>JAWZYV010020310.1:0-593998 GCA_038373885.1 Cheiracanthium punctorium | reverse complement strand
TGCCCCCCCCTCCGCGCGCTCAACTTCACCCGCGGAATACATTTTCACTCAATTATCAATGGACCCCTTAAAAGAATTCTTTCAATGTGGGGAGGGAGGATCAATAACAGCTCTCCCCCCCCCAAAAAAAAAAAAGTCTATAAAGAAATAAAAATTTTATGCACAAATGTAATGATAAAATGAAATATTAAAAAATGTTCTTGAACAAAATTAGAAATGTATAAACTTTTCTCTAAAAAATAATGAATTAGGGAATGAATTAAGTTTTACGTGTTCTATTTCTACATTTCCGGTGTTAATGTGACTTATTAGTGCGTCTTCTTTGACTAGATGTCGGATTCTTGGAGACATGCGTATTGCTTTGGCAAAAAGTATATCATATCAGCACGTTATTTCTTTGCTTATATTTTAAGATTTCATTTTTATTTTGCTTATTTTTCAATAGTTTTTAAAAACGCGTGCGTTTTACTAATCACTTATAACATTTTTTCGGACCACGAGTGGCCCACGGACCACCACTAGGGAACTACTGTTCCAAACACTCTGTCGCGCATGTCTGCAAAAGGGTGGAAAAGTGGTTGTGTTTACTGGAAGGATCGGGTTCAAAACATTAACGCCCACCGATCCATTTTCAGACGGTCGCAAATTCATAAGTTGCAAAAATACTTGAACATTAATTTATTTTGCTAGTTTGATTTCGCGAATAAGTCTGAGTTCTAGAAAATACTCAGCGATAGCAAGTTAACCCATTGGCACACAACTTTTTCCAGCTCATTCTCAAAGTTATGCTGATGCCAAGAGTGAACCATCCGCAGAAACCGACGACGACATTAGTGATATGTATCCTGTACCAGCAGAAGCAAGAATACCGGCTAACTCGAGTCCTGTACCATCTGTTAGTGATGATACTACTTCGAGTCCTGCACCGTCTGTTTGTGATGAAACGCGCTCAGTGCAACCTGCTGCTACCTCAGTACTACCGAGTTCTAGTACGGATGAGTCAGTGCAGCCGGAACCTTCTTCACGTCCTGTTAGAAACAGACGTCCTCCAGTTTGGCTAAAGGACTATTAGTCCAGTCAAATTAGACCAAAAAACAGCAAATGGGGGAAAAAATTTATATATTTTGACACTTGGGGAAAACACTAATTGGGTATATAGCTGTATGAAACAGAAAAGTTCCCCCCTCCAGGGGTACCGCGTCTCTCCACTTTGCCCCCCCCCAAAAGGTCACTTTTTTAGATTTTCACTTGTATCTCAAAAACCGTTCGTCTTAGGAAAAAAATGTCAACTACAAAATGAAAGCTGATAAAATTTCCTACAAGATTGTAATTGGTTATTTTTTTCTATATACAATAGCTTTCAAGATATGTTTTAGACAAAATCGCAAATTTTTGGAAAACGCTTCTTTTTATTCCGATTTTTAACAAATTTTGTAATATAGCTCTTCAACCGTCAGTTTTATAGCAATTGTTTTCGAAACAAAGTTGTAGAGTATTCAATTACCTTTAAAATGAGTTATTATTTGTAACTTTATCTTTAAATGATCAAAAGTTATTGCAATTTTAAATTTTCAACAAATTTAGCAAATTCGAATGAAAACTACATTGCGAGTCAAAGTACGACAAAATCTAGGAAAAAATTATAAAGCTTTGAAACTTGAGGAAAACATTGATTGGGGATGTAGTTGTATGAAACAGAAAAGTTCCCCCCTCTGAGGGGGCGCGTCCCCCCTTTAGCCCTCCCCCCTAAAAAAGGTCCTTTTTTTGGATTTTAACATTTATCTCAAAAACCGTGCGTGTTTGCAAAGAAATATCAATTACAAAATGAAAGCTCATGAAATTTCCTACTAGATTGTTATGGGTTATTTTTTTCTAGATGCAAAAGCTTTCAAGATATACGTCTTAGAAAAAATCGCAAATTTTTGGAAAACGCTTCTTTTTATCACTATTTCCCACTAACTTTGTCTTATAGCTCTTCAACCATCTGTTTGACAGGAATGGGTTTAAAACAAAATTTTAAAGTATTCAATTACCTTTAAATTGAATTTTTATATGTAGTTGCATTTTTAATTGATTAAAAGTTATAGCAATTTGAAATTTTCAATGCATTTTAGGGAATTCAAATGAAAAGGTCAGAGTGCAAGAAAAAATCTAGAAAAAACTTATAAAGGTTTGAAACTTGGGGAAAACACTAATTGGGTATGTAGTTGTATGAAACAGAAAAGTCTCGCCTCTAGACGTGCAGCGTCTGCCCTCTTAGCTACTCCTCTCAAAGTTCCCTTTTTTAGATTTTCACTTTTATCTCAAAATTGGTGCTTCTTAGCAAAAGCATGCCTTTTACAAAATGAAAACTGATAAAATTTAGAACCCAGAAACTGGGGATGGAGAGAACTGAATTCATCGCTCTCTCCAGTTTATATGGAACGAGCACCAGCTCCAAAAAAAATATTATTTCTCATTTCATGCGGCTGCATTCAAGCTTGCGGGAAAAAATGCACGTGTGTGAAGGCCAATTTGCGCTGTCCAGCAATTGCAAAAGCTGTCGAGGTCAAAGCTGCAGCAATAGGACTCCCACTGATTTGACAGAAGACTATGAGCATACGTTTTTTCTAAAAATAAAATTGTTCCATAGGTTTGTTGCTCTATTATTGTACAGATGTTGCACACAAGAGAAAGTAAGTGTGTTATAATTATGTAGTAATTTTTTTATTGATTTTGCTGTAAGTATTAATTCTGATGATGAATGATCACTGAAATGCAAATGTCAAAGTACATAATATTGAACAGATGAATTGCATTACAGAATTCTATTGATGTAAAAAATATCTCTTTCAAAAGATTTTTTTTTTGGGGGGGGGGGCGAGAGGCGGTTAATTTCGACTTTAGTACTAACATTTATGTGTTAAATATGCGTTTCTATACAAATAAAATGTAACTAGTTCAGCAGAAACAATAGGAGGAAGAAATAAAAATAGAACGAAATGAAACTAAATCGTACGCTTATGTAATATAAATTATTATTGAAAAAAAAAATAAATAAAAGAACACGTTTTGCATTAGAAAAAATTTTAGAGGGAAGGGGAACGCGCCCCCCCCCCCAAGATAGAGGAACTTTCCTGTTTCTTAATATTGCACCACCTACAAGTGTTTTCAGCGGGTTTCAAAACTTTATAAATTATTTTCTAGATTTTGTCGTACTTGGTCGAGCAATGTAGTTTTCACTCACTCGAATTCTCTAAAATTTATTGAAAATTTCTAATTGGTATAATATTTTATCCTTTAAAGATAAATCACAAATACTAACTTATTTTAAAGGAATTGAATACTCCTGCAAAACTGAGGGTTGAAGAGCTAGTAGAACGCATAGTGGAAAATTGTGATTAAAAGAAGCGTTTTCCAAACCCTTGCGATTTTTTCTAAAACTCAAAAGCTTCTGTATCTAGAAAAAAATAACTCGCAAGAATCTTGTAGGACATTGCTTTCATTTTGTAAATAGCATTGTTTTGCTAAGGCGTACAGTTTTTGAGATAAAAGTTAAAATGCAAAAAAGGACCTTTTTTAGGGAAGGCTAAAGGGGGGACGCGCCCCCCCGAGAGAGGTGATTGAATACTTTAAAATTTTGTTTTAAACCCATTCCTGTCAAACTGATGGTTGAAGAGTTATAAGGCAAAGTTAGTGGGAAATAGTGATAAAAAGAAGCGTTTTCCAAAAATTTGCGATTTTTTCTAAGACGTATATTTTGAAAGCTTTTGCATCTAGAAAAAAATAACCCATAACAATCTAGTAGGAAATTTCATGAGCTTTCATTTTGTAATTGATATTTTTTTGCAAACACGCACGGTTTTTGAGATAAATGTTAAAATCCAAAAAAAGGACCTTTTTTAGGAGGGGCGCTAAAGGGGGGACGCAGCCCCCCCAGAGGGGGGGAACTTTTCTGTTTCATACAAATACATCCCCAATCAATGTTTTCCTCAAGTTTCAAAGCTTTATAATTTTTCCTAGATTTTGTCGTACTTTGACGCGCAATGTAGTTTTCATTCGAATTTGCTAAATTTGTTGAAAATTTAAAATTGCAATAACTTTTGATCATTTAAAGATAAAGTTACAAATAATAACTCATTTTAAAGGTAATTGAATACTCTACTACTTTGTTTCGAAAAAATTTGCTATAAAACTGAGGGTTGAAGAGCTATACGACAAAATTTGTTAAAAATCGGAATAAAAAGAAGCGTTTTCCAAAAATTTGCGATTTTGTCTAAAACATATCTCGAAAGCTATTGTATATAGAAAAAAATAACCAATTACAATCTGTAGGAAATTTTATCAGCTTTCATTTTGTAAGTGACATTTTTTTCCTAAGACGAACGGTTTTTGAGATAAAAGTGAAAATCTAAAAAAGTGACCTTTTGGGGGGGGCCAAAGGGGGCACGCGGCACCCCTAGAGGAGGGAACTTTTCTGTTTCATACAACTACATACCCAATTAGTGTTTTCCCAAAGTTTCAAAAATATATAAATTTTTCCTAATTTGACTGGACTATATGTAACTTAAGGGGGGAGGGATGTTATGTATTAATCGTAATCGTTTGTATTGTGCTATTTTCTTGTATGTTTGTGGCAACAGTAAAGAAAGAACAGCAAGTGTGCGGCTCTCGGCCGATGTACAAGCCTTGGTATCCTTAATAATAATAATTAATACGTTGCACCTCAATACTACTCGGCACCTACACGACAGATTTGATACCATATATGGTCATAAACAAATCATGAGAACAGAAATGCTAGGCTTTACCAATGCAAAAGTGAAATAAAAAGGAAAAATAAATGAAAACGGAAGATTGCTTTGAAATACGGTAGGTGCAGAAATAAAACTTTACAGGCGAAGGGAAAAGAATTCCAAATCGAAAGTGCAAAGAATAAATGTTGAACACAGATTAAATTTAGAAATAATTAACAATTAAGTACTAATTGATAATTAAAAATAAGATATGCGATTATCTGCATCAATTAAGTAATTGATAATTAAAAATTAGATATGTGATTATCTGCATCACAATTGTGCACTATTAACCCTATAGAACCTGCCCTATTAACCCCATGAGAAATTTCCAAGCAAACAAAATATATTTTTCAAAATATTTGTTTCCAAGCAAACAAAATATTAGTTATAATTTTCCAAGCAAACAAAATATTAGTTATAATTTTCCAAGCAAACAAAATATTTTACTGTCAAATGACGTAGATTTAATAAAAAATTGCGGAAAAAGTTATTTTTCACACGTTTTTATCAACGGAAGAAATATGATTTTAAAACTGTTCTAAGCTTTGTAAAAAAATTATTTTGTATCTAGTGATAAAACATACATTTTCTTACATATAAATGGCTGGCAACTATTAATTTTTCTTCATATAAAATGGTAGGAAAACTTGATAGTAGAACATGTTGCAAGTAGAACAAAAGTTGTAGAACATGTTGCTTCTAAAATATTTTAATATTTTTCATCCATTAATGCTGGCATCTGTGGACCAAAACTACTACTATTATTAATTAAAGATACAGTTAATGGTTTTATGACTTCAAAATTACATTTTGAAACATTTCTTCTGTAAAAAAAATAGCGATTAAAGGATGGTAGCATATTTGCTACCATCGGCATAGAGGGTTAAGGCTTTTGAGGAACATTTTGACTTCTTCATAAGTTCTACTACACTCATGTCCATAAATTAAGGATAATGAAGTTCAGGCAAAGAAAGAGAAAGAAGCAAAACAAATTTGACTTATTTGTAAAGTCTATTTATTAAACAAAAAGTAAAGAGCAAAAAAGATGCTATATGTTTGACATAATTAATAAAAATTGCAAGTTTTACTCCCTTGACCAAATTTCAAAAAAGAACTTATTTACAAAAAACAGTATAACATGACTAGTAGGATGGTTAATACGGAGTATGTCTCCTGGATGATGCAATACTGGCCTGACAACGCCTAGGCATGCTGAGTATCAAATGATCAATCTGATCTTGGGGAATATTACACCACTCATCAAGCAATGCACTCCGAAGTTCCGATAGACAGGTGGGAGGGGGTTGACGGGCTGCAATTCGTCGGCCAAGCATATCCCACTCATGCTCTATTGGATTCAAGTCCGGTGAGTATGCTGGCCAATGCATACGGGTGATATCCTCCGATTGAAGGCATTCGTCTACAATGTTTGCACGGTGAGGACGGGCGTTGTCATCCATAAACACAAATTCAGCACCCATGGCGCCCCGAAACAAACGTACATGTTGTTCCAGAATGACATCCCGATAGATGTGGCCTGTCATCGTTACACTCTGAACATGCAGGTCAGTTCTGGAACCAAGAATAATTCCTCCCCAAACAAGCCATCCTGCACCACCGTAATGGTGTCTTTCAATGGTGTTCTCTTGGTGGTAGCGGGTGCCTGGCGCTCTCCAGATGAATGTCCAGCGAGAATCAGACTCCAAACTAAACCTGGACTCGTCGGAAAACATCACACAAGACCACTGTTCGATGTCCACAATGCATGCTCTCTACTCCAGGTTAATCGCAGGCGACAGTGAGTTGCGGTAAGTGGAACACATCTGACAGGCCTATGAGCATATAGACCAATGTGACCTAAGCGTCTGTACACGGTCTGCCTTGAAACTGTCGTACCGGTAGCTGAAGAGAGCTGACGAGACAGGTCTGGTGCTGTACTCCGTCTGTTTCTTTTGGCAGTAACTGCCAAATAGCGGTCCTCATTCGGCGTTGTAACTCGGGGGCGACCTGTGCTGTAATGTCTACTCACATTACCATCATCTTGGAATCGTTGCCAAAGCCTGGAGATGACACTCTGGGCGATTCCAAGTTCCTGGGATACTTCCAGCTGGGTACGTCCACATTCCAGTCGTCCGATAATTCTGCCACGTAAAACATCATCCAAATGCCTCCTTTGTGCCATAACTATGCGGTTTTTGCACTGAAAGGCTTTCACAGCGCTTGTGAACAATATTACTTCTTAGCCACCATTCCTTATATACCCCTCTCTTACACTCTCGTCATTGTGACGTACCATCCACACCATCTGGTGGTTTCCTGTAATTTGCATATTCTTCTTCAAGATGTGTGTGATCATTCCACAGGTGAAATTTTTATTTTAGAGATCAATTTCTGTGTGATTCTGAATTATCCTTAATTTATGGACATGAGTGTGTTAGTACAATTGACTCAAATGGACAAAACTTTAAAAATAATTCAATGACAATTACAAACATAAAATATCTCAAGTAAATTTATTCAAATAAAGTATATGGAAAATTTTTTACATGTGTATATGCCTGATAGAAAATGATTTTTAAAGTAACTCTTTTTTTCATGAAAACATCAACTTTTTACTTGTTGCAAAATGATGCAATTTTAAGGCCAAGCTTTTCACAAAAAAGGTGTACTTTTAAGATCGCATCCTTCTAATTTACACTTTACATTGTTTCTTTCAATCATCACAGCATCTGCAATCGACAACGTAAAATCCAGTAAATCCACTTTCATTTTAGTATGAATGTTAAGCTTATTTGCATCTTGTCTGCATTCCAGCCACGAATTTCTAACACATTCTGAAACATAAAAAAGACAGAAACTTTCTGCAACGAATGATGATTCTGTACAAGGATGCTAAAAAAAAAAAGAAAAAAAAAATGTTTAGCATTCCATACTTTGTATTAGATAGTGCTCTTGCCTTCGGTTGCTTGACCTCGATGTAGTTTCTAACTTTTTTAATCCATTTTTTGAAACTATGGTCTTTTTTTTTTTCAGGAAAAAATTCTATGCCATTTTAAAAACTTTATTACCATATACCCCTTTGATGATGAAATGTTTGTTGTGTTGGCATAGCATCTTCCAAATCATCAAATTCAACTTTAGAATCTTCCAAGTCTTTAAAAAGAACCAGTGCCTCTTGCATTTATATATATATATATATATATCTAGGGAGGTAGCGGCTCTAACAAAACTTAAAAAAAAAAATAAGAGAGAGAGAGAGAGAGTATTTGCCTCAAAGGCAAATACCCAGACAGCACAGAAGCTTAAATCAAGCTTGAGATTTGGCTTGGCAAAGCAAGGTTGGCTTAAGCTGGATTTTGACTTGCAAAGTGCGGTGATGGCGCCATCTGTGAAAGAGAATGGACATTAATTGTCTAGCGTCCTCAAATTTGTTGAAAGTTCGTAAAAGATGTGTTTTAACGGGGATGGGTTTTTTATTACCAGTGCCATATTACCGGCAGGGCAAACGAGGCAACTGCCCAGGGCCTACAGATTTTAGGGCCCAAAAATCTTACATCTTACACTTTTGTAATTTTAAAATAAAATTACAAAGGATAAAAAAAAAATTCAGAAGTTAAATAATTTTTTTAATTATAAAGTATGAACAATGAAAATAATTCAAATTTACATTTGTATAAATTAATTTAAACTTATTTTTAATTATTCGAAATGCTCTATGTCGATATAGCATACCAATATATGTAGAAAAATAACTAACCACATTTGTAAAGAGAATTTTTAGCGTTAAAAAATAGCAAAATTTTTCAATTATTTGTAATTATAAGAAATATTTACAAAAATGACTAAAGTGTTTGTATTCCATACATGTTATGTTAGCAACTGTGATATAGCATTTCGAAGTAACTATCTGTTTCTTTGATTTCAGATTACTTAACACAAAATTTGTGTTAAGTAAGTAAACCCATTCTATATTTCCAAATATGGAAATTCTTCAAAATAAAATACAATTATACTACGAAATTGATTTCAAAATCAGTCGTTTGTCTCGATTTTGGCCAGCGGCAGTATTGCTCATGAGTGTTGCGAAAGTTTTAAAACATGTGTTGCTCTTAAGTTTATATTATGTTTATTTCCCTATTAGTAGAGTCTCTAAATCACACATAAAATTATTTTAATTTTGATGCATCCCATGGAAAAAAAAATTTAAAAAAAAAATAACATATCGCCCACTTATCAATCTGGCCAGAAAACCGCTTAATAATTCACTTCAAACTTTAGTCATAGCTGCGCAAGGCTTTGGTGGCTGAATGGATAACGCGCTCGGCTAATACTCGAAAGGTCCCGGGTTCTATTCTAGCCACGGACACTCGATGGAAACAGCTTAAAATTACAGCATAAAGGGGGGAAATGCGTGGAAAAATAAAGTATGTGGGGCGCGTTCGCCAGCGGGCGCCCCGTGTATTTAGAAAAAAAAATTTTAAGCTTGAAATGTCAAGCTTAATGCAAGCTGGGCAAGTGTAAACTAGAACACTTGATTCAAGCTTGCATCAAGCTTACACGACTGGAATTTTCAAGCTTAATTCAAGCTTATTGACTTGATAAATCAAGCTTGCTGCACTGTCTGGGTAATTATGAATAAAATACTCACCAAAAATTATACGTTAATCATGTTAGATGAAACTGAGAACTATAAATAGTGAATCTACCTAATAATAATTAAGTCCATTTGTAAGAAATTTTGTCTTTCCCACTTTTTGTCTCTCTCTTCGATATTATTTCAAGCTACATACCAAAAAGCAAGCATCATTTCACATCATTATAAATATTTTTTAGTAATGAAAAATCTCATCGATATTACACACAAACACATAAGATCCACATTTAGATTTAAATAAAAGAAACAAAGAAAAATCTTTTATTTTCATAGTTTCTTTTTTAACAAGTATGTATCATATCAACCTTCCAATCTTGTGTTGCTGTTGCCACAGCTATTTAAATTAAATCAGAATTTAAATACCAGTATACTCATTTTTCAGAATATGGCTAGAGTTAGCCGAGAAAGGATAAATTTTGAAGAACTTTTTTTTTTTTTTTTTTTTTTTTAACAACTTGTAAGCAATTTGTGAAATGATCTGCTTAATTTCAAGAGCATTTATTAATGATATTACATTCTTTTATAAGAAAACTATATCCAGTCATAAATTTTAACAGTACAAATGACCCAAACCTGAAATATAAGATACCCCTCCAATTTCAAAAAGCAAACTCTTGATATATTTTATGAATTTACTTTACTATATACATATTTATATATATTTACATGAAAAATAACAAACAATTATTTTAAACTGATTTACATTTTCAGTGATAACCTTCATGCAAAAACCTTGGAATACCATATAACTTCAGTATACACTAACACTTTAAGACCTGGACTTTTTTGCTACACTCACACAAAGTATTTGAGTGCAAGATAAATTTCCTGTTATAGTTTTTGTGAAGAGCATATTAATTTTTTTAATAACACACAAAGCAAAAGAAACATAAGAAATTATTAATTTATATATAACTTCTTATAAAGAACAGTATTTTATATATGAGATGAAATCGACTGAAGAAATATCACTTACACTCGAATACTTTTTGAGAGGATGTAGATCACCTACACAATTGCTTAAAGGGTTAAGAATTATGATTTATTTTTCAAAAAAATTATAGAATTATTGAAAACCAACATAAAGTAGTCTCATAATTGCATTTGTATAATTTACATAAAATAATTACATATTATCAAAGTCTCTAAACAGAGTTTTAGCTTGACTTGTTCCCGAAATTTCTTGTCATTCAAAGGACTTGTATATAATAAGATTTGTTCAGCAAATTAACCAGTGCGTTAGTTTTAGAATCTAGCTTGCCTACTGTGAGTTAGAAAAGAATAGACGGCAGAATTACACATGATGTAATGTTATAGAATACAGAATGCTTCATGCTGGAGTAATTATGTGGCTTTGTTGGAATGTCACAGTAGTACAAAATTAACAATATTTTAAACAGTTAATATTAATTGAGAACTTCATAAAAAAAAAAAAACAGGCAAATGAAAAATAAAACACTATGAACATTTAAGGTGGTACAAAAGGTTTGCTCTACCTCAGCTGCAAAAAGCTCTGCCATGCACGCACACAGGTATAAAAGTAGAAACTTTTTGCAGATGAAGAAGGACAAAGCTTTTGTACCACCCGAAATGTTTGTACCGGACTATTTCTTCTATTTATGTGTCTTTTAAAAAGTTCTTAACTAATTCTAACATGAGTTTTTTGAATGTTCTTGTTTTAAATAGTTATTTAGTTACAATATACTGATCTAAGTCTGATTATGGAGAGATTTGTTAGATCATATGTTCAGACAGTCAATATAAATTCTGATCTTCTGCATATCCCACTGATTTTAAAAGCTGCCTGAAATTGAAGAATAAAAGTGCAGGTTTTGACATTAATTCAGTTTAACTGTGCTAAATGCACACATAAAAATATTTTCTTGATAGATTTTTGTCCCTAACTGTGTGTGAAAACATCTTGCAATGCAATTCTGAAGAGAAAAAAAAAATGAATTTCTAAGTCTACTTAAAAATATATCCAAAGATTCTAGAATCCTTGTACGAGAGAAAAACAACAGGCATTTAATATTTTTACACATAGCGAGAATTCTCCTTTGTTAGATCTCAGCATCAGATTGATTTACAGGGAATTCCTGCATTAACTCTCAATAGGCACTTAAAAATTGCAATTTATGTGCAATCATTTTTTTTAATTTTAATATGTAAAAATTTTACTAAAAATTACAATAAATTATCCTTGCATACCACTTGTATTTTTAAGTATAAAATGTATATTTTAGATACATGCAAAAAAAGAGAAAAAACTCTCAGGATAAAGCTGTATTGTGAAGTTCATTCAAAATAAAACACCTAATTTTGTCACCAGAAGAGATTTGAAAAAAAAAAAAAAAAAAAAAAAAAATATGTGATGAGAAACTGAGGGAAATTCCCGCAAAAGCACAATTTATATCAAGGCTCTTTATCATCAACGTTATTCAATTCCCAACACTAAAGTTGTTATTCTTACGTTGTCAATTGGTAGTTAATAGTTATGTATTTTTATTCAATACAGACTTAAAAATTTTAGAAGATATTGTCTCAAGCCTCTTAAAGAGAGAGAGAATATATCTTTCAACTGCTACCACATACTAAATCAAAATATAAAAGACTGCACATGTTTTAAATATCACAAGTTAAAAAGTATTTATTTTCAAAGATATAACAGTCCCATTCTGCAACAATGCGTGTGACAATAACAAAAATATAAATGTAACAAAGCGACAATGATCTGTTTTTTTAAAAATAGTTTTTAAAGGGGTTTATGATAAATAATAATGAAAATCATATTTATACACTTTAAATTTTAGTAGTACATATTATTACAAAGTCATGTTTGTAACAAAAACAGAAGTTTAATTTCACAATACTAACTCACCCTTTTTTTAATCACATATACATCAAACATTTTTTGGCATCAGATAAAGGATTGACAGAAGAAAAATAATTATTTATGAAATGCAATTTGTCAGATCGTCTATATTCTTTTTTTTTTTTCCAAAATTGTAGAATGGACCAGAAACTCTCTTTCCTTCCAAACTGGATTATAAAAGCAAACTCCTTCAGAGTAAATTCAGTAAATAATAATAATAATACATGAATAAAATATAGAGATGAAACAAAGAATATTGCCACAGTATAAAAACATCACATGTTATTTTTCACTTCCCCTCTTCTGTATAGAAAGAAATACGTATGCAGATTTTACATTATGTTCTCTTCTCAGTTTCATCTTTTCTCTTTTCAGAAATGAAAATGTCTATGCTAGTAATTCACCTCTTGCTTGGTTTTATTCCATAGTTTATTTCACTTATGTCCATGAGAGTTTAGTTTATGCCTAGCTGCAGAATATAAAAGAACTTTTGTACTTCTGAAAACTTTTACATTTTACTTGCATACATATTTTAGTTTTCACAGACTTCCTTCTGCTCTGAGCTTCAATTTTATGCAGTTTCACTTGTATGGTAAAACTTCCCATACACACACTGCACACATTAAATAGCCCTTTCTCACATGGATTGTGGAATACCTAATAAACACCTCCTGGCAACACATTGCACAAGTGCTCTTTTCTCTTATGTGCATATGCAGAGATGACTGCCCATCTAACTGGTCTGGCTGTACAATTTTTCTGGCACAATCCAGACTCAAACCAGTTTTTCTCCCGAACGGATTCACAAATGCATGTTCAGATACACTGGCAGGTTGGATAGTTTCTGGTATGCATTGTACATGTGTGGATTCTCCCTCTTTTCTGACACACACAACATACATAGGACTTCCACCCCACCCAGGCACGTATCCAAAAATTTTTTTTTTTTTTTTTTTTTTGGGGGGGGGGGGTGGGGAGCAATTAGTAAAAAAGGCAGAATTTCACACAAAAATACTATATCATTACTATTTTAGTAACAAAAATCCAAATTTGGGGGGGGGGGTCTGGACCCCCTAGTATGTCCCTAAATATGTCCTTGACCCCAGCCCAAGTAGATCCAGAAATGGTCGTTCAGGTTATTCCACCTCAAAAATCTTTCTGGGGCACAGGATGCACGTGCAACTCTTTTCATCTGAGTGACATGGTTATGCTTGGTGATATCTTTTGCTTTCCAAAATGTCTTCTGCCACACATAAGGTAATGAGTGCGAAAATGATTTTTAAAGCTGTCCTGCCTAATAAATGGTTTCTGGCAAGACTTCCCTCCCATATGAACAGGAAGGTGGCATTTCAGGTAGGCTGGCCACGATAATCTCTTCATGCAGATATCACATTTGTTAGGCTTTTCTCTATCATGTAGACACGGAGATAGATGACTTTTCAGTTTTTTCCTATTCGGTGAAGGCATGCATCACATGTGTAAGATTCCTATTTTGTGCGAGTGTCACAATGCTGATTCAAATACACATGCCTTTAAAATGTTTCCCCCCCCCCCATGCTACATGGGCATCTCTACAGCATGGGTACAAGTATGTAAGCTCAGGTATTTTTTCTTGGTGTTTGTTGCAACTATGAGATTGTTTTTCTGTAGATTATGAGATCATCTGTGAGATTGTTTTAGGCATGAATTGCACAATTTAATTTTTCTTTTATTGCTAATAGATCTGCTTATTCAAGAGGGTTATTTAAAAAGTAACACTCTCCAGTGATTGGAATCCAAATATCTACTAAAACAGATATGCTTCATCATAAAAGGAAATAGACTTTTGTCTTGTTGGGTTTATCATGTTATGAGATATCAAAATATTTTCAGGGTAAAAAAAAAAGTCCATAGAAGATATTTGCATTATTTTGTTATTTCTATTATTGAATACATTTTTGAATCAGATACACTTTTTGCATTTTACATTCTAAAATAAGTCCCCTGATTTTCTATGCTTACAAACATAAAATAATAGAGTATAAAAAACATTCCTTCATGGATAATTGCAGCGACACATGAAAGTTTATATGAAAAGTTTCTTAAAATATTTTTACTAGAAATGATTTTTGTAATTTCAGATATATCTGAAACAAAATTATTGTAGACATTTTTATCTGTAATCTCATTCAACAGTCTATCTTTGAGATGTTCACAATTTAAAAACATTTAACAGTTGGTAGTCATGTGATTATTTTTAGATAAATGGAATGACTATGTGGTAGCAAGAAATACAAATTCCTAGTTGATTGAAGCAGCAAGTTGTTAAGTTGATTAAAACTGCAGACACGCATAGGAAATGTCACATAAAATATGTTGCATCTGTAAGAAAAAGAAGACATTAGTACGTTACAATAAAAAAGATAAAGTGATAAAGTTGCTAATAAACTAAAGTACTTGATTAGCAATACTACAGTATTTTCATTTTGTTTTATAACCCATTTTTTCCCAAAATTTTTAATCCAAGGCTTTAAATTAAAAGAATTACATCTTTTAACATTAGTTTCAGACCCACTGAATGCTTGAGAAGGTTGTTCTGACAGTACGTAATTATGAGAAAATTTATAGCATGAAAAACTCAGGGATGCAATTAGAGGGTGCAAATGGCGCATGAACACTGGGGAACATATTAAAGGGACGGCAAAATACGGTATGGTCCATGGGAAGGGGTGCCCTATTAAAGTTTGGCCTGGGTGATGTGAACTCTTATTGTGGCACAGGTAAAACTTAAACACTACATGTATTTCAGTATGATTTACGTAAGCTATTCCATTTAATGAAGAAAATGATACTTTTTCAAGAAAATTGTCAAATGTTTAATTGTTTAGTAGAGTTCAGCTGCTTAAGGTAAGTAAATTTATCAAGCAAGTTCAGTAAAAGGCAAACAGTTTCACACTCACTTAAGTTTGTTTTTCAATGTACCGACCAACAGACCTAGATAAAATGTAAAACTGTCTGCGAACCATAGATGCACACACGGAGGGGGCAATGTAGGCTCAAGCCCCCCCTCCTCCCCCCCCCCAAAAAAAAGGTAGAAAGTTAGAAGTGAAAAATGAAAAATTTCACTAATGAATTAGTTCTTTTCTTTCTTTCTTTTTTTTTTTTTAAATTGTCTTCAAATTATCTGTAAAGAATTTTTTACCCATGAAGGCATTAGTTTGTAAATAAATGCTTACAGTTAGTTTATAAAACACTGTTAAACTGGGTTACAACATTACTGAAGAGATCAGATAATTATTTGACTCCATAACGAGTTACATTGCTTGTGTTCTGTGGGCCAGTCAAGTGGTACAGAATATTTTGCTGTTATAAGAGAGTTGTAACTATAATCAAGGTCACTATAACCGAGTTTAGCAGTATTTGTAGACTAGCCCCCTAAACTATAATCCTGGGTGCACCACTGCTGTAAACTCTTATACTTTCTTAAAAATTTTCTGTGAAAAAATGCTGTGTACCTCGAGTCCCATATGATTAACTAAATTACTTTAAAGTAACAAAAGCTTTTATTTTTATCCATTTTTACTACTTTTAAAGTTGATATTGATTGATTATTTAGTAAAATGAAACATAATAAACATGATTTATTTTATCAAAGCCATATCTGCAAACTTTGAAAAATTTCTGTGAACGCCGCTCGTGTGTTCGTCTACGTTATCTGAGTCTGCTGACCCAATTTACTTGACTAAAAATATTGCCTCGCAAAACTCAAACAGTAAGACAAACTTTTAACTGATAACTTGTTGAATAAAGGAAGTTAAACTTCAAATTATTCATGATTTTTTTAATACTGATTAAATACAAGGGTGCAAGAGAAACTTTTCAATTAATGACAATGTTTTTTTTTTAATTGGAGAAGTTTGTTTTTATCCATGTTTCACATAGTATATAACTATTGAATTACACAGTATATAACTATTGAATAGATTTTCAAAGAGGAAATCAAAAGAATTCCAATACAAAGGGAAAAAAAAGATTTAAAAAATACAATTTGTTTAAAAGTATAATTATGGAATTGTTTATAAATTTCTGAATGTGAGACTGCTGTAGTATGTTACACAAACACTAAATCAGGGTCAGAATTCTTCACGTTACATCATGAAATGCACTACATATTTTTGCATCCATTTACAATATAATAAAACAAACAACACATTTAACAACTGATTAATTTTTTGTGGTAAAATTTCATAGCAAATTCTAAATTGTAACAAAAGCATTAAAAAAAATCAAACATATAACAAAAAACACTTACCATGAGAGATAAACCAAAACTTGCAGCACATAATCCAAAATGACAGGAACAAGGCAATTCAAAACTTGAACATAACTCAAAATGGAAGCTCCCCGCCCTCCACAAAAAAGCAAAAAAAAAAAAAAAAAAAAGCCTAGCATTCATATATGCATGCACAAGGAAAACTTAGAGCAGAAAAAATTCCACAATTAAATCGCTAAAATTAGAAAATAACTGAGAAGTATGAGCAGGCCTACTTGGCAATTTTTGTTTGCTTGCAAAAAAAATGCCAAATACAATGTAACACTCCCTTCTTTTATGATGACAAGATAAGAATGACAATCCTAATGAGATCTATGCAACTTCAACAAATTCGAAATGCCTATAAATTACATAAGTAAAAACAGAATAAAGGACACATCTACCCCGAAAAAACTAAAAATCCTCAACCAGTAGTCCATATTAAGCATAATTTTTTTTTTGCGCGTGTGTGGATTCAACAAACTGAAAATTTGGAATCAGTGGCCTATTTTTAACTCAAAAAAACTTAAAGGATTTAAGAACTCTTAAGATGGCTATAGATGGCTATGCTACCCTTTTTTTTCTTGAACCATAAAACAATTGCCAATATTCTAACAAAATTTATTCCAGCGACACTTCACAGAAAACAAACCTGAAGTTTAATTGGACAGGGCTGTAGAACAATGTCAAGGTCACAGGGCAAGCTGAGATAAATTCAAAAGAATTTTCACTCAAGAAACCACATGTTCCAAATTATTCAATGACACAATGACATTATCTCTACAAAATCACCACAAATAATTGCTTATCACTTATGTTTGCGATTGATTTAAGATTGGTAAGCTGACCCCTCCCTCTCCTGCTTATTAGATAATTCCTCTAAAGTCCAAAATTAAACACTTCTTTGCCCAAAAATTGTGTATTAAAACATTTCCCAACCTATATCCTCCAAATTCACGATTTCAAGCTCAAAATTTTCAAAAAGTTCATCTGGCATTTTGATTTCTAGTCCCTCAGATTCTGTAGTTGGAGTAATTTTTTTTATTTTCAAAGCTTCTTTTTGTGGACCTGGATAAACACTCTTAATATCTGTCAAAAATTTAAAAACCCTCTCCCCGTCTGAAATCAAAAAATTTAGTCTTGTTCTCCTGTAAAAATACACTGCCATAAACTGATATAGAGAATTAGATCTCCGAACTTTAAATTTTCTTTTTAAATGTCTATTTTCAGATTCTGAATCTTCAATTGTATTCCTCACATCACTTCTTGCAAATTTTGAATGATCAACAGTTTTACCTTGGGTATTATTGAAAAGCTTTCCAACAGAATCATACTGATTTGCACTATCTGAATAAATTATGCTAGTATCAGGATGACAAAAATTTTTAATATACGGCCAAAGTTCTCTTTTACTTCTAAAGTCATCCACTTCAAAAAAAAGCCCCTCTTTATTATCCCTACAGTAAATTCCGAAAACAGTGACTATACAAGATTCGTACATTCTGCCCGTGCTATATTTTCTATAGGACAAAAAGGTTTCATCGACGTGAATAGTTTTTCCTGATCCCCCCAATTTCTCAGAATCATGCGAAGCAACAACTTCACAAACTTCACGACAGAAAGTAAAATAATCAGTTATTGTCCTCTGGGACATACTAGCCTCATTTCTACTTTGCCTCCAAGAATTGATATGATTCAAGCAAAACGTAACAGGTAACTTAAGAACGAAGCAAAATATAATTGCCAAAATGTCACGTAAAGGGATTCTACTCTTTTCAAAAAAGGTATTCGACAGTGGATCAAGTGTCCCTGAACATTTGGTCATTTTTCTATTTTTACAGACAAACCTAAAACCAACTTTTCGTAACTTGTCGTTCCAAGCTGACATTTTAGCTCCACAAACCGAACAGAGAAAAACGCTGTCACGGGAGGGAATTAGACCGAGCTCCGTCAAAAACTTAACTACTTTCTCCTCACTCTCTAAAATAACCATCCATGTGAATATGCTAAAATTGACCAACAAAGGATGCATTACTATGCTAAATACTTTCAATAAAACCGAAAAAAAAAACAATCAAGATTGTCTTCAAACACCATTAAAATTCAGTACACATATATCCACGACAACAAAAAACAAGTTCTTGCATATATACCTCAAAGCAAAAGAATAATTTGGAGAACGAGACTCGCAAAAACTTGCAAAATTATAAAAAACTTTTAGAAAATTCGAAATAAACTTTGTAATTAAAGTAGTAAATTTATAAAAACTAATTTAAAACATTATCATCCTATCATTTCCCATTTATTGTCGAACAGCGATAAGCTTGGTTTGAGCGTCATTCACGTTCACGTATGATTCAATTAAGATAGCTATATAAATTAGGCAGAGGAAGAACATGCGCATGTTCGGAGCGCAAGAGATTTTCGGGAAAGTGCCTGCTCTAAAATCCTAAGGGATTAATTTATTTCAATAAATATTTCGAAAAGTAAGAAAAATATACTATACAAGATTCAAAGACGCTACTTACAAACAATTATGAGCAGTGCTTTCCTCTGCCGAATTTAATGACCTAACCCATGGAGAAAACTGAATCATTCTGTTTGAATGATTCAAACATAAAATGAATTCACTTTGCTAAATGGCGAAACATGAGTGGTAAGCAAAAACTTTTAATAAAGAATTCTTTGAATTTTGCATTTATTTTTCAGCTGTTTTATAAAAAAGAATGATGTTTCAAATTTCACCGGTTTTATTCTAAGGTTTCTTTGCCTATTCTCGATTTAATTCCCTAAGATGCATAGTGACCAGACGTCCTGCTTTTGGCAGGACAATCCTGATTTTTACATATATGTCCTACTGTCCCCGCAGAATCCTAAAATGTCCCGCTTTTCCATTCCTGTCCTGCTTTATGAAAAATAAATAAATTAGGAATAAATTCACATGGAAATGATTGTGTTATTTACAAAGTTTTTGTTACTTGCATTTAACAGCGGTTTTTTTTTTTTTTTTTTGTTTTTTTCAATTGATGAAAATGATTTTTATAATATGTTTTATAATTACATACAATATAATTTTATAATTACATACCTATAATCAATGGATGGCAATTCTGTAGTTATTGTTTCAAAGCAAACTATTTTGGAAAGTTATCCAAAAATTAACAAAAAAAAAATTATTCAAAAGCCTAAGTTTATATATATAAGCCCATTTTATTTGTAATAGTGACTGTATTTTTTCAACTCATTTTTCTCATAAGAGTAGAAAATCAAATTATGTGTAGAGGAACAAAAAAATCTTGGGAAGGGATGATCGGGTGTTTGATTTTTACCCCTCCTGACTCTGTGGTTTAGAAATCTCCTGATTTTTGGTTCAGAAAAAATGGTCACTTTAGCAGATACAGCTATAAGAGTGAGATTCCTAGATAACTTGAAACTTGTAGAAACATGAACTATCGTGATTTTTATTTCATTTAGTATAGGTCAAAATTCAGGAAATTTGCAGGTGGCCAGTGGCCACTCAGCTTGAAATTTTGAGTGGCCACTCACATGCTTTTGAATATTGCACAACTTTCTTACAAGTTTAACAAACACACATAGCCCCAGTCGCAGAATTTTCTGCATCAGACTGCAATGCAGATTTAAAAATACAAAAATAGTCTGCAAGGTAATCTTTGTTTAAAAAAATCTAAAACTCATCAAAATAGTTTGGAGAAATAATCTACTTATTGGAAATATATAGTAATTTTAATTGTTGATATAAAAGCTAATACAGTAGCATGCAATGAATGAAAATACTGTCATTCAAAAGATGGATGGAAAAAATAGCATATGAAATCATTGACGCAATCTTGATGAGCGATATCGATGCATGTAAAATGAGCAAATTCCATGCAAAAGACGAAAAATTTGGCTTTGCACAAATCTGAATTACGAATTTGCAATTCCGGTGCAGCTCGCATGCACGGACATGCTTCAGCAGTGGCGTGCTGAAAGAACTTTACTTGCGAGTATAGTCTGTGAACATGGCATACAACCCGCATGACATCATCGTGGAATAATATGCATCAGACCAGCTGATATGAACTCGGAAATAGTCTGCTGACCTTCTCAAGAATCTGTGACGGGCATCGCCGTGTCGCATGGTTCCTGTGACCGGGCGCAAAGCTTATATAACAGGGTGTCTACCGCTCCAGAAAGTCTGGAAAAAGCCGGGAAATTGGAAAATGGGTCCGGAAAATTCACCAAAAGAATCAATTTTTTTCGTATTCTTTTTTTTACCCTTCCTCTTTAATTGTCAAACTGGAACCGAAAGTAACTGCAACGCATTTTTCGGACCGCGAAAGCATCAAGCGATGTGTTTGTATAGGGAGGGGAAAATGGGGGCTCATTAATCGTGATGGGAGGGTAAAAGACAAATTATCTTACTTGGTAACTTATGGGTTAGGACTGTCTTTCCAAGAACAGTTAGTTAATTCTATCATAAATCGCGACTACTTCTGTTTCTTTTAATTGATGAAAGCTTAATCCTGTATTTCAAGAAGTTGTACAAAATATGCAAATATAAATACAAGGGAGAGGGCACTGTGCAATTCCTCTAAGTAAAATGCATTGGTCAGGAATTTTTTTCCCGGGACCTCCCAAAAGTCAGGAAATTGACTTTCAGAAATTTGGTAGACACCCTGTATAAGTAATAAGGAAAGATTTCTTAAAATATACATATAAATCTTCTGCTAATTTAAAAAAAAACCTGCCAGTATATACAGGGTGTCCCAAAAGCACTGACCTAGGCTGTTATTCCTTAAATATTGATCATAGACATATACAATAAGTCAAAGTTGTATAAAAGACAGAATTTATGGTGTTGATTAACATTTTCAGAACCTTAAATCTCAATAAATAAATGAAAAAATTAATTTTTATGCAGACCCCTACAAAAACATTCCCAGTTAGTAAAATGTGCCTCTTACATTAATTTGGCGATGTAAAAAATTTCAGCCATTCATCCCTTTTTTCTGCCTACGGACTTGCTTTTGTCAAAAGCATTTCTGTGTAGTGTCCCCCCTACTACTGTTCTCTAAAAAGCACGGCGCCCGACAACTTTTCAACGATTGGCAGTCCCCCCCTCCTTTTGCCCTGGTTTGTTCATATTTTCACTCTAAAACATCATTTCCTCTTCCCCTTCCATTCCAGGGATCATCGCAGTCAAG
Source organism: Cheiracanthium punctorium (assembly GCA_038373885.1). NCBI lineage: Eukaryota > Metazoa > Arthropoda > Arachnida > Araneae > Cheiracanthiidae > Cheiracanthium > Cheiracanthium punctorium. Next base: position 572,196 of record JAWZYV010020310.1, on the reverse strand, counting down.
ACTGTCGATTGTTTTACAGCCCCCCCTTACAAAACAATCTTTATTAAAACGATAATAACAAAAATAGGGTCGATTGAAATGACCTTTTACAAAACACGATATATAACTGTTCCTTCACAAAATTCCAAGCAGCGCAATCGGACGTTTCTGAAAAATGCAACCCGATGGAATGTTCTTCTACAAATAGTTACTTTTTTCCTAATTGCGATGCTTATCAGATGGTCATTGCTCTTTCATCTGTTTTCTTTTGTTTGCATAACCCAAAAAGAGGTACCTCTGGGATTTTTGTTTTCAGTTAATGCAGCTATAGAAAACTACGATCTGGCACATAACACTTTCAGTTCGGATTCATAATGACTTGGCTGTCGATCCTATAATATGGGTGTTATATTTGATAATTACTAAACAATCATAATTCTAGACTACAGCTTTTTAGTGAAAGCTATTAGTATAAATGATGGCAGCTTCTATTGCTTTAAAACTGGCTGTTTTGCACACTTACAAGTTTTTGTTCTAAATGATTGCTCAGTTTAATCATTATCTGGCCTTCCTTTTTCAAATTATCCATAGTTATTAAAAATATTTACCGAGCATTAGAGAATTACCGGTTCATTTAGAAATGAAAAACGACTTATTGAAAGTTAGAAAAGTGCCCGATTTTGTGACATGAATTGATCTGAATTTATGTCTCAGCCTATCATGGTCGTTGGCAGTATAGGACAAAGGGGGCACTTGCCCCTTCCTGGATTTTTGTATGCCGATTTTTTCCCTGCTTTTTTCTTCTTTCCAACAGGGTAACTATACAAAGTAGTCTTCCCCCCCCCCCCCCCCCCCTGGAAAATATTCTGCCGGCACACATACAGCATATAAGAAATGAAGGTTTAGGAATAAACTTTAAACGTTTTGAGTTGCACCAAACCAGTTCTGAATATTTTCTACATGATACAGAAAAGTGCTTTTTTTAATTTTACTTTTATTTTTTGAGAACAAAGTATCCCTAATTTTAAATCCACAAAGGCTGCATTTACGTACTCCACTGATCTTTATTCAAATGACTTAAATTCGGCGGGAAAATATTTCTGACTCATTTCTTTGTAATCTCCAAGCTTGCTGCAAGCTTAAAATGAATTGAACTGTCAAGCTTGTATTAATACGTTAAATTCAAAGAAATGTCAAGCTTGATTTAAGCTTATGTGTTGTCTGCGCAGTTGTGTATTCGGGATACACCATTGAATGCGCACTTTTGTCAGAACTGCCAACTCTCCCGTTTTTTTGTGGGGAGATTTCCCACAACAATTTTTAAACAGTTTGATATTGGATTAAATTTTTGGCCTCATTTTAATCATAAGCTGCCAATTAAACATTAGTGGGGAAACTATTAAAAACAGGAGAGTTGGCAGCTCTGCTTTTGTTGTACTGCTTGGAATTTTTTAACACAAAAAGAAGCGTCTAGTAGAGATGAGTTCGGGCTCATTTTTTGAAGCCCGAGCCTGAAATTTCAGCTAAGATAAAAAAAAATCCAATTACTTCATTGATAGAATACAATGAATTTTGCCGTTTGTGCAAATATAGTTGCAAACTCTCAATGCACTTTCTAATTCTTTATATATATATATGCGTGTTTATCAAATAATGTCGGATCTCATAACTAACTAATCAATATAAGCCGCCGTTCTGAAATATCCAAAGTGCTTAACGCTCCTTCTAGGTGCCAGTGCCGCTATTTTTTTTTAATAAGTACAGTCAACTCCGGTGATAGTGAACCCGGATATAGTGAACCAACGGCTATAGTGAACGCAAACCATTAGTCCCGATTCACATAGAGTATCTCTCATGAAGACACTTGGGTTTTAGTGAACTTTGGATATAGTGGACGAAATTGGATGGTCCACAGAGGTTCACTATAACCGGAGTTGACTGTACTTTTATTTTCCTCGTGAATCACTTTTTAAAATATGTTTCAAGGAGTATGTTCAATAAAGGAGAAATTTTTCACGAGTCCGAGCCCGAACGCAATTGGGAATTACAGAGCCCGAGCCTGGTTCGGGCTCAGGCTAAGCCCGTCTCATCTCTAGCGTCTAGCTGTGCTACAGAGTTAAAAGCATTTACAACAAGAGATAGAATGTTATGTGGAAGACTGCTATTGCTTCGCAAATCAGAAACAACAGATAAAATTCCATGTCTAAATGCTTCCTTTGAATCAGCATCTTGCTCATTTTGTTGTCAGTACATGCACTCTAACCTCCATTGGCTGAACCTCATACGCATTATCATCCTCAACATTTTCAACTACTTCAGACAACAAACTGGGAACAAAAGTTCCTTTTTAAATTGTTGATAAGTGATATTTTTCAATATCTTTCATCATCGAGTTCACTGTATATAAATAATGTTCTGCAGTTTTTCAACATTTTCAAACTAAAGTATAGCAAAACATTTCTTAGAAGCAAACATATTAAGCTTGTTTTTGGTTTTATCTAAATACCTAAATGGAAAAGGCTTTAAGCAATAGCCAATAACATTATAATTTCATTTAGATAAAAGAAATAAAGATCAGAATCTTTAACTATCAATATACTAAAGTTTTGCATTTAAAATAGAATTAGTAAAACTTTTCAGAACTTATATGCAATGAGTAAGAACATTCTTATTAAATGCATAATGCTCTTATCTTCCTAAAAATAGACAAAATAAACCTCTTGTAAACAAAGTAAGCCTTTTTTTGCTGATTATAGTATTTTATTTTTCTAAATATTAATTGGTTAATTCATTGCAGATATTTAAGTACAAACTATTTTACAATAAAATAACACTTAGTAGTTTGGTACAATTTTTTCCATGCAATATTTTAGGTTTTTGATATGATAGTTTAAACCATGGTTAAAAACGTCAAAAACTTGTCAATCCTGTTTTTTAAATGCGAGAGTCACAATTTGTCAATCAAATGTTGTGTCGTTTTACAAAAGAATGATTTTTATATGCCTCGATTAAATATTGTCTCTTTGTTTACACTTTCAGAATTCTGAAAAATAGTGACAATATACTTTTTAAAATAACCTTTTATGTCCTTTAGAGTTCTTTTGTGTCATATTTTTCTGAAATTGTATGATTTCAACATGTTATCAAATTTTCCGTCCTTTGAATAACACTCTTTCTCCATTCCAAAATTTTAAACTCCAAATGGCACCATCAACGACATTCCTTTCACTTATTATTCAGTTAGATTATTGTTTGTCCGTTAATAAGAAATTAATTTACAGATTTTATCTATTCTATTTTAATGTGAGGTAAGGCTGAAGATATGGAACCAGTTCATTCCGTTGAACATATATATAATAACTAGCAGTATGGCCAGGTATTGTCTGTGCAATGGAAGAGAAGTGCCCATGGACCATAAATATAGATTGTAAAGGGAAGGAATATGAATCTTCCTACTGCAATGGTCAAAAAAAGACATGGGACTTCCTGATGCAACAACAACAACAAAAAAGAAATGAATAGGGGACTTGCCAGCGTACAGAGGTTACTGGGAATTGGACGTGGCTAGGTTTCTGTCCTTCTACCTGCTGTGTTCTAATAGTCATTTATCACCAATACCTATGCAGCTCATAAACCAATTATTTTTTGTTTCAAATGCAGTAAGGACCACTGGGCGCAAATCCTTGGGCATATGTACAGTAGACAGGGGCGTAGCCACGGGGGGGGGGGGGTTAGGGGGGTCATAACCCCCCCAATGAGGAATTTTTTGCCATGCAAAATGTATATTCTTCACTACATTATCACACACACGTATACATATATATGAGTTGTAATAGTCGTAACCCCCCCCCCCCCCCATGAAAATTTTCTGGCTACGCCCCTGACAGTAGATAAACTCTTAAAATAAGTATAGATGAATTAAAAATCTAGGTTTGTATTTAGTAAGTATCTTCTTGAGGAATTGATAATTTATATAAAATATTATCATCAAATTCTTCAGAACTCATACCTCCTAATACAGGGATTTCAAATAAATTCCCCATGTTTGTTTAATATCTGATGAACCCTTACGGTAGCAAGGGAAAGCATGTGCTTTACTGTTCAAAGTCAATTAATGTCTCTCTTTCACTCCTGCCTCCCCCCCCCCTCCCATAGGATTGGGATACCTGTTTGAAGTTTTCAGGAATGTCCTTGAGAATGAAAAAGCTTATGAAAAAAATGAACACCGTCAGTTACCTTGGTAACGCTTCAGCCACGTCACACCACACCCATTTCTCCCTCTCGTTCTTTCATTCACCAGAGGCCTCTGTGAGGCGAAAAATGGCCAAAAACTGGACAAAACAAAAAATAACTGAAAAAGTATTAATCCGATTAATTTCGTTTGTTAGACATTTGCTTTCTCTTATCCTATTTAGTCAGTGTGCCAAACTTGGTCCAGATCCGATGATCTGAACAAACAGACAGACAAGATTCCTTTTTTATATGTATATATATATATATAGAATTCGAATTTGCAAATTCAGTATATAATCAATAAATTTTTCTATGCTTTTCAAAATCATCCACTTGGAACAAAATTATTTTATTTCCATACCAAGGATATATTTTATTTACAGATTTATGCTGTCAGTAGCTAGATATTTACCAGTTATCTATGTTCTTTATATAATGTAGTTAAACTATTTAATTATTACTCTAATTGTTTTTTAAAAAATCTGATTTAAATAAAAAAATCCAATTTTTTTACATCCTGTTCAGTCTCAATTAAGTCAGAAAATTAAGGTTCTACTGCATATATTATTTATGTAAATCAGTATCCATGAATGTATTTGATGTGTTTATTTATATAAAAAATCTGTATGTGTTTGCTTATGTATACATATAAGATTTTTTTTAAATAGGACTTTCTATAAAATGTTTTAAAATGGAATTTTAATTTAATACTAAATTTAAATTTGCAAAATTGTATAATTTTCACAAAAACAAGACCCCATTTTCACAAATTCACACACACATTTAAAAAAAAAAACTGACTAGAAAAACCTAATTGAATGCTAATTTCAGATTCACAAATTTATGAGTACATTTTTTGCAATTTCATAAAAACAGGACCCTGTCTGAAAAAGTCCAGACAGACCTCTCAGTTAATTCTATTAAAGTCTTGTTTATTTTCTAGTTATAAGTAGTTTATATATATATATATATTTTTTTTTTTCTTGCAGATATGAAGATTGGCATGAATTCCGTATCTTCAATTCATGTGAACACAGATATTTATTAAATAAGCTTACCTTTTTTAATAGTTTTGGCCGCTATCCAATGAAAAAGTGCTTCATATTATTTGCTATGATGAAATCATATTTTGGAATTGTTTTTGATGCATGCCTTAAACAGTGAATGTGATAATGAGTTACTGTATTCTCTGTGTTGATAACTGACCGTAATTGATACTGAACTGTAAATGATCACACATCATGGAAGGTAACCATGATTTAAGCGATGTGCGCAAGACAATTTCTGGACGTAAACTGAAAAAGTCTCGCACAGGGAAATTTTTTACATGCGATGTGTGTCGGGGATCGTTTTCTAGTCAGTACTGCCTGGATAGGCATGCCTCCACCCACACGGGGGGAAAACCTTACGTCTGTGATGTGTGTGAGAAAGCATTTGCAAGACTGGACATAATGAGAAGCCACGTTCGCCGCCACGAAAAAAACAGACCTTTTGCATGCCGCGTGTGCCAGATAACGTTCTTCTATCAGACAGACTTGAAGAGGCACGCTCTAGTCCATGCAGGCGAGAAACCTTTCGACTGCGATGTGTGTCGGAAAACCTTTGTTGACTGTGCCACTTTGAAGAACCATCACCGCGTCCATACGAAAATGAGGCCTTTCGTTTGTGAGGTGTGCCAGAAAGCATTTCCCTACAAGGGACTCCTGACCAATCACCTCAACATCCACACCGGCGAGAGGCCCCACGTTTGCGATGTTTGCAATAAAGGATTCACCGAGAAGGGGGCACTCAAAGTACACATTCGAGTGCACACGGGCGAGAAACCCTACATCTGCCTCGTGTGCCAGAGAGGATTCGCGACTGGAGGATGCTTGCGTATGCACTACGTGGCCCATTCCCCGGAGAAGCTCGACGCTTGCCATATACCGCTACCCCCTCGTGCGGAAGAGGGTGGGTTTGTCTGTGAAGTGTGCCAGAAAACATTCACTCTGGAGGTGTCTCTGAAAAGACATTCTCGTACTCACACGCAGGAGAAACGTTTTGCGTGTGATGTGTGCCACAAAGCGTTCCTCCGACGAACAGATTTGAAAAGACATTATATCCTCCATACGGGAGAGAAACCTTTTGAGTGCGGTATTTGTCGGCGATCGTTTGCTAGGACGGAACATCTGATTAAGCATGCCCGAACTCATGAGGGAGATGGATCCCTTGCATGTAAAGTGTGTCACAAAGCATTCACGAAGAGGGTGCAACTGAGCAACCACCTTCGTAGCCATAAAGAAGTGAAAACAAAATTGAAATAAAAAAATTGTAATAAAATTAAAGTAAATAACACCAGTCAACGCGATTTTTGGGTCTGACTTCTACATGTTCAATTTTAGTTTCTCCTATGCCAAAACTAAGGCAAATAATTTTTTTTTTTTAATGAAAGTTTGCTTTTGTAGAAATTAAAGCAATTTTTCAATTTTTTGGCAAAAATCACTGATTTTTATATTTTTTTTCATAATCCCACTCTAAATTATGATCAGAAAAGTTTTTGCTGGATATAAAAGTCTTTTTTATTCAAGATTTGTGATAAACAATAACATATAAATGTAAAATAATTATTTTATTGGGTATTCTTGTTACATAAATCATCATTTGTTCAGACGCAATCAATTACAGTTTTTAGTATATTACTTTGCATCGTTGTGTTGATAAAATAAAAATATTTCATACAATATTATTATAATAATACAGCTTACTTTCGGGTTAATGAAAGTGCTGCCATCTTTTGTTTATGAAATAAATTTAAATATACTTATCGACCTAAATCAGACCAAAAGCAAACTTTAAGAGCTAAAAATGAAAATTTAAGTGTTTTTCAATGTCTAGAATCAGAATTTAATCATGAGAACAGAACCCCTCCCCCTCCAATTTTTTTTTTTTTTGTTTGTTTTTTGTTGTAGACCGGCGTAATTTGTATAAAAGATTATGCAGGAAAAAATGTGAACAGAATGTGAAAAAGCATTGAGGAACAAAGCTGAAAGGATTAATTCATTTTACTGATTTACTGATTATTGCATTTTATTAAAACTTCTCACCAGTATGTTAACTTAAGAATTCAGAAATAAAAACTAAAATTGTCATTGTATATATATCATTTTAATAAACTATTTCCCTAATACGATTTGACACTTTGTGTAAGTGTAACTTTGGACCCTATAAAGTGTTCATAGATCAATACTTCAAACTAACACTGGACTTGGAAGACAAATCTCAAATTTTTTATTTTAAAAATAGGTACAACCAGATTGAACCTTTTATCAAAATTTTAAATGGAAAAAAGCAGATGACTCTCTCAGATTTCCCATGGTTCTTTAAAAAAGCCCTTAAATTTTAAAATCAGTTTAGAGCCCCTTACATTTTCATACCTGCCAACTTTTACGGATTATCCGTAAAATATACGGATTTTGGCATTAATTTACTGATGTACGGAGATGACTAGTAATTTTACGGATTGCTTGGCGAATTTCGAAGTTCGCAATTTCTAACAATTCAATCTTTTTCCATCCGTCTAGAGAATATATATTTTCCCTTCAGCACTCTTTTATTTAAATCTCCAATGCCATAAGAGTAAAAATTGATTCCTATTTTGAAATTAAATTATTTTTTAAACCTCCCCCCCCCCTTTCCTCTTTCAAGGAAACCAATAAAAAAAAAACACTTCATTGAATGGGGCAGGTTCAGATTTTCAATTCAATCTTTTTCCATCGCTCTTGTGAGTAAATATTTTTCTTTTACAACTCTTTCATTTAAATCTTTAATGCCGTAAGGATAAAAACTGATTCCTATTTTAAATTTAGTTTTTTAAATCCCCCCCCCCTCCCTAATTAAACCAGGTAAGGAAAAAAAACACTAAGTAGAGCAGGCTCAGTTATGAATGAAAAGCAACAAGAGCACGAGTTATTTGTACCAAAAAAATAAATGAACTCAGTTTTACTGATGGGAGGTAAAAATTTACTGAAATGAGGACATAATTTTACTGATGTTAATTTTCTAAGGTTGGCAGGTATGCATTTTACAGAAAACCTCTAACAATTAATCATTTTTCCACTAAAGCCCCTTTAAAAATTCCTCTCGCATGAAGTAGTTTTATTATCACACAGAAGGGATCATCTTTGTCTTAAAATGTATTTTTTAATGGAATATTATACCTGTGATGCCAAAGAGAAATTTGAACTGCTGTTGTTGCTAATGCCCTCTGGCAGCTGTAAATTGGGACTAGAGGGCACTCAGCAGTCCAGCTGAAAGAGGTTGTCACCCTCCCAAGCACTGATCGAGGTTGACACTGCTTCACTTTCCATGTGCTTTTGGGAATAGAAGCTTAGTGATTAGGTCATTGTGGGATGAAGCTAGAATTAGATGAAATTCTCGAAGAGTTTAAAAAAGTGATACCATGCTGTAGCCTATTAATGGTTTGCATTGTACAATATCTGCTGTAGATAAAATATTTAAAAAACAATTCTCTCTGTGTTCTTTTCTTTGCTTATTGTTTTATTTTCTTACTGATTCTTCTCCCATTTAAAGTAACAAGAACATATTTTAGGGTTTATAGATGCATCTTAACTTTAATATTTAAAAAAATAGAGTAATTTATCTTTTTGATTTAAGTTTTCAGCTAAAAATGAAATATCTATGAAATAATTCAAAATTACTTAATTTTAAAGATATTTTTTAATTATTAATTCAATGTAGTAATTTGTTTGATAAGTATTCAGAGGCATATTTTTCAGTAGTATTGCCACGAAACAATTTACTAACCTTATAAATATTAAAATGACCTTAAAAAACCCTTTAAGTTTTGTCTGCCAACTACTGTGCAAAAAAAATGACAGTTTTTCAGAAAAGTTTCTGTGTGTATGCTATTGGATTGATGATATTTAAACAATATATATATATGTGAACCAACTACTAAAAGTTAATTGGATGGAAGAGACTGAAAAGGACAAAATTTTATGTCCCTCATTTGTTCAAAGAGTTAAATGAATGGTATCACAGTTTGAAGTAGCTGGGTTTAACAATTTGGATTCTTCTAAACCAATGTGTAAAAAAATCAGATTAATTTTATTTTTTTGATTTAAATCAGATTTTTTTAACGATGTCACAGATTATATACTGTGTAAGACGAATAAGTCAGCTAATGTGAGTGCATAGTGCATTTGGTGGAAAAGTTTTATTTTTTGATTATTTAACATCATTGACTTTTTTTTTTTTTTTTTAAGCTATTCAAAAGTCCTGTGACACCTATCATTTTTTAAAAGGAACATCTTTAAGGTACCATTATTCTGATTATATCTATAAAATTAATAATTGTATTCTGCAGTTGATGTGAATTTTACAAGCTGGGAATACAGAAGAACACCAACACAGATTTTAATGGCTCATGATTGTCAGAGAAAATATTCTCTCCGTTATGTTAATTCGGTTAAGTACTTGTTTGTGATAACAGTCACAAGGTCTCTTGCATCATTGCATTGGGCATGACTGCACAGATTATTGTGACATCTGCAACAAACACAAGGCTTGGCAGTGAAGGGAGAAGTTAATGTCAAAGCCCCCAACAGTGTGTAAAAGCATATATGAAATTCATTAACTTTTCGAGAATTGGAGTTTTTTTACTTTGTTATCTATAAAGACATGAAAATTCACCATATGCTTTCTCGTTTTCACATCTCTTGTTGAAACTGGCCTTTATTTGACAATAGGTAATGAATACACTTTACCGTACATAATGCCATGGTTATTGGCATGATATCTCTCACCTCCTTTTCCCCAACTGTAGGAAATAAATTAACAATATTAGAAGGGGAAGGCACTGCTCTGGTGATATATAAACCAAGCCCGTCTTTTTAGAGCATACCTGCCAACTTTTACGGGTTATCCGTAAAATATACGGATTTTGGCATTAATTTACTGATGTACGGAGATGACTAGTAATTTTACGGATTGCTTGGCGAATTTCGAAGTTCGCAATTTCTAACAATTCAATCTTTTTCCATCCGTCTAGAGAATATATATTTTCCCTTCAGCACTCTTTTATTTAAATCTCCAATGCCATAAGAGTAAAAATTGATTGCTATTTTGAAATTAAAATTATTTTTTAAACCTCCCCCCCCTTTCCTCTTTCAAGGAAACCAATAAAAAAAAACACTACATTGAATGGGGGCAGGTTCAGATTTTCAATTCAATCTTTTTCCATCGCTCTTGTGAGTAAATATTTTTCTTTTACAACTCTTTCATTTAAATCTTTAATGCCGTAAGGATAAAAACTGATTCCTATTTTAAATTTAGTTTTTTAAATCCCCCCCCTCCCTAATTAAACCAGGTAAGGAAAAAAAACACTATGAAAAGCAACAACAGCACGAGTTATTTGTACCAAAAAAATAAATGAACTCAGTTTTACTGATGGGAGGTAAAAATTTACTGAAATGAGGACATAATTTTACTGATGTTAATTTTCTAAGGTTGGCAGGTATGTAGAAGGTCTCTTCCCTGGTTTAGGAATCGATCATTCATATTCAAAAGGTCAATAGATCGGCTTATGTTCAAGATAGCTTTAGAGGAAAAGAATTCAAATTTGAGAACAACACACAAAATACTCTTCCCCCGATACGAATTCATCATTCCAAAATTATAATTTTGAATTAATGACCAAACTATAGAAAGAACTTTGGAACTACCCTTCTCTTTTTTTTTAAAGCTTGCTCTAATGTTTAGCATTTTGACAAAGAGCTAGAGTCCCCTGGAGTAAGCCAAAGCCTCCTATAAGAATCTTTTTGTACCCTTCCTTGAAGATATTTTTGCGTAAGTTTGACTTCCATCTTTTCTTCTCACTGCACACATATTCATATAGTATAATTTCTTTTAAAACTATTCTCCTAAGTGCAGGGGTTTCTACAGATCTGGAAAGTCAGGGAAATGAGTTTTGGTCAGGGATTTAGGAAAAAAGTCAGGGAAATTGAAGAAATGTCGGGGAAATGCAAGAAAAATTGAATTTTGCTGTAAATTCAAGAAAATATTTGCTGTTTGAACCTAAGTATAGAAATTGTTTTATTTTCATTTTCTTATTCACCCTTATAAATAATTTTAAAGTGTGTTCTTTATAAGCATATCTTGTGCAGTTGAAACATGCTTAGTTTTATCTGTTTTATCCTAAATTATTATCAAACATGGTTTTTGTAAGAATCCAGTGATGTCAAATAAGATTCTTGTATATATTATTATTATTATTTGTAAAAAAAGGGGCAAAATATATAAAAAATTATTAATTAAAGGATGCAATGTTAAAAATAGAAACACAAAATTCAGGAAAGCACACTAGATAAAGTCAGGGAAGAGCGTGATAGATGTCAGGGAAGCAAAAGCTGTGAAATCTGTAGAAACCCTGGAGTGTTAAAATTAGAAAATATTTTTTTTTTCTTAGTAATTAGGGATGTCACCAGTAAAGGAAATTTGGGGGTCCAAAAAGACCACCTAGGTGAGGAACTGTTGGTCTAAAAAACAAACCTGGTAGACACCAGTTAGAATTGCCGTATTACTATTTTTATTATACTCGGTTTATTATTACATCAATCTGTACTTCCATCAAAAACAACACAACACATTTCAAATTTTGATTGTTCAAGCCAATGCATATTTATACGATTTACGTATAAAGAAGACTGAAAAAGCTCTTAGCTCCATGGTTTCAGGTGTCATAATTGTTGGCGATGATTAGTTCCGATTGGGTGACATCCCATTAATAATGAAAAAATATTACAAATCATATACAGTGGGCTTGCATTACAACACAATTGATCTTACACAAATGGGATTTTACATGAGTTTTTCACAAGTAGCGTATCTCGGAGCTAATGATTCCCTGTATGCAACATAAGATTCTTCCCCAACAGTAAGAGGTGCAGGGTGTGAGGGGTAAGTATTATCATGATCTGCTACTGAAAGAGAGAGCCACTCAGCGAACAGTATTTCATCCCTCATAGCATCATTAAGGGCAGAAGCATCCAAAGGTTAAACTTGGCTTTATTACTTTAAGTGGGAAATGGTAATATATAGTTAGGAAATGGTTTAAAACAGTTTGAGGAATATTTATTAGTGCCTAAAATAACTGTGTACGTGTTTCAAAAATTCTTATATACACCCTATTTCACAATGCGAAATTTTCATTTAGAGGGGCCTCGGAATGCATCCCTTGCATAAGTCAAGACTCTTTCACTACATTTTTTCTGATGAAACAAAATCCAGTTTTTTTAAAGAAAATGGGAACTGTTAAGAACTCGTCTTTATTGCACAAATGAGCAACCTCCAGCCCATGTGGCACTCCATGGCTTTTGATCCGGCCTGCGGAACATATCAAAATCCCTTATATAACACATAAACCATTCAAACTCCCATATAAATCCTGATTGTATGGACTGTGGCTTACGAACATTCTGAAATTTGGTCCATGACTTCGCTAACATCCTAAAGTTTGGCCTGCAACTTTTCAAAGTTTGCCCATACCTGCTTTATTGGATGAAAGTGAAATTATTTTTTACGTGCTTGACCTGGCATCTGGAAAAGAAGAAAAAAGACATGCCTCATTGTAGTTTTTACATGCCTGCCGGCCTGTTGAATAATATATTTCCATAATCCTGGCAGCATAAGTCTCCAAAATTTTGTCTTTCAGCAATTTTATTAGAGCAGAATTAGTAGGGACATCCCAATTTGTCACAAATCTTATCTAATTAGGGTTCTAAGTTTAAGAAATAGTGCACTTTTTTAGAGTTTTTGAAGAATCCAATAATTCTGGATACTTGAAAGTATTTAGAATGTCTTTTTCTCAAGCTGCTGTATGCACTCTTAGAAACAGTTAATGAACAAGAGATGAAAGGCATTCAAGAAGAAAAAAAATCTTAACTATGTAATATTTCACTATACAGATAGTGCCCTGGCCCATTTTCTAAGTTAATTTTTGTGGGAATAATTTTTTGAAAATTGTTTCAAGAAACTGTGTAGGTTTACTAAAACTGGATGCTGAAAGTGCATCATTAGTTTCTGAAGATACACTACTGACTTTTTTTTTTTTTTTTCTTCTTTTGATTTAACATCGTTGGTTTGTTTTTAAAAGGAACAGCCTTTAAATATGACCAAACGTCTTGCAAGAGGATTTATTTCTCCCAAAAGTAACCCGATGATTTCTGTAAATAGTAGCATTATCAGCTTTCTAACTAAGATTGTTTATTAAAATTGCGCTATGCAATTTAATAATATATTAGAATAAATAATTTATTCAAAGAATGAAATGAAGCGTTGTTTCTGTTTTCTTGTTATCTCACAGAACAACACTTTCTTCCCCTGGATCCGCTACTGAGTTCGAATAACGGACTCAGTAGCGGATCTAGGGGAGGGGCTTCAGCCCCCCCCCCCTCAAAAAAAAAAAGATTGCTAAAGGGTAACATTCTGCTTTATTATACACGTTAAGTAGATAAAATGATCTTTTTTATAACTTAGCCCCTCCCAAAAAGTTTTACATTACTTTATACTAAAATTTTGCTTCATCGTACGTTTTGTTTGGGTGAAATAAGCTTTTTTCAAAGTTTAGCCCCTCCCAAAAATAATTTCTGGATCCGCTATTGTCATTCTGGTTTTCTCCAAAACTTAACGTAAATACTAGTTAGGACCCCTTAGAAAGACCCCCTACGGAGGACAATCACAGCCCCGGTCTAGATCCCTAGCGTAGATACCTCTACCTGGATTTAACCCACATTTTCATTTCCATTTATTCGGACTCATGGACTTGGACTATATGTTCTGTGTAGTGTCGCCATCTGCTGACCAAACTGTAGTCTTCGAATTCTTTTTTATTTAAAACATTAGTTAAAATTATTGTGCACTTTAATCTTTTTAAACAAAAATAACGATTTTTTTTCTCTTGAAAGTTTACCGCAAGTGGCTGTCTAATAAAATTCTACGAAAAATTTAAATGACAAAGTTTTCATTTCCACATGATTTTGTGCATTTTCAAAATTTGTGCTGCTTCACGCTCCCCTCCACTAGGCACTGTACTTCAACCCAAAGTCTTATGTGACTTTCACAAATAAAAATGTGAAATCTTCTGGTTCAATGTCTTCATGTTACGAACCTGATCGGTATATTTTTAGCACTGTCGGTCAGAAAAATGATGGCTAAAACCTTGAAGATGTTTGGTGCTGCTATCTATTGGCAAGATTATAAACTAAACGATTAATTATGATTTCGTTTTCCTAAACTGTGCTTTGCTTTTACACACGTTTAATTTTGAATATTCTATACATTGTAATTTAATTGAGGTTTGTTCACGTTTTTTTAATAATTTGGTCTTTTATGGGTAATCTATAAATTTCTTTTCGAGATTAACTTGCGTAATCCAGTTGTTTTTTCCTCGCGTTTCTAGGAGTTATTAGTTTTAGTACTGTTTTTTTCAGCCCTGCCGTAGGCTATTCTCCCTAGAGTCGTGCTTAGGGAGTCGCAAACTGGGCAACCGCCCAGGGCCGCTAAAAGAATGTTGAATTCATAGATATCAGGTAACGAAATAAATGTCCTGGCCCAGAACTGAAAAGTGCACATCAGTAAGCATAGTAGTCGAGAAAAAATGCAGAATTTGTAATTTTGTGTAGCTTTCTTTTTCAAATTTACAGCACGGTAAGGAGCTAGAATGCAGCTTTTATTTTATGGAAACGTACTGCATTGAAATCTTAATTAATTTGTCGAATTTACTTCATTAGAGTCAGTAGAGCCAGGGTTGGAAAAAAACTCGGTTTATTTGAAAAAAAAAACACGTTTTTTTTTGTTTAAACCAGTTTTTTTATCCTTTTATATTACCTGTTACATACTTATAAATAAAATTATTTGTAAAATGTTCAAATAACAATTAATATTCCTTCTGAAAGTAATTAAAACAAAGTAAATAAGCAATTGTTGCTATACTTATGGTAAATCAGTTTTAATATTTTATTTAAATTGATACTATTTTACATATTTAGTGTATAATATAATACAATAATAATTGTTTACTACATTTTACATGGAGCACTTAGATTCTTGCACTAGATTCATCAGTAATAATGGTGATAAGTGGCTCAAAATGATATTTTTAAGGTTTAAAAATAAGTTGTTAAAATACAAAAACCTCTATTTTAGAAAAAATTTAAAATGCAACCTATAATTTAAGTTTAATTAGTAATTTTTAATAATGATAAAACAATAAGGTAGCTATTAGATTGATATAAAAACTTATTGTTGATACTTATAAGGATAATTTAAAAAGATATGAGAACATATTCTATCTGTAGTATTCGGAATTTTAAATTATTCTTTAAAAAAAATAATTGGTTTTTTGAAAAAAAAAACAAAAAAACATTTGGTTTAAACCATGGCAACTCTGGTAGCAGCAGCGGGTTTTTAATGGAGAGGGCAGGTCAAGATCCGGAATTTAGTAAATAGACAAATTTGAAAGATTTGCAATTATTTTTGGTCCTGGGCCGTTAAAGACGTTCCATCCAGGGCGGCTAAAACCCTAAGCACGTCCCTGATCCCCCCCCCCCCATGTATTTATAAACAAACTGAAAATACGATAGCGTATGTAGTAGGATTTAAATTGGGGGAAAAAAAGTTATAACAGGTGGACATGAGATTGAAATTGTTATTCTGGAATTCTTGAGGAAGGGGATTTTAGCTTTACGTTTTTGTATACAACGGGGTTGGGTTTTTGGACTCGACAGAGGTAAAAACCGTCTTTTTACCCGTGAGATGGAATGCATTGGCTGCAGTTTTCACCAATGCAGATAAGAATCATTTTGTTGCAGAAGATTGCTTTTACTCCGGTTAAACTCAATGTTAACTGCAAAGCTAAGTAAACCTGTTCTAATTGAAACAGACTCCTAACACAGAAAGCGCCCTCGAGTGTCGAATTATTTGAAGTAATTCGATTATTTGTATACTATATTATGATACCTATTTTTGTAATTTGATTCATGATGACAGTGTTATTAAAGTGAAAGACCTTCTGACGGCTGGGTAACCAGGACAAGAATATGCGAAAAATTACAGGCAGAGACGGAGATTACTATTATGAAAGAAATTTCTTGCTCCAGTCAAAATCATGAACCACAGTATTTGCAACACAATTGTATTTTTGTTTGAATAACAATATTTTATTATAATCGCAAAATCAATGAAACTGTAACACCAAAGTATTATACACAATAAAAATATCAGACTGAAAAGTTCTAAAAATTCTCATTTGACTCAGCAAGGACAATAATGTTGTTAATGTCGCTAGTGGTACTACTGTTTTAATTAAGAGATGAAACGAGATTTCGAAAATATGACAAGCAAATTACTTCACCACTTCAAAAGTCGGACATAACTTCCTTGCAGTGTTGCCAACTCTGACGTTAAAAAAAAAGTGGCTGAAATCAGTTAAAAGTGACCAGAAATGGCTATAAACGTTTTCAAGCTAAGAAAAAAACAAATTATTCATTATTTACGTCTAAGTGCTTGTGCTGCTGAAATATCCTTGTCTGCTAGTACTTTTTCAGTCATTTGGACTTTCAATTCCGATTTACAAAATATTTCGGTATTGCCTATTGCCAGTTGGCCAAGATCTACCCACAAAGTGGCTAAATTAGCAACCTTGCTTCCTTGTACACCCACTACATTGTTACGAATTTTCGGAGAAACCGCTGTTCTGGGGTTTAAAATAGCTTAAAATTCGTATTCTATGCGTCAAATAGTTAAATATTGCTTTTTGTTGCATCAAAATCGGTCCACTAGAACCGGAGATACGAAGGCTTGGGTTTCCCTATTGATTAGTATAGCGTTTCTAAAAGTCTCGAGAAATATTGGTCCTAGGCCTTCGCTTACCTCACTTTTGGGGACTTATTTTAAACGCCAAATTTGGCAATATTTCTCCAAAAGTCGCCAAGCTTGGCGAAATTTTGGTCATTTGGCGCGCTTTTCCCAATGGGGCTTGTAAAGTTGTTTTTTTTTTTGCTTTAACATGCATAATAGCCCAATATTTCTCTTCTATGGCGTAATCAAAATTCCCGATTTATGTGGAATCTCCGACAGGTACATTCTTCTACAAGCTCCTTGTTGCTTCTGTGACACCTATAAATACCGGCATGAGAGAACGCCAGTTCAGTGTGTTATCGATCTAGCGATGAGTACCCTGCTTTGCCTTGTGAATGGTGTTATACTCCTCTTGCTTTCTGAAGCCTTGTTTTAAAGTATTGGGTGTAAATTCTTCATTGCTGAGTCTTGGGGGACTGCTTGCGATATCCCTTGTATATTTCCACTGAATTTTTGCCTGTGAAAGCGTTTTATTTTCTGTGAGAAGTACAGCATTTGTGAAAGCTTCTGATCTAAGACGACTGTTAAAAACAAATTACTGCAAGATTGTGCTTGTGAATTTTCTACAGCTGATTATTCGACGAAGTTCTAGAAGCAATAAAATTCGTTTTACATCCTGACAAGTAGACTCTTTACTAGAACTTTCTGCACCTACTGGACTTTAGAACAAAGAACCCAGGAAACAAGCAGAGTGTTCTGCAACAATATTGTGCATACTTTGAATACACTTCGTTTAAACGCATTCCATTTGAAAATGAAATAAAACACTTCAATGAGATTAATGTTTGACATTTTCTTACGAAATATAAGAGTTATCACTAAACTTGGTTCAGTTTCTACACCTTCAGTTTCGAACTTTCTACACCTACTGGACTTTAGAACAAAGAACCCAGGAAACAAGCAGAGTGTTCTGCAACAATATTGTGCATACGTTTAAACGCATTCCATTTGAAAATGAAATAAAATACTTCAATGAGATTAATGTTTGACATTTTCTTACCAAATATAAGAGCTATCACTAAGCTGGGTTCAGTTTCGAGAACCTATTTTTGACGCCAAATTTTGTCATATTTTGCCAAAAGGCGCAAAGCTGGGCGATGTTGGCGAAATTTTGGGTATAGAGCAAACAATGACTGACCGTAGACTTATGATGTACAGAAAATATTTTGAGTAATACTGAAAATAAACTAACCAGTTAATAGCAATCAAAGAGGGAGGTGCATTTCACAGCTAGATGTTACAACAGACAGATCTAAATACAAAATTTCAACAATCTACGGTTGATTATTTTTTAAATTATGCTAGATAGATACATTCAAAAACACGTATGACATCAAGCTAAAACTGGTCAAAAGCGTTTCACGGTTGGTTATAGTGGATTGTACATGCACAGTTTGTACAGAGGCTACGCAGGAACTTGTCAAAGTAAAATCAGATATGGTCAAAATTTTAATACCATAGATTTTCCTAATTACAATACTTTCTTTGATTAATACTAGAAAGCAGAAGTATATCAATTGCATTTTTAATCTGTTATATAGGGCAATGGCGTATACAAAGAATGGGTTTTGGGGTTCAAACAATCCCTGTCAAAACTTTTTTAACAAAATGTTCATAAATTTTGAATTTTTAGCTTAAATATTTTAACACAAAATTATGTCTATAACTTTCTCCCCCCCTTAAAGGAATCTGCACACGCCACTGATACAGGGTGTCCCAAAAGAGGGTAACACGCTTTAATTCTTTATCTATTAGAGATAGGTAGGTAATTGAACAAATGTTCAAAATAAATTTGGGGGGAAAACTGCATTCAGAAAAAAAATATATATGTCGTAAATTTTCAAAAAGTTACACTTTTAAAATTTGTATACAATCCCGCACAAAAAAATTTCCAATTAGTAAAATGGGCCCCATACGCTTATGAGGTGATATGGAAAATTTCAATCTTTCATCATAAATAGTTCAGAGATATCTTTTAAAAAATGTTCGTGAGTTTGAATATGCAAATTCAACACTAGAGGGCAAGAAAGGATTTTCTTTCGTAACTTCTGTACGGCTCCTGAAACGCGATCATTCGATGAGATTTTTTTTTCTTCGAGAGTCGTTGAAAAGTGTTTTAAGTTAGCATATATTTATCTTCATATTCCTGAAACTTTTTATGATTAAAGGCTGAAATTTTGTACATCTGAGGTAATCCATACATCACCTCATGAGTGTATGGGACTCATTTTACCAACTGGCAATTATTTATACGGGGGGTTGTATACAAATTTAAAAAGCGTAACTATCTGAAAATTAACGGGAGGAATTTTTTCTTACCGTAGTCTTTTTTCTTACATAGCTCATTTTTCTCTAATAGATAAAGAACTAAAGCTGAATGTTACCAGCTTTTTGGGACATCCTGTGTACTCCCTTATTATCAGTTTGCAGTTGAAATCACAAAATAAGTCCAGCTTACAGAAAGCGTGTTTTACCAAATTCTACAGTGTACTGTTTCGTTCCGTGGTAGGTTAATTTTGTATAATTGCCCTTACCCTGTCAGGTTACCCTTGCACGTATTGGGTTCTTCGGAAAGTCCTTTCGTTTTTTAGAACACGAGGAATCCATATGTCGACCTCTGAGGCGTTTCAAATGATCATGAAGGGTCGAACTCGATCAATTTAATCTTTCAGTAATCTCACGCGTTGCTATTCGCCGGTTTTCGTCTATGGATGCCTCTATTGTGGATGTCTTCATCAGCTTCAATCGTCCCTCAGTGGTCTGGGCGCTAAACTCCGTTCCCATAAGAGCACGGCAAGTGAAGCAGCATCCGGCTTGGCCAGTGCTTGGGAGGGTCATCTCCCTCTCGGCTCGTCCGCTGTGGAACCGTGTACGCTAATGGGAGCTGGTGCGCATAAAATCCGTCGTGGCTCCAATGTCCTCCAAGTTGTTAAACGATACCTCTGGGGGTGCCAATTTCAGGTGGGGGGTTGGTCCCTCATCTGGAATCGGTTCAAAATTAGGGACCAGCAAGTAGAAGTCCAACGCCCTCGGGGCACTGACACCCTTCTTTCCATAAATAGTGTCGTTTATCCATGGACACGACGACAACAACAACATCAGCTTCAATCGTCCTTCTAGAACGTGGTGCGTATTCAGCATCGAAATTACCGGATCAAAATTTTGAAAACCGGTTTTGGCACCGGCGTTGTCTGAATACAT
The DNA here is from genome assembly GCA_038373885.1 of Cheiracanthium punctorium. Classification (NCBI taxonomy): domain Eukaryota; kingdom Metazoa; phylum Arthropoda; class Arachnida; order Araneae; family Cheiracanthiidae; genus Cheiracanthium; species Cheiracanthium punctorium. Next base: position 551,868 of record JAWZYV010020310.1, on the reverse strand, counting down.
CTTCTCCATACATATCGGATGTGGTTTTTTTTTTCTTTCTTAAACAGTATTTTTACCTTTTCGGTAGAGAAAAAGCAAAAACAAGTCGAAAACGTGGCTTTTCAGTTGCCGTATCCCTAGTAGCACAACTAGTACAAAAACGTTCAAATTACGTTGGAAACACGTTTTTTGACGTTAAAAAACGTGTTTTAAACGTCTTTTGGACTAATTGTGCTACTAGGGATTTGAAAGTGTGCCAACGAAAGACTACTGTTCAGGATCAATCGAACATTTTTCGCAAGCAAGTTTGCTATATGAGCTGTCAAAATATATAATGATTAGGCGACTTAAGTGTGAAGTAGGCTGTGCAAAAATACAATTAAGTCCTCTAATAACTTTTCGAACAACATAATAGAATCCTAAGGGAAAGAGATGGAGGGGGGCAACATCATCTGTCGTATATGCAAAGTCCTTTCATCCAACTATGGTGCTGAGAAAATCAATTTTCAAAATACTTCATTAAAATAACTATTCACACACACGCACAAAAAAAGATTTTCATTAGTCAAAAGTTTGAAAGCGATAAAGTAATTAAAATCCATTGTTACCCTCGCCCACATTTCAAAATCTGCTTTTAAGAGACCTTCCGGAAAATTTTCAAATCTTTCCGCAATGTTTTCAAATCTTCTTAATCTCACTTATTCCATGCAAGAGTTAGCAAAAGCTCTCGTGGAAGAGGTGTTTATGTCATGTGAGGTATTTTAATAGGATTATCTTTCTGCAAGTTAGATAATCCTTTTTAAAGCGGCGGAAAGCTTCGTGGAAATTAAAGATGCGGTAATGAGGTATCATTAGGCATCGGAAACAAATCACTCCAGGTGCAAAACTAGTGTTTGCAGAGAGAAAATAACAGATTTTCGCCAGTATTGCACTGGAAATAATTCAACTTTAATAAAAGTTCGACGAACTGGCACTTTCGCTCACTGCCAAAACTACAGGGTTATTAATAATTCCCTCCCGAGTTTGGAAGGCTTATAAAAAATATATTTATATTTTTACCAATACAGCAAATTCATATTACGAATACAGCAAAAAAGTTGACTTTATTGGAGAAAGAAACATTACAAGCTTTGTTTAACAAATAACGTGCTTTCTCGTCGTTGGATTGGCCGAAGTTCTGACGCCGACAATAGTGCCCTCTTCCGTGGCCACCTCGCTCTCCGGACTTAAAGCGATCTTTTTTATGGGGTTACATAAAAGATCGTATGTTCGTGCCCCCTATGTCACCTCATACACCACAAAGCGATTCAGATTAAATAAATACAAGAACTTCAGTTGATAAAAACCCCGTGAAAACTTTAATTAGAACAATTTCTTAAAATTATGAATTTATTTACATTATTTCCTGGCATAAAAAAAAAAAATCTATTACTGCTCTTATTTCGTTAGAATTAAAAAGAAAAAACACTTCTCATAGTCAAGCCTAAGTATAATTTTCAGTACATTATTATTTTAAAATTTTGAAAAGAGAGCTTTCAAAATTAAAAAAAAAAAAAAAAAAAAAAAAAAAAAAAAAAAAAAAAAAAAAAAAAAACCTTCTTTCTAAAGCCCAATTTCGATTATTAGATATATTTATTTGTGTTTAAAATTTTCAAAGTTACTTTAAAAGTTTATAATTTTCAAGCCTACTGTTTACATTTAGATATTTATTTACTTTTTTTGAACTTTCAAAATTGTAAAAAAAAAGGAACGTATATGTATATATAGTCAAATGTTACTAAGAACAATATCCTAAGCTATTGTAAACTATTGTAAAATAACTGCTTTTATATTGTATGAGCCTGAAATAAGCAATTCAACCGCCTGAAATAAGCAATTCAACCAATGTCTGCAAATTCGAAAAAAAAAAAAAAAAAAAAGAAAGGAGAAAGAAAAAAACACCGGGCACCAACTGCCCATTAACCTGCAATTCAAATCAAAGGAGAATCAAATGAATCCCAACCGCCAGCGTGCCCGGCCGTTAGCATCACTAGTCCTACTGAACCCCCCCAGCCACCAACTGCTGGACTAGGTCATTTGCTGACTGGACAGACGAGAGGCTGGGCATAGCGGATTAAATTGCTCTCTGGCGATTTGGCGTGCAGTCAGACTCCGTTGGCAAGAGTCGTTTCTCCCGCTGTTATACACTGCACGCTAGGGGTTGCCGCCCGCACCGCAAGTTGATCCGCGAAAAACAGTAGAGCTTCCACATTCTTTTTCTGTTGAAGTATATTTACATACACTGCTATGGAATAGAAGTAAGGTGTTAGAGGGGGAGGGGGGTGGGTTTTTAAAAAGTACATATTTATTTATGCAATAACAATAATGGAAAATTGGGAAATTCAACGTTTGAGCATGAAATTTTATCTCGCAGTTATTTACAGTTTTCTTGTTATCTTTTTATTTTTTCTTAATGTTTTACTTCTTTCTTGCCTTTGCCATTGGAAAAAAAAAAAAAAAAGACAAAATGTCATTGACAATACAAGAAATTTCCAGATTTCACCGTTCATTTTTTTTTTTTTTTTTTCCTGTCTTTATACATAGACAATGTTTTGACTGAATTACAGTAAGTTGTATTTAAAACAAATAAGAAATCTTTTGCGGTTTAAAACAACAGTAAAAAAATTATCTAGAATTTGCTTTCTCATTTAATTTTAAGTTTTTAGCTATTTACCTTATTAATTTTTCACTGAAACAAAATGGTCCAAAGAAAGTCTTAAAAAATCGTTCTTGAATACGAATTAGTTTTTTCTTTCATTGAATTAGTAGTTTGTGCTTGATTAAAAGAATTTAGCATTTTATAAATATAGATTATATGTAAATGAACTTTACACAAAGTTTAACATTTACTTTCTTACCGTTACAAAGACGAGCGGTTATTATTCTTTGTTGTTACACACATTATTGCTAGCCCATATTAATCTTTCAGTATCCTACAAGAATCAGTAATGCAATTTTCGTCCTCGCTTCAATCTGCATCCTTGGGAACATATAGGTTTAAACCCGAAGAGTTTATCTGCATCTATAATCCATATCTATTAATTGCTAAAACCCCGGACTAAACATTTAATAAAGAAGGGTTTTCTCTAATCGTATGTAAATTCATACAAAAGCCAAATGATGATTGCTTTTTAACTGTTCACTGTTTCTTTTTTATTTCCGTAACATATTACCTTCAAATCTAAAATTTTTTATTCATATTTAAATGCATGAATTTAAATATGAATAAAAATTTTAGATTTGTAATTTTAGACTGCAATTTTAAATGCATTAAAATATATATTTAGAACAATTAATCAACAAATAAAATAAAAAAATATTAGAAAAAGAACATGGAATTTCTAACTCTACTGTTTTTCGCGGATCAACTTGCGGTGCGGTCGGCAACCCCTAGCGTGCAGTGTATAACAGCGGGAGAAACGACTCTTGCCAAAGGAGTCTGACTGCACGCCAAATCGCCAGAGAGCAATTTAATCCGCTATGCCCAGCCTCTCGTACTGGACAGCCGCGGAAGATTCGTACTTACCCTCGGGTTCAGTACAGAACCCGGTACCTCCCCGGCATGGGACGCTGCGGTGTGCCGTTGGGAAGGACAACCGCAGGCCCAGTCTTCTATAGGTAACTGATCCACATAAAGTTTGTTATTGTTGGAGACGGAGATTCTCAACAATGTAATTGTGGGCATGCACTAACGTGGCTTAGGACAGGCGAGACAACTAACAATCCATGACTACAATGGTTCCATTGTCAACCTTTTTTGTTTTTTTTTTTACGATGTGTTAACCCTTTTGAGGTTTAAAATTTATATTGATGGCTCTAAAATGAAAGAAGGTTGCGGAGAGCAAAATTGTAAAAAAAAAAAGAACGTGTTAAATATATGTATCTATGGTCAAATGTTACTAAGAACAATATTGTGAGCAATTGTAAACCATTGTAAACTAACTGCTTTTATATTGTATAACACTGATGTATTTTACCAATTGTAATCCAAAAATTGTGCTGTAAAAAAATAAAATAAAAATTAGGGAAACCGCTGCTTGCTGGACCTGAGCCTAGAGCTAGGGTTCAGCAGGACAGTAGGACACTTCAGGAACTAAAACAGGCTTTAAACCAAATAGGTAGGCTGTTCCTGAAGGTAGTATTCTATAGTATCCCCCTATGTCTCATGATTTAACATTTACTCAAGAGGATCACAACCACATTCGCTAACGAGTGCGGGGAGGGAAGGATTTGACTTTAGACTTGCTATCAGCCGTATCACGGAAGCTTCACATTTTGAACATTTATGAAACAAAACTTGCAAAATTTCTTTATCCAATAAAGTCAACCTTGCTGCTGTATTGGTAATATATCTATATACTTTTTATAAGCCTTCAAAACCCGGAAGGGAATTGTGAATAACCCTGCATTATTAAACAGGCGATAGTGGTTAAAGATATCTAATTATAGGTATTAAGTATCGTTTGTTTGTGCCTACTAACTCTTGAATTGTAAAAAGAACAAACATACCTAAATTTCTAAATTATCTATCTCATTATGAAAACTAAAGGGAAAAAAAACCCCTCAAACATTTTAATTTTTTAATACTCACTGAAGGCTATATAGTAATAGCGTATCAAAATCCATGAGGTGTCCTATTTTTCTTTCTTATTCAATTAATTTGGAAAGTATTATTAATAAGTGTGTCGTATTTTCCTTCTTGTTCCATAAAACACTTCTTTGTAATCGAAATTTATGTGAAATTCGCCTTTAAAACTGTTTAACAATCCTCACTAAGCACATTCTAACTATACTTTATAAATACTGCTTGGAAGGTGCATCATAATCCACGAGTGTACCGTATTTTTTTTCCTTGTTCCATATAACACTTCTTTGCACCTGAAATTTATATTAAAATCGCTTACTAAAACAGTTTTACAAGCTCCGTCAGGCACATTCTGACTGTACTTCTCCTTTGTAATACACGGCAGGGTTTATTAGTTTCTTGCCAAATGTGGGAGATATCAAGCCAATTTCAGTTTTGGGGTTTTTTACTTTTTTGCACCAAACATGGCGATAAATCATAAAAAGCTGCAAACTTCGCGACTTTTAACATTTTATTCTCCCCCCCCCCCCTCCGCTATGGGGCAGCCCTATTGAGAAATGCAACGAAAACGTGGAGACGCAAATTTTGTCCACAGAAACGTCTACAAATTATGTAGACAGAAAATACCGGTGTGAATAAAATAGCACTCTAGTGCTATATATATGTATACAGATCATTATAGATAAAAACTCGGCTGTTAGAGCCTCGTCAGGGGGAGATCCCCCTGAACCCCCCCCCAATTTTTTTAGTTTCATTATTGCCATAATGAAAAGATGTTAATTGGCTATGTCATTTTATCACTCATCTTTCGTGTATTTCGCATGGAAATTCTATGTTGAAATTTTTATGATTGTAACCTATTTATAGAAAACTATATGTGATGTATATTCTACAGCTTGCAAAAATATTATAACAATATATTAAAGCTGTTGTGAACTAATAGTATTTAAATATAGGTAAAAAAGTACATGTGAAGCCTATTCTACAGCTTACGAAATATTGTAACAATAGATTAAAGTTGTTCGGAACTAATAGTATTTAAATATATGTAAAATTATGTCGCATTTTTATATCGCTTTTTGGGACACATTTTTCGGATAATTTTCAATAAAGGGGGTGAGAGATAAAATGACATAACCATTAATATATCAAATTTATGATTGGACAAATACGGGTATCTGAAAATAAACCAATTTCGTTCATTTAGAACCTGTTGCTGTGCAAGAAGTTTATTAGATCATCAATACCAGAATTGTGTTACATAGGTTTTTCAAAAATTCCACTGTTATTGAGAAAGCTGTAAAAAAAATATACTAGTCACTAGGGAGTTCTTTTAAATGAAATGGTGCAAAAAAGCATTATCTAAAACGAAGAACTCACAGAATTACTCTTTAAACATTTATTGGCGTTTCATTAATGAAATTTTTGTCACCACGGTAAATAAAACGGTGATAGCAATCCTGACCCGCAGAGGGGCCCCATGAGAAAGGGGCCTGATTTTCTAAACGAGTGACGTTCTCTCAGTCAAGTTCTTTCGCTAAAACTCTTAACCCTTTAACGCGCAGTGGTTTCGCTCTGAGACCACCAAACTGTTGGCCTTTTGACTGTTGCCAGTCACGAAGAATAGCTTTGATTTCTATAAAAATAGTTGCGGGTGACATAGCTCCACGAGAATCCTTTACTTTTTAGCACGTCCTTTCCCGTAAAAAAATTGTCACGATTATTTTTAACACCACTGACATCTGCCGAAAAATGGAAGAACGCGAGAACATCCGGATCGATTGCCCAATGCTGAAAAAAGGGCAGCCGTTGCCATCGCTCGACTTAACTACCAGCAAGATGGCGGACGATCGAAACGTTCATCGCGTGCCACAGATCTAGAGACCCTTTTTTGACGACAGCTGGCTGTGGCACGCGATGAACGTTTCGATCGTCCGCCATCTTGCTGGTAGTTAAGTCGAGCGATGGCAACGGCTGCCCTTTTTTCAGCATTGGGAAAGGGTTGCGCCTTAAAGGGTTAAATGGTTTTCCTTATAGTAATTATTCATATATTGTGTGAATACGACAAGCTGTTATGCCCGAAATAGGTCAAGTTTAGTTGCAGATTATCTATGTTTTTAACAGGTTCGAATTAAAAGAATATGTAAAATGCACACGTAAAGGCTTTGAAGGAGTTTGGATTTAATTATTAAATAAATAACTGAGAAAATTCAGCAGCAAAATTATGCGCGTAATTTTAGCTTGATTTTCTCCTTTTAATCAAAAGTAAAATTTTACTTCAATTAGCGACGGGGAACATGATGACAGGATGAATATTGGAAACATGAACAGACAAAAATGATTTACGTCCGATATCACTAGTTTCAAACCAAGAAGAATTTTTTTTATTGAATAATTCGGTAATTCTTTCTGCTAATTAGCTCGAAACATAAATAAGAGTATTTTTGTTTAAATTAAAGGAAACGGAAATAATTTCATTGCAGAAAATAATCCATAAAAAAGATCTTTTAATTGTACATTTTTAATCAGCTTACAGTGTACAAAACTTACCTTTGTATTAGTAAGAAAATGAACATGATTTAAGTCTAGATGGAAACCTAGTATAATGATTGTAAGTTTATTTAATTGGATGTGCATTTAGCTTTCAGTTTCGGTTTGTTCATTTTTAGAAGCTTCTCTTCACGAGCAGATTCTTAAAAAAAAAAAAATATTTTAAAATGTCGCTTTTAGAGTTCGGGGAATATCCGTGGACAAATGTAAATTTTAATTGGGTTCAAGAGATATTTCCCAATTAATTTGATAGCAAAATCCTCTTTGTTTAAGATTAAACGCAATAGTTTGGTTCTGGAGAAACAAGATTGCTGCAGTTCCAAAAGAGAACTTTGTTGCAAGGATAAAGAATTGATTAAAGCTATCTATCCTGTTAAGGGTATTTATTCTTAGAGACATACCAGGCCCTGTATTGAAGGATATATTTCTTTTTTAGGTGATAATTTAATGTTGTAATTTTAAACACATTTCCTAAGAAATATTTATGTAAGAGTGCATCTACTTCAAAAAGTAATCGAGTGTAAACCAAACTTCGTATTCAATTTTTATGAATAACTAATTAGTTTTTCAAAAACCAGGCAAATAAAGAATAGGAAGTTATTACTCTATATGATATTATTCACTTTTTTACGAAGAACAATGTTATATGTATGAAACCGGCATAAGAACTTGTACTTACACTTCAATGCATATTAGAAAGGCCTGTGTTTAATGCTTTAGTATTTTTTCCCCTTTCAAAGTACAGGGTTTTCATATCCATAGAATGCAAATTATAGGAAGTGTAGGCTATCTAAATCACTCATCAAGGCAAAACAACAATTGCCTCCTTATGCTAGTTAACTATTAGTCAAAATAATTAAAAAATGATGAGGACACCACATGACTTCATTGTTTGTCTATTAAACTAGATTATTTTTACATACTTCATTCAAACTAATTTAATTTGAAATTGATACAATACTTCAATATTATTAAGATTTGGCGATTTCTTGCCAATAATTAATCGCAACAACCCGATTAATTGTTGCCAATAATTATTGCCAACAATTAATCGCTTGCCATCGCAAAACTGAATGCAGTTTTTGAATCTTATATTTAGTATCAAATTTGACACCGAATTTCTCCGTCAAGCTTAACGACAATTAACGAGACATTGGGCATAGAGCAAAAATTGATCGGCCATTAACTTTTAATGTATTGAAGATACCCACAGACCTTTATGTATTGTAAATCTTTTGGGCGATGTTCTTAATAAACAAGTCTGTCGCTATGAAGAATAAGGAGGAGCACAATTAGACGTTACAACTGTCTTAAATTGAAGATTTCAACATTCTGCGGACAATGCTATGCGAGTACACCCGTCACAATAGAACTTGTTAAAATGGCGCTAATGTGGCGATATCTCGCTCAAACTTGGCAAGCTTGGTGACGATTGTCGAGTTTTTGGGCATGATCAAACAATGACCGTCCATAGACATTTTATGTATTGAAGCTGGCTAAAGACCTTGATATATTCTAAGCCTTTTGGGTGACCATGTAAATAAATTTTTGATGACATTCATTCAAAGTTATTTCGTTTGATATTGAGATACGATTCTATTAAGGTCTTGCGATTTCTCTCAAATAAATAAAGTATCACCCAGCTGGGTTTAATTTTAGAAACAAATTTTGAAACCGACGAGGCGGTTGAGATTTTGGGCATAGCCCAAACAATGACTGTGTTAAACTATAATGTTTTAAATCAGGCCATTTAATGCACTGAAAGTATTTTCAGTGATCCGGTAAATAAACTACTCAGTAGATTACAAGCAAGAGGAAGGTACCCAGCCATATGTTACAACATAGAATTTGTTTGGGCGAATAGAGCGAAATCAGGCATAGAATTTGTTTGAGCGAATGAAAAAAAAATAGTGCAAATGTTCGCCCCCAGGGGGCGTTTTCTCGTGATTTACACACTTGGCATACATTTATGATAGTTTACAAATACTATTACATCAAAGCATGTTCAACATGGCGGCCATCATTGTCAGCTACCATCCGGAATCGCATGTTCCACAGCTGACCGCAGTGTGTTCGAGGACATGTTACGAACATGTGAAATGCTGTCTTTAAGATCAGGCAAAGTTCTTGGATTATCACGACTTGTCGCATGAACTGAGGTCTGGGGATCGCGGAGGCCATGGAACGCCCCCTGCTGGCGAGTATTCGAACTAATTTTTTTTTATTCGCTCGAACAAATTTCCATATCTTCATTATGTTTTACACAAAATTTCATAACTTCATTAACAATCTTTTTCGTCTGTAGACAATTTAAAAATAGGTTCGTTTAATTTTGGACAACCTGCATATTTTACGTTAATCTCAAATGTTCTTAAAAGTAGGGTTCGTTGTAACGAGAATTTAATGCACTTGCCTTTCGTATCGAATCTTCATTCTGATGAACAGTTTAAGCACGATCTGTCAGTCGTTCTTTCACAGGTCTTGCTTTGTGTCTGTTGCTCTGAATGTCTGAAAGATGGTCTTCGGTTGATTGGAATGGATTATTCTGGGATTTCGTTTCCAACAGAATGCCATGTGCTGAGTCCCTGTAAAGCAACAAATAAGTACGAATTACCTTCCTAAATAAATGCAGTTTCATCAAAAATACGAGAGGTATTATAATAATATACAGCATATGGATTAGTATTAAGGATATAGGTAACATCTACGGGGTTGGAGCTCACAAAATGGTTTTTTTTTTTTTCTGACACTAGAGGTCACTGCTTCTGCTAGGGGGTTGATGCGTATGCGCATGTACGGTTCTGGGTGATCTGCCTGCATCGGTGGAAGGAATAGGGTTCGTGGAAATATTGCCACGCGTGCAAAGAAATAAAAGGCAAAATAGCTAGGATAGCATTAAAAATTCGAATATTAAGTACGCTTCAGTTAGTCAATAATGCATTTGTATTTAAGTTAATTTACTATTTTTTTTTTTTTTTTTTTTTTTTTGTATATAAGAATTTTAGAAAGGAGGCCAATTTTGTTAGACTGTTGACACCAACATCTTAAATAGTAAACATGAATTCTACTACTACGGTAACTGTAATGTTTAAAATATAACATAAAATTAGTTATTAATTTAAAGTGGACAAAGATTAAATGTATTGAGTCAAATTTCATTAACATAAATCAGAATTTTTTGCTAGTTGAATATCACTTTTAGAAAGCGTAGATCGTAAGAACTTTCCAGTAGAGAAAGCGTCCTCTGATGTCGTGTTTCTAAAGGCCATTTTTTTTTTTTTTTTTTTTTTTTTTTTTTTTTTTTTTACTGTTATGATACCTGTCGTAGGCTTATATTTTCTCCTACGATTCTAAGGCATCGTAAAGCATTTGGAGACTCTCTTTGTTCAAGTCATTGTTTCGTGCAGTTTGTTCTGAAATACTTCTATTTATGCTGTTGAAAGACTGTATCGACCTGGATGAAATTTGGGAGGAACGAATGAAGACTCTTTATTAGTGCAATGCATGATACATCACCTGATCGAGCTCCGTGATACTTTTGTTTTGACCCACCTTAAATTTCAATTTGATGCTCCACTGCTTTATGTATGCCATGTATGTTTGACTAAAGGAACCCCACTTACGCTATCAGTAAATAAATATTCATTAGAATTTCTTTTCTATTTTTCTCATGGAGCTCTTATTAAAAAATAAATAAATATGGAAGTAAGTAAATATATAAGTAAATAAATAAATAAATAGGCATAGAAATAACAAAACAACGACTACAAGATTTGAAAGTCCATACCGTGTTATACATTTAAATTGACAATTATGCAAAAGTTTGCATATCCACCCTGTATGTATATAATTTGCTGTCAATTAAGTGGTTTAGACAAAAAAGTACTACTTAGCGAATACAAGCTTTTTTGAAGACCAGGTAAAATTTGACGATAAATTGACTATTTTGTGGTTCATTGAGGAATTTCCTGTACTTAGATGACAGAATGTATATTTGTTACGCTTAATAAAAATAATTCTTTTATTATTACTAATAACTAGTGGTTATTAATATTGGCTGGTTATTTTTAATAATTAGTAACTGTTTGATTACCGTTTAGATAAAAACGTAAACATCCGATTTAGAGGCGGTACCGGGAGTGCCCATTAGTTGTTGGGGGTGCTAGTCAGATGTGCTCCTACCGAATTACTTCGAAACGATTTATTCTTAAATGTTTTCGCCATCTTATTCCTTTGAAATACTATGTTTACAAATGCAACCGCATCGTTCAACGACTTATTCTTAGATGTTTCCGCCATTTAATTCCTTTGGAATATTATTTTAACAAATGCAACCGCATGCAATCAACATGCATAGTTCAAATCAATTGAACTAAGAATCTAATGAACAAGACGAAAGACGTGTATTCACTCCGCTCCCTTTCTTTCCTCCTCGACCGGTTGATTTGGATTCACCTTTAATGGCAGCTGGCCAATTTTCCACGCTAAACGCAGTCACACAGTAGCAATGAAGTTTGATCAGTATTACGAGTTGAGCATGAACATCAAGTGTAAGAAAGTTTTCGGGGCGTTTCTTGATAATCAAATGTCATTAGCTCTTTGCTTGCTAAAAAAAGAAAATAAAAAGAAACATAAGTGACTTACGCAATCGCTGGGTGGAGCAGGGAGGGAGTGAGATATTTCTCTCTCATATCCGATGCCTATTATTAATATGTGTCTGTTGAGCAGTTAATAATCTTAACCAAAGTAATCCGATAACCAAAGTAAACCGGTAATCAAACAGTTACTAATTATTAAAAATAATCGGCCAATCTTAATAACCACTAGTTATTAGTAATAATAAAAGAATTATTTTTTATAAAGCATAACAAATATACATTCTGTCATCTAAGTACAGGAAATTCCTCAATGAACCACAAAATAGTGAATTTATCGTCAAATTTTACCTAGTCTTTGGTTGGTAAATTAACCAAAATAGTTTCACCCTACTTTTAAAATTATAATTTTAATTAAGTTTCACAAGGTAATTACTAGCTATAACCGCACTAAAGTTAATAATAGCTAGTTGTTATTAATAGTAACCGAATATTAATATTGTTCTAAGCAGGCAGTTTACATTCTTTTGTAGGTCGAATGGGTTGTGTAGTGGCTAGAGAACCAATCTACTACACCACTGGTCCAGGATCGATTCCCGGCATGGAATTGTGTGTCATTTCATCCATCCCTTCATAGGAGGCAATGTTGGTCTACCTATTAGGAGCCTCCATAATAAAGTGACCAGCATTCCGGGCCTTAGTAGTGGCGAATGACCGATGGTCAAGTGCCTGCCCTTAGAGGGAAAAAAAAAAAAAACCATTCTTTTGTGGTGGATACAAAAATTCAGCTCTTAAGAATAATGAGCTTATTAGTTAGTGTCACTATAAATATCTTGTAATTTCAGATTCTGATGACTTTGTTAGTATTTTTTGTTATTGCTATTTATATTGAGCTGGTGCATAATTATCAGAATTATGCACCAACCCAATAATAAAACTTTCAGCAATATTATTCTGTCAAGTAAAAAGATATCTCTCTATTCTAAAAAAAAAGTAAAGGCCGCTGTCGCCGCTGGCGCTGTCAATAGCTTGTGGACCTATCTCCTCCTAAACCGTGGGGATTTGAGTTTCGACTAAGGTGCCCACAGATTCGAAAAATTCCGAGGAACCTGCTAAGCTGACTTAAATTTCGAAAATCGAATTATTTTAGATTTTTATTAATTTATTATTTCAGTTTTTTATTAATTATAAGATATTAATAAAAAACTGAAAAAATAAACAGAATGGTTGCCAGATTTGGCACAAAATCATTCATTCCTTTGCAACAAAGCGTTTCCAAGTATCTAGAATCGCGTGAAATTTACAAAGCTAACACAAAAAGCCTAATAACTTCTTCACCGTTTGCACGATCCACTTGAAAATTTTCATGATCATGTATAAAAATATAGAAAACAATCTGCGCTTCTTTAAAAATCTGAAAATCCACCCATTCCTTCCTTTTTAAGCGATTTTTCGCTATTTTCAGCGCCATTTTATTTCCGAGACTCAAAAAAGTAAATAATTTGCGTGACAAAATTACCCTTTTCAAGTGAATATGACGTCATACAATTGGGATTCAAATTCGTTTAAAAAAGCTTTTCCAGATTACACAGTTTATTATCATTTTTTTCCCCATAAATAAATCGTTTGCATGGACATAAGAATAGCTGTGTACACAAAACGAAATCTTTCGATTGCGAAAAGATTCCGCTTGTTTCCAGAACAGCCTGAAATTTAATTTGGGTATCTCTCTATATTCTAAAAAAAAGTAAAGGCCATTGGTGGCAAGCTATCCTATCTGTTCCGTAGCTTTTATTAACTTTACATGTACGCAAATCGCCAAATAATGAAAAATTGCCATGGGTGGCAAATTCGCAAGGTGTCCAATAGGTTTTACATTATTAAAAATACAGCTGAAACAGATGTTCTGATTTTATTATGCTTTAGCTCCTAATTAATATAACTTTTGAATGGCAACATTAAATATCATTGCGTTTCTGAGGAGTGCAAATAATTTTTCCAGCGATTATAAGCGGAGTCCGCACTCAAGGTGGAGTATAGCTCAGGACCCGTACAACACGGATTCCCATAACAAAATATCTTCCGTGTTATGAGGGGCAGGTGTAGTGTGAAGTTTAAATTTTTATGTACCCATGAACCTGCAAGAACCAAGCAATGTGTAGCTCAGTAACATTCTATCTGATCCAATTTTCGGGTTTTGTCTGTTGAAATTATGTCTTTTTTACGAATAAGCCTTATTAGGGGCCGAATGCCTCATATGAAAAGCGAGCGTAGCGAGTCTGGGGGCCTTGGCCCCATGTCAGATAAACTGTACATTAAAGGTAGTCAAGTAAACTTACTTTTTGTTTTACTTAAGGTGCATTTAAGTACTGTAACAGTTTCTGTACTGTAAAGATTCAGTGAAATATATCAGGTTGTAACGAAAGTTTTCCGCCATATCTGCCCGAAAAACTAACTTCTAACTCCTTAGTTTTTGAACTTTCGGTACCAAACCTGCACAGTGTCACATGATACAACAATAGTACTTAAAGCTGTACTCATAATTCGTTGATATTATGTAGCTGACTTTTTGCAACACAACTGGAAGTAAATGATGGTTCTAATCCTCTAGAGTGATAGTTCCATTTGAGACACCTTATACTTAATGATAACTATATTTTTACAGATTTCACAACACAAAGTAAACATATTTCTTTCAAATGCCAAAAATCGTTCGACAAAATACTAGCAAATACGTCAACGAGAACTGTGTGCTGACGATGTTTGCGGTGGCGGGAAGCTTTTGTTACAACCTAATATATTACTTCTGTTAATAATTTTACAACCCCCCTTTTACTTTATTTTTCAAATTTTACAACACTAAAAATTTAATACATTGTGCTATGATTAGGTTATTTAACTATCCAGAATAATTTTTAAATAGAAAAAAAAATTCTTTTTTTATTTTTAAATTGAAATGAAAATTGAATTGAATGAAAAGTGGCGTAAATCTTGTTTTACATAAATAATGGGGGTAAGAAATAGTATATTTTCTTTATACATCGCTGAATCTTAAACAATAAAGTATCTATTTACAAGATTTTGAAAACGGTATTGAGTTTTATACTGAAAACGTTTTATGAACTTTACCATAAAGTAATTCAATTGGTAATGCACAAAAACAAATTTTCGTACATGTTAAAAAAAAGTTATTTCTATTCAAAAGACTAAAATGTAAGCAAAGATTTAAATGTTATTAAGCAGCAATGTATTTGTGTGAAGCAATGCATCATGGAAATCATTTTCGTTTTTGTTATTTATTATTTCAGAAAAAATGCGATATTTTTACTCAGCTATAAAAGCATTAATTATAAAAGCAAAGATTATGATTAGTTTACGTTGTTAATCATTAACGCAATAAATGTATTCGCATAAAATAAAATATATCTGCAAAATTTGAATTAAATAAAAATATATTTAGAACGTTCAACATGATAATTTTGTAAACTATTCGAATTCTATACTTGTTTTGGTACATATATAATTTATTTTGGAAGAGCGGAGAGATTTAAATTGCATATGAAAATATATAACATAATAATCTATATAAACATTATAATTCATGGTAAAAGATAAAATGTACATCTGTGTGTGTAACTGTTGCTTTTCCATAACTTCTTTTTGTATTTAATTTTTAAAATTATCTTTTTTGGTCATTTTAAAGGAGATTTCATTTTATTTGATAAACGAATCTATTAAAATTTCGTATGAAAATCTTACATAAAATAAGATGACAAGCTTTTTGCAATGAGGCTGCGAATCCAAGGTCTTTATTTAATATATAACTGGAAAATTTGTATAAAAATGCAAAACTTCGACAAAGTTTGGCGAGAGTCACTATTGGATGGCAATGCAATAATGGTTTCAAGACTTCAGCAAAGAGAAAACTAATGACACTCCGTTGATCCACGTTGTTTCAAACCAACAAAGGTGCCTCCATGTTCCAATAATGCTTCTCAGTATCCCGTTCGCGTGGCAGGCATGACATTACCATCTGATAAAAGCTGTACCTACAATAAAAAAAATAATAAGTAAATAAATAAAAGAACTTCGTTGAAGTTTTGTATGTTTATACAACTTTTCAGGTTATTGAATGAATTGAATGAAACTTGCAAATTTAAAGTCAACTGATGCTAACTCCATGGAAAATGAAGGTAAAAAATTAAGAAATTTTTTGGAATTCTGTAACACCACGGACTTTAGTTCATTCAAGGTGTAGCAAAATAAATGCTTTGAATAAAATAGCAAGTTAGTGATGGAAAACATGAAAGCATGGTTCGTTTCGACCCGATCAGTTTAATACCCGTTTTACGGGATCGGTTAGCGGATCGAAAACTCAAATTCAAACGCAACCAAAATAACAAACGCTCTGGCTAGAAGTTGTTGGAAAAGAACACCAGTTATTGTCATGTGTATTGAATTGGTTGTTGGTTTGACACGGTGTAGTTGTTTTTAGCAAGATCATGAATAAGTATGTTTGGTTTTTATTGAACATTTAAGAGAAACATATTTATTCACTTATTTAACTGAGACTTAAGATGTTTAATTGCTTTATGTTCAAGTTTTTCCAAGTAATCCTACTAATATTATAGATGTCAATGTTTGTATATGTTTGTTACTCACTCTGAAACGGTTTGACAGATTTGGATGAAATTTGGAATAAAGACAGTTGAAGTCCTGAATTAACAAACAGGCTACTTTTTATCTCGTAAAAACACTGTTCCTATAATATACAAAATAAACCTATCTTTTATCCTCCCCCCCAAAAAATAAATAAATTAGCATTGAGTTTTTATTTTACAAAGCCGTCGACAGATGGCGCAAACTTATAAAATGCGCAGTTTTTAATAAATAAAATCACCCTACTAGGTTTTTTCCTTCTGACGTGGATTTATAAGCAGACTTCGGGCCAAGCACACAAATCCGAAATACATGTTACACAAACAAACAACAAAAAATAAGTTTTTGAAACTTTCATTCAGTTCGAACTGCGCGCTTTTTGCCTCTGATATTTCTAATGTATTACATCCAGAAAAAGAATGTTAGAAATATCAATTTTAATTTTGTTTAATCACACTGATGAATAATGATGTACTTTCCAACTTAATGGAATAAGGAAAGAAAAATGGGAAGACCCACGGATTATGATACGTTTTTAATATATAGCACAGTGTGTATTTTAAATCTGTGTTTCAGATTTCCTTACTTTTTCCCCCCTCTTTCCGTTTTTCGATAACGGCCGATATAACTTGAAGCTCTTCAGATTTAATATAGGAGAGAAATAATTTGTACCTTTTTGTAGGTTTTTATCACAAAACCATCTTATTTTTGTAACCAGGGGCGGCCCGGCACGGTAAGCAAGGTAATCATCGCATCGGGGCGGCGGCTTCGAAGGGGCGTCATGTCCAATTCAAAAACTAAGTCGAGCATAAAAGGGGGTGTCTTTTTTACGTTAGCAGGGGGCGTCACTTACCCTAGGGCCTGTTTGTAACCATCTTAATTTTAAATTCCACTCAGAATCTGAGATATTTCAGTGCCGAGGAAGCCGCTGAGAAACACAAGATTTATTAAGATGGCGAATCAACTGGTCGCTAGAGGCGGCATTTCGAGAATGAGCCCTGCTCGCCATAAAGAGGCTGCTTTAGTGGAGTTGCATTTTCAACCATTAGTTGTTAAGCTTTTCACAAAGTATTACTTAGACAAACTCCTACTTTGCATAGTCCCGTAAAGCCTTGAAAGACCCATTTGGGGAGTGGGAGGCAAGCAATGCTGATACCAGAAAGAGAATCTCGATGTTGTGTCTTCTTAACGATGAGACCAAACATTTCGGAAATATTGCAACAAAAACATAATTTTCAACGAACAAAAGTTACGCAGGAAAAGCTGGCAATTGTACGACGAAGATTAGACATTCTAATTGAGTGACACTATGCTTAGTTTCGATAGTAATTTTACTTTTCTGTATAAAGTTCAAAGCAACAATAATAAATCGCACGTTACTGTTCTAGAATTAAAAGCTTTTAATAATTCATCTCAAACGCAAAAGTAAGGCGTTTGTTCCAAAGAGCAACAAAATAGAAAAGCTAGAGATTAAATGTTTGAAAACAAGTAAAAAAAGCATTTTAAAAGAGAATATACAACGAAGGTTTTGTTTGCGAATATTTTATAAAATTATTTAGAAAGCAAACGAAACAATTTTAGAAACACTACGAAATGCATAAAAGTTAAGTTTTTTTTTTTCGATTTTGTAATAAATATTAGAGCATTTTAAAATAATACAGAAATATGATGCTATGAGTTCTATTTTTATCTGAACATATTAGTATTAATTATCTTTATTTACGTTCAGACATAGTCTCACGTTGTTGATCTGTATAAAAATTTATTTATGCGAACTCTTGTCAAAAAGTTGAACATGATTTATAAAATATGAAGAATATTTGATTAAGCAGGCAATGCTGAAATTATTTGAGCAGCTGAGACGAAAAGTTCCGTTCAATGAAAATGTGTCCGTTCTGTGTGACACATTTTCATGTTCTCAGTGTCACACTTTTTTGCACATTTTCACTGCAATGCAGTGCTGTGAATGCGTCTACAATTATGAAGTTGAAAAATATTTTATTTTTAGTCAAATAAAATATTTTTCAACATCAAGAGGTATTGGAGCAGATTTTTTCTACCATATAAATCTGTGATTTTGTCCAAATTTATTTTCATCCTATCAAAATTACCTATACTGTAACTTGCTCAAAATTCCTACACCCCCTTTAAAAAAAATCATGACTTCAACTTTAACATATGCTTCTTCCCATCTTTAAAAAGACTTAACGATGAAGATTTCCTTTTGCTCTCAGTATTGCTTCCTAGCACGGGTCTTTGGCAACATCCTAACATGGATCATGGGCTTTTCAACATGCTGTACTGGTGCACAGCATTACGCTTGCACAATGCAGCAATAGCGGTGTGCACAGTTTTCTTTACTAAAGGATCTTCTCAAAAATGGGAATGAATAAATTAAACCTGGGTTCAATGATGGTTCAAACTCCACATCTCACCTTCCTTGTTACGTTCTATTTTTATTGGATAAAAAATACTTATTACAAACAGCTAATTTTATTCTGTTATTTGGATGAAGGTTAACCAGCTATATAATCACATCTGAAGTTCAGGATTACTCAAACTATAAATTTAAAATTGTAATGTTTAATTTATCTGATAAGTAAAACTTTCACCTAGAAAACTGAAATTAGAGACACATTTTTCAATTTCTAACTAAAGGGACTCACATAATTTGCATTTATGCTTAGTAATATCGTTCTTTAAGTTGATTTTTTCGCAACATTAGCTATGCAATTACCCGATAAAAATCTTAATTTCTATGAATAATTAGAGATTTTATATGATAAAAATGTATTATTCAGACCCATATAAAGATTAGAAAATTATCTCTCACATTAAAATTGAACTATATAAAAATAAAGCTTTAATGAAACATAATTTATTTTACACTGAGTACGTAAACCAATACTTAATTATTTTAAAAGGTAATTACACACATGGAACAATAACTTTTAGTCATGATTTAAAATTTAATACTAGCATATGCACATAAAAGCGGTTGATGAATGCATCTATACATTTTAATAGCCGACATTCATATTAGTAATTTTTAAAAACTATAAACATTAATAAAGCTAGTTATCACTAACTATGTTTTTCGAACAAAAAGATTAATAACTTATATAAGTATTTTTTTAAACATATTTAATCAAAACTGAATTAAACACAATGTTTATACTTATGAGTTTCTTTATTTTAAATTCTATGACAACGAATTTTTTTGAAATTCTACTTGAAGGATATATGACGCAATCAATTTAATACACTAATTTTGAATAATCGCAGTCAATGAATAGAGTAAATATTAAAATACAGAATAATATGGGATGTAAAAAAACAGCGTATTATAAACACAGGATGTAGGTAATTTTATTGGTGAAAATGTGTTTCTACCCTCAAAATATCCCATATAAATCAATACTTCGTTTGTTTCTTCATTTAATAGATGTTTTAAGGCTTTATTTCCTTCTGCATATAAAGTTCCAAGATTCTGTTATGAAAATTTAGCAAGTTAGCCTTGGGGATTGCATTGACCCGTGAAAATAGAACGAATCTTCCGAGTAAACAGAGAAGAAAATTCTCACAGTTATAGTAGGAAAAATTTTTTAATTAAAAAACACCGAAGAATGTCTTTTTAAAAAACATTATTTAAAGAGTATTATCACAGTTTCCATTATTAAATGTGAAAAAGAAATGATAATCGAATTTTATGACCATTTATAATTTACGTAATGTAAACTGGTTTCCAATGACAACAACAAATCTCAATTGGCGATTACTCGAACAGTTACATCTAGAATTCCATGAAAATGAGCAACAGAATACGCCACTTAGTAAGGTGTAAAATGACATGAAAATAAAACATCAAACAGTTATGGTGTTTCAGAAATTAGCACACGTACGAAATTGGCAGTAAGAATGTGTCAGTTTGCTATAGGAAAAGCACTTTTGATATGGAGTTTTTGTACTCTTAGAAGAAATAAAGCACATACAGGAATGCCTAATATTGTCAATTATGCAATCAATGATGTCTCTGGAAAGTGCAATCTATTGTTCTTGCAAAGTTGTTTTAAGCGTGCCAAGGGTCTGAGGAGATGGGCTGGGAGCAGAAAAAAATTTTCTTATGGCATCCCAAATATGATCGATGGGATTGAAATCCGGTGATCGCGCTGGTCATTTCCTAAGCTGAAATAACTATGCTGAAGATAATCTTGCATGAGGCGAGGACTTTGCGGTCAAGTGTTGTCATCCTATAAAAGGAAATCATTACCTATTGCACTGATATAAGGGCGCACATAAGCATTAAAGAAGCCTTTTACACATGCAACACGTTGACACCAACCTTCCACTGGTTACAGAAAAAGAAGCTCAAAGATAGGATGTAGCTGCAGTTCTATTACTTCGTGCATTTAACCACAAATATCGGCCATCGGCGATTGTCCCAGCGCTTGGTTGAGGGGCGTAGCCAGGAGGGGATATCGGGATATATCACCCCCCGAAATTTTTGGATTAGTTATGAAATTCCGTCTATTTATACACATATAAGTTCATATCCCCCCCCAAAAAAAAATTTCCTGTCTACGCGCCTGACTTGGTTGTCCTTGTCCAGGGCCGTAGACGGAGGGGGCCTCTCCCTTTCGGGAGAGGGGGCAGCCCCCTCTCCCGAAAGGGGACACTTTACTTAGCTTACAATTTGATATTTAGCTTACAATTGAATTTTGGCTTAAAATTTAATATCCAGTCCCCCCCCCCCCTCCCACGAAATAAAATCCTGGCTACGCTATTGTCCTTGTCTGAACTTCTGGATGCATAAAGTTTAAATTTTTCCAAAGTCTAGGAGTCACAAAATTACTCTGATTTAGCCATCTCGTCAGCTCTGTGTCTAACTTTGAATTTACTCCAGTCTCCCTATGTCTCTAAATTTCAGTTCTGTGGTCTCAAGGTTATTGTAACGAATTGGCTATCTCAGTTCTTATCTCATTATGACAACAGTATCTGCAACCTTGCTCTATAAATTGCATTTTTACGCTCAAATACCGAAATCCGACTGCAGCGCTATTAGTTTGCATGTATAACAACTGTTATTTTACAAGATTTCGAATTTCGTAAGGGCTGGCTAATTTTTGAACGAATTATTGCTTTTTTTGTGGGATTTCTTTAATTTTTGGAAACCAGTGTATATTTATGCAACTAACAGTTGTTCAAAATGTGTAAATACGCAAAGAACATTAATTAATTAATTAATTTCTTTATTTATTTATTGCATGCAACATATACTGTCGATTCTTTGCAAAATAATTAAAGTTATGTTGCATACAAGAAATAAACTAATAAATATACTTATTTATAACTTAAGAACTTTCCGAACAAAATACTGATTAAGATTTTACATAAAGAAGTATTTAAATGTATTTATCTTTTAATTTAATTAAGTTCATTAAGCTAAAACACATACAAAATAACTTTTTTGTTATTAATTACCCATTATATCCTCACACACGCACACGAAAAAAAATTTTTGATCATGAACTATCTGTTAAAACTTAAGCCCATTTAATTATGCTAATTACTCTTGCTTTAACTACTACCTTTTTTCTGTTATTTAAAATATATAACAAGCATAATGAGGATCTCATTTGCTCTATATGTGATGATAATATGCAAAGTATAAATATTTTACACCGTCTGGGTCATCGCTGTAAAAAAAAAAAAAAAAAAAAAAAAAAAAAAAAAAAAAAAAAGTTATTTATAGTTTCATTTATTATCTCTTCATAGATAGAGCGCAGATGTGTGTGTTTTGGAGGGTTTAGTGTGGTATGGCCTTTCATCTATTTAAATACTCGAAATATGATTGTCTACTCTTATAGTCTAAAACAGATGAAACTATAATATAGATTTAAGTCGTTATTGCGTTTAAGGATTTTAAATAACTTTTTTTTTTTTTTTTTTTGCTTGGGAGTCTGAACCAACTTACTTATAGGTTATAATGACTGATAGTTGAAAAAAAAATATTTATATTTGCGCATTTTTATATATACATGCTACGTTACGTGCAAGCATTTATTTATTTAAACATTAATTTAAACATTAATTTATTAATTAGTTACTTTAATTTATTTATTTATGCAAACGTTAATTGATTTATCATTTTATTTAAGCAATACACTAAACGGTTGATTTTTACTTTATGATTTTATTTACTTTGTAAAAAATAAGCTAAATAAATTCTTTTTATGAATTCATTTATTGAAAATCGAAACCTAAAAATAATTGACTTTACATGAAATGCGATATATTATGTTAAATCTCTTTCTACTTTCCTGTACGTTTATTTTCAGATTTCAAAATTTTAGATTGCAAATTTAAACAATTTTGAAGATTGCGTCTGTAAAAAGTTCTTTTTTCTCCCCGGCTTTGAAATATTTTCGAAATTTTTGCCCCAGTACAAGAATGAAAAATAAGGGGTTTTTAAGTCTTTCTGATTGTTTCGTAGGTTTTATTATTTTACACCTACTCAAAAACATACGAAACAGCCTATAGCAATATTCACAGAATATTTCCACATGCTGTTTTGTATATATTTCGTAAGCCTACTATAAAGAGCATGTGGAAATATTCACAAAATATTATTTCCATACAGCGGAAGTCTGTACAATACCCGGCGGCTCACTTCAGCAGTGAAATCGTTTGCTCTCAAGTCATGTTCTGAAATGGAAATTTGGGAAAGCAGTGGGATTCTCTCCCGAATTCTTTATTAGTTCGAAAGTGTTTCGGTGTTAAAACGTTTAAAAAAAGGCAATTTTTTTTTTTCGGTTCATGTCGCTCTACCTTCAAGCTTAAGAAGGCGCTAACCTGTGTGTTAAAATATACTCTTAAAATTATTCCCTTGACGTAACGTTTTAAAAAAGTTTTGGTGGCCACTTCTGTTGGAACTACCGCGGGATATGTTAATGTAAGCTTACTTATCGTTTAGTCAGTTGTAAGGAGCCTTTAAAAAACATGATGTATGTAACCAGGGGTTGAAATTAGAATAATAAGTGACTCCATGATTTCCCTGGTCCGTATCATTTATCACTGGTCAGTATACATGATTTTATAAAAATTGCAAAATAAAAGAGATTACATGAGCAATATACAGGCTGTCCAGTGCTAACGGTGCCCAATGACTATTTCCTAAACCGTTAGTCAGAGAAGCATAGTTCCAATTGCAAAAATGCTTTAAATTGTATAATCTATTATATCAGAAACACAAGCGAAGTAAATAAGTCAATTCCTATAAAAATTACGGAATTTAAATTTTTATACGGTCTTCCGGTCCTACCAGTTGCATTTAGATAATTTTTCTGTATGCAATTTCCTGCACAATGAAAAAAAAAATCGTCCTTCAACGACCAAAATTTAACGAGTTATAAAGCAGCAAATATTTTGACTTAAATCACATTTACACGTTTAAAAATGTCCCGTTACGGTAAACCGTTAAGGGACTATATAAATGTTGAAATTTTAAATTATAGGTTTCAATTTCATTTTCTGGCATAATTCGGAGGAAGAAGCAAAACTAATTTTAGAATACTATTCTTTAAGCAGAACGTTATAGTCAGGCTCCATAAAAATCTATCCGGGATTACACTTACTATATCGTATATGTGTAGCATGCAGATGTGTAGCACCGAGTAATCTACGCAAAGTACAGGAAGGGTTTTCTACACGGGTGCATATTTGTATTGCAGCCGAAGGAAGCTACTTTTGAGCAAATGTTACGCTAACAGAATTTGTAATATTATTTTAATTTCTAAAATGTATATATTTGCATTTTAAAAGGTTTCACTTTCTAATTTAATGTTTGATGAAGCGTTTTATTTCTTTGTTTTTTTATTTTAAGTTACTTAACACCAGTTCATTTAAAAACTCTTTAAATAATTCCATTTCAGTATAAACTGTATTTTTATGTTTATTTTTTTTTATATACACAGTTAAACGTTAATCTTTATTGCAATCTACATCCATAAAATACTTAATGAAATTGCTGTAAATATATTAATTAAATAAATCAACTTATATGACATGTATTGTGCGATTGAATCAGGAAGTTTTCGAGAGGAAAATGAAAATAAAACTTTTCTAGTCTGACGGAACAAAAAATTTATATGTCCGTTATATGTTTTAGTGGCCTCAGACCAGCAGATCACCGTTAATTTTGAGGCCTGAATATAACAAACAGTTTTAATTTCACAAAATTTATTAACACGGTATACTGTGCTTTAATCCATGGTATATAACGAATTTACTAATACTACCTATTATTTATACTAATACTATATCTATCTTCGTTTTTCCTCATTAAATTCCCAATTTAAATTATCCATGGTCCTATCTCTTGAAAAATACTAAACTGTGGTATGTCGAATAGCTATTTAGAATCGTGCAAACTGCGAATAGGACGTAAAGTTTGTGGCAGAGCTTATGAATCTTACCTGATTTTTAATTCACGACGTCCCGTTTTCGATTGCCGTGAAAGAAATCTTGGATTGTTGAGTATGTTTATCTGGTTATTTCACGCAGTTAGTTTTCAAACAGAATAGCATCAAAACTTACTAAGACGTTGAATTTTTCTTTTTCTTTCTTTACATAGGACCGTTATGGAGGAATGTAATGCTGCTTTAAAATATAAAACACTATTTAATATTTCAAACATTAGAATATGATATTTAACAACACATAAATCATTTTTTATGCACGTAATTTTTACTCTCATTTTCTTCTCTTTTTACTTCCTGGTAAGAAGCATAAGAAAGCGTGCTAATCGTGAACAAATTTGATAATAAATGATGGATATAATAATCAACGTGACAAAATTTTGACCATTAATAATTTAGTTAGACAAGCTGTTGCGTGACGTCAGAACGACGTATTTACGTATTTATGCTCGTACGATCGATCTTGACGGATAGTGAATCCGTTTCGACTAGTTTTGGCGTGACGTCTGTATTTACGTATGAACATAAGTATGCATGACTAAAAAACTATTACACGTATAATATTGAAATTTTGCATTTAGGACTGTTGCAGCATCTAGTAGTGCACCCCCCTTTTAATTTGCAATCGACTGGATAATTTATTTACTGGGTTACCTAAAAGACTTTCAATACATTAGAGTCATGGGCATCTTCAATGTATTGAAAGTCTAAGGTCAATCATTTTTTGGACTATGCTTAAAATCTCACCAATTGTCGTCAAGTTTAGCAACTTCTGGCGAAAAAGCATTAAATTTGGCTCGAAAGTAAGTTTTTCAAAGATGATTCTTGCCTGGTTATATCTCTTATATTTGGAGAGAAATCGCCAAACCTTGATAATTATTAAAATGCTGCATCTCACTTTCAAAATGAAATAAGCATAAATGATGAGCATAAAAAATGTAAGTAAATTTAATAAATATTTAAGGAAGTCATGTGGTGTCCACATCACATAGTTTTTAAACATAAATACACTGAAAAAATATGCTTTTTTAAATTCAACAATATTTTTAGCTCTGATTTAAACAGATAATTTTGCCGTATCAGAAAGATTCTTTGATCATAGTTTATTTAATGAACAAAATAACTGCTGATGGTTCGAAATATTTTGCTGATGAAACAAAATCACTTTGATAAAATAGCGTCAACTTCAGTCTTGTTGAATTCAACACAACTTTTTTTTTTTACTGGTACACTAAGGAAAACTCATACTTTATTAACGCTTTCAAACTCTATGTCCACAGCTGACACAAAAATTACCTATACTATCATACAAGACAGTAATCCTAATTTGTGCTCATAAAGAAAAAAAAAAAAACATTATTCTTCCAAAATTCAATAATCAGGATGTTTTATTTTATTTTTTTAGTTGCAAATTCAATCTCTTTTATAAAAGAAAAAATCAAAGAGAAATTATTTAATCAGGTCTGAAAGGGTTAAAACATTTTCCTAAAATACTGCAGTTACTGCTTCCCGCATTACCACAAATGCTTGTTCCTCTAAATGCATGCCGCTAATTGTTAGTGACTGGCACTTTCCCCAAACCAAAACGCTGCCCGAACACTTAACAATGGCTCTCAAAGCTTTTTAACGCGTTTAACTCCTGAAACAAACGGCGCTGTCGGAACGTCAACACAACGTCGCTTGCAACAGATTATTTATGGTCAGACAAATGGAAGAGGATACAACCAGCATGATTGATTTCCTACCTAATGTATGGTACGTTGCTTTGCTACCCCGGCTATCGCAGAAAGAACCAAAAGCGCATTATGAAGATTTAATTTCTGTTAGCGTGGTTGATATTATGATGTATAACAATTAATGCTCGAAAATAATAAATCATAGTATTTACTCGTGTGTAGCTCACATGCGTGTATAAGCCGCATTCCGTAGTTCACAAGAGAAACAGTTGATTTTTTTTAAAATCTCGTATATATAACGCGCACCATAAATTTGACATGAAAGTGAATTTGAAAGTTGGTGATATTTTCGATTAAATGGAAGGAATTGAAGAAGATATCATTTAGTAGGTCATTGATCTTGCCAGTAATGATAAGGACTATGATGATAACACTAGTACCGGCAATGAGAATTGCTAATCAGTGTTAAAAAATAATGTTACTAGCGATTTTCTCTCTATTCTAAAAAATCTGGAGTGACTCCACTCGACTTTCCGAACACTTACGATTAAGATCATTACCAGGCACTTAAATAAATTTTAATCGATGAATAATTCAAACATATATACCAAATTGAAACTCAATCGAATGCACCGTTTAAACGCTTGCGCACTTTCAAGAATTTCTCCCCATATGCCATTATGCCATAACATAAAAGAAAGTTTTGTCGTAGCCCTTTAGGAGAACTATAAGTCCTATACACACCAAAATCAATACCGGTCTTAGGATAGTGGTTTATAACATGTATACCGAATTTGAGCTCAATCGAATGTATCGTTTAAACGCTAGCGCACTTTCAAGAAATTCCTCCCATAGGCCATAATGTAAAAGAAATCTTTGTCGTAGCCCTGTAGAAAAACTATAAGTCCATACACACCAAAATCAATACCGGTCTTGCAACGGTGGTTTATAACAAGTATACCCAATTTGAGCTCAATCGAATCTACCGTTTAAACGCTAGCGCACTTTCAAGAAATTCCCCCCATATTTGCTAGCACGACGAGATGGTATAATTCGTGGTGCTAAGTACGCCAATCTGCAAACGATTATGTAAATAAAAATATGGATAACGGTTTTCCGGTAACCTTAAATGAACAGTAATTATAGGTTGTGAGCATGTGTAAATCGCCAAATAAAGAAAAGTCGCCATTGGTGGCAAGCCATCCTATCTGTTCCGTAGCTTTTATTAACTTTACATGTACGCAAGTCGCCAAATAATGAAAAATCGCCATGTGTGGCAAATTCGCAAGGTGTCCAATAGGTTTTACATTATTAAAAATACAGTTGAAACAGATGTTCTGATTTTATTGCGCTTTAGCTCCTAATTAATATAACTTTTGAATGGCAACATTAAATATCATTGTGTTTCTGAGGAGTGCAAATAATTTTTCCTGCGATTATAAGCGCAGTCCGCACTCCAGGTGGAGTATAGCTCAGGACCCGTACAACACGGATTCCCATAACAAAATATCTTCCGTGTTATGAGGGGGAAGGGGTCTACTGTAGGGTGAGGTTTAAATTTTTATGTACCAATGAACATGCAAGAACCAAGCAATGTGTAGCTCAGTAACATTCTATCTGTTCCAATCTTTGGGATTTGTCTGTTGAAATTATGTCTTTTTTACGAATAAGCCTTATTAGGGACCGAATGACTCATACGAAAAGCGAGTGTAGCGAGTCTGGGGGCCTTGGCCCCATGTGTATAAAAAAAAATGTAACCAGAGAAATAAAGATTCTGGAGTACATTTATTGAGAAAGATTTTTCCAGTTTTATTATCTACTCTAAATAAATTTCTTGATTCATATAACGTGGATTACATGCACCAGTAAACAATTATTCCGCGTATAAATTGCGTTTAACCTTAAATTTTGAAAACAATGCGCGCGTTATACACGAGTAAATGGGGTACTTAAAAAAAAAAATCTGGAGTGACTCCACTCGACTTTCCGAACACTTACGATTAAGATCATTACCAAGCACTTAAATTTTAATCGATAAATGATTCAAACATATATACCAAATTGAAACTCAATCGAATGCACCGTTTAAACGCTTGCGCACTTTCAAGAATTTCTCCCCATATGCCATTATGCCATAACATAAAAGAAAGTTTTGTCGTAGCCCTTTAGGAGAACTCTAAGTCCTATACACACCAAAATCAATACCGGTCTTGCAACGGTGGTTTATAACATGTATACCCAATTTGAGCTCAATCGAATCTACCGTTTAAACGCTAGCGCACTTTCAAGAAATTCCCCCCATAGGCCATAATGTAAAAGAAATCTTTGTCGTAGCCCTGTAGAAAAACTATAAGTCCTATACACACCAAAATCAATACCGGTCTTGCGACGGTGGTTTATGACATATATATCCAATTTGAGCTCAATCGAATGCTCCGTTCAGGAGCTATCGTGTTCACTCACATTTAGTATTTATTTCTCCGTGCATTATATCATGTAACATTTTGAGAAGGATTGTATGGCATGAACAGTTTTTTAACCAGAGACCATAAAACTCTTTTAATCCATTAAAGTGTAAGAGCAATCTCTGATGAAGTTTCATTTCAGACTTTATTCCAAATATATCTTTTATTTAATAAATTTATTTAAATATATAAATTTATACCTTTTTTTATCTTGTTGCAGTTCTAAATACTGTCTCAATACTTCTGGATGGTGCAACATGTTTCTTGCAGCCCAAAAGTATCATCAACGAACAGGACATCTTAAAAAGAAGTTAAAATGTGATTCCAGAAAGATTCAAAGATGTACAAATTTTTTACTTAACAGTGACGAATGATAGGATAACGAAAGCAGCAATGGAACAGAAGATAATATGGATTGAATGCTCTGTTAAATAAAAGTGTTTTAAACGGATATTCGAGTTTTTGATACTTACGTTTGGAGTAAGCCTAGAGTGTTACTGATATCTGAAACAGCAAAAAATAAAAATGGTAGAATTTACGTTGTGGTGCGTGAACTAAAATTTTCAATTAACATGTATTTTATATTTGAATTCACATCTAGTTTGTTGTTGTATTCGAAAATCGCGAATAGCAGAAAATGTTATAGGAATGTGTTTGCTCTTGTGAATAGATTATTAGAATTTTATTGAAATAGAGTTATTAATATACACTGCTTACTCAGCGATTTTTATTTTTTCATAGTTCCTCATATTAAAATAGGATTTGATATTAAACGATATATTTTAATCGTAAAGAATATATTTTAAATTCATCTATTGGTAACTCCCAGTTGTATAACACAAACCTAAAATTTAAAACTTTAATTTATTTCAGTGCCATTAAATTTAATCTTAAGTCTTCTTATATTTATATCTTTAAACTCCCTGAGCGTGACATGCTCTAAAGAACATAAAATGCTCTTGACTTTAATAAACTAATAAGGCTTTAAGTATCCATGTAATGACTCGAAGTTTTGAAAAATTTCTTCTTTGTACAGAGTAAATGTACGTTAGTTTAGATTTCTATTTGTAGTTAAATCAAGGTTCAAATCGCGTTGCAAATATTATGATAAATTGGAGATTAAGAAGATTTAATATTGACGAAAGTCTATTAAATTACATTATTATTGTAATTTTCGATTTATTATTTCAAACTAAAAAGAGATCTAGTAAAATAGTTAGATTTAAAAAAAGTATGGTGGCTGTATCATGTTAAGATTTAAAAAAAAAAAATCAACAAAAATATTCTGGTAATCTCTTCTGTTGAAACCACTGCGGGATTTATTAAAATAGGATTACTTATCGTTGCTATGGTGGATATAACAAACACTTAATTACATATACATTAGGGATATTTATTAACACGGTATATTGTGCTAATTCGTATTACCGTAACGAATTTTGGGGTCCATCGCAGATCGTGGTACGGTCGTCAAATGGGAAGGTGATGTTGTTGTGTTGATGCTGTTGTTGTCACTAATGCCCTCAGGCAACCACGGAGCAGTGCCAGATCCTAACTATAGGACGGCGATGGGCGAAAGGAAGATACTTCCATTTTAATGAGCCCCAGATGGAGGAAGTCCAATTTAGCCCGGGAGTCTCCTAATTTTGAAGCTATTTCAGATGAGAGACCTAGCACCTGAAATCAGCACCCAGATGTATAGTTTGAGCATGGAGAACATTGGAGCCACTACAGATTTTACGTGCAACAATTCGTTAGCGTACACGGTCCCACATCAGTCGGTTGATCATCATCCCCCATCGAGTTCGCCCTCCCAAGCACTGGCCAAGCCGGTGCTGTTTCACTTTCCTTGTTCTTACGGGAACGGAGTTTAGTGACAAGGCCACTGCGGGCTCATATAGACAAAAGACACATTATCATCAAGAATTGTATATAATAGATTTTAGGAACTTAGTAAGAAAGTTATATTGTCTAGCTGACAGAAAAGTGATTTATAATTGCCGACTTTAAACTCTTCAGAACAGAGAAACTTGATTCTACAGCAGTGATTATAGATGATATTGCGGAATACAGATTTATGTAGGCAGGAGGAAAAATGAGTAAAGCTATTTACTTTAAAGCTAAAATATTTTCTATTATCATATATATTGAAACTAAGGTTATTTATAGGAGTGATGGAGATACTAAGATCTAGAAAACTAACAGAATTGTTAAGCATATCATTTTTAATTAATTCCAGAGCAGAAGGTATTTTATGGGGAAGATAATGTTATTATTATTAGTAGTTTTTACAAGCAGATATCATCTATATATCGTTTAAGTATGATTTGTGTATTAGTGTATTCTTTCTCATAGAAATATAAGTATAGATCTGCAAGGTAACTGGATGCTGAACCACCTTGTGGCATACCATGATTTTGTAGATATCTTTTATTGTTATGTAGAATATAATTATTATAGATAATAAATTTAGAAAGACAATTAAAATAAGTTACACCCACATGGGATGGAAGCTTAATATTTTTACACAAGTTTCAAATAATTCATTAATTACATTGTAAAGGTCGTCAAGAGGAATATTGTTAAATAAGTCTTTAAAATCATATGTATATAAAGAGGTAATATTACTAATATTACATATTGTATTGCGTAGATCACAACTATTTCCTATAGAGATAGAGTAATCATTACGTTTTATATAATACTCATGCATAACAGACAATATCTTTAATAGAAGTTTACTTGCTACATTACTATATATATTACATCCTATTGTAACTGTTCGAAACTTTAAAGGAGATTTTAGGGATTAGTACAATGTAAGGATAGTGTAGATTTTTATGTTGTATGTCGAGAAGTTTATAGAAAGCCAGAATTTTTATGATCAGTTTAAATATTTAAATCCTCCATGGTTTAGCAGAAGAAAAAAGTTTATTTATTTCAATCTCGTAAAACATGTCAAACCGTGTAATGTCGAGAAGCTATTTAGAATTGCCATCACTCGCACAAATAGCGAATTTATTTTGATATGGCATAAATTTTGCGATTGAATTTATCAACCTCCCCCGTGATTTTTAATTTATGACATCACGCTTTTGACTGTCGTAAAGAAAATCATATTTAGTTCACTTTTCAACCCTTGACAGAGTAATATTATAACCTACGTCAACGCTGTAAAAAAAAAAGAAATATCTGAAACACTTTCATATTATCAATACGCACTAAAGTTCTTTATATTATTATATTTTCCCTATTTTAATTCCTTATCTCTTTAAGTAGTCAAGGGTGTCATTATTCATGAGTATGCTGCATTTTCTTCCTTGTTCCATAAAACAATACTTTGGAATTGAAATATATAGTAAAATTGCCTAAACTGTTTTGCAATCGCCGCCAGGCATATTCTAACTATGCTTCTCCTTCGTAATAAACTGTAGGGTTCGCCAGTCTCTAGCCAAATGTGGAAGAAATCACCAAACTAGGTTCAGATTTGGGAACTTATTTTTTAGCAAGTGAACCATCAAAACTGCAAAACTTGGCGACTTTTAACATTTTATCCCCCACGTCCCGCTATCTGGCAACCCTATTGAAATATGAAACGAAAACTTGTCGACAGAAAATGTAGGCGTGAATGAAATAGCATTCTTGTGCTAAAAAAGTTTTTTTTTAGAAATAACATTCCAGTTCTAAAAAACATATTTTAGAAATAGCATTCTAGTGCTGAAAAAACATTTTTTAGAAATAGCATAATAGTGCTAAAAAAAAAAGAAAAAAACATTTTTTTCGTTACATAGGACCGTTATGGAGGAACGTAATATTCTCCTAAATTCATTATTTTGTTACAAATTAAAGAGAAATATTTCATTCCATTATCACATGGAAAGACTGTGTCATGAAAATTAACCCATTTGTGCCTAGTGTTCTTTTTTGGGACGGCATTTTCGCTATCTTCGCTGGTTAGAGAAATTCCATTTTCTTTGTGTTAACTACTGTTCAATTAAGAAGTGAATAAAATATTGCCTGCAGGCGTTACATAAAATTAGTAAGACTCTACCAGTAACGTTTTATATATGTGATTTTTTTTTAATGCTAAGCGTCCCTTTTATTGGGACGGCATTGACATACAATCGCATAATACTGTTTGCAGCAGTGAGACATTGGGATTCAACAATGGTGCCTGAATGACAGCTAGCTAACTCGTGACTGACATAGTAAAATCAAGAAAATAATTTTGTTAAATGAGTCATGAATACACAAATTACCAAAGAAATTTTGTTGATTCAAACAAGCAATTTGGTTGATTAAGACTAAATAAACAATTTGAACAAACAGTTTGGTTACATTAACAAAACAATTGTTTGTTTTAATCAAATTGTTTGGTTAAACTGGCAAAATGTTTTGTTGAAATAACCAAATAATTTTAACAAAATTGTTTTGTTAATAAGATATACAAGCTACCTGTGCTGACATTTTAGTCATGCCTCTTTGCTACCGAAAAGTCATGTGATCTAAGGAGTGTGACCATCTAAGTCCTAGACAGCCATGCTAACATGGTCACACCCCCTAAACAACGTGATTCCTCGGATGCAAAGGGATGTGACCAAAACGTCATCTTCGTGGCCTGTATATCTCACTAGCAACGCATCTAACTCCAAGTAGCATTGTCCACCTGGAATAACTTTCGATAGATCGAAAAGATATTTTTGATCGGCACTCAGATCTTTAGCCATTATTATAGGGAAGTCAAAATTTATCAATTGAAGGTTAGCGATTTGCATGTTTACGCAGATTGTATTCAAAAGATTGCCAACATATTACGGTCTATGATATTTTAGACATAAATCTATTTCAAGCACAATACAATACATAAACATATATAAATATTTATGACAGGTTACTCTTCTCTTAAAACTTTTAAAAAATGGAAAAGACATGTATAATTTTTTACAGAGCGTCTCACAAAATTATATTAATAGTAATATACTGCTTTATTAAGATTATTCCCGAAATCTCGCCAAATTTGATAAGGAGATACATCGCCGAATTTGGTGCAGGAAAGATTGCTCTATTGGAAAGCGCTTTATAATCGATACGTATGGTATGATTTAGCTTTCTTCTTTTCCGTCTAATTTAGAAACAAGGTCCAATGATCTTCATAATCATTTCTGAACAAATTTAAGTACAAATTTCCTAAAATTGCATATTCCAGGAAAAAAAAAACCTTCCATGCTGTTTCTCTAAGCACTGTCTCCAAGAGTCGACATAAATTGATTTCACGTTAATTCATAGTTAAAAGTGCTGTTTTAAAAGACGAGTAAGCACTTTTTTTTTAGAGGTTCAGAAAAATTGAGATTCTCTTATTTTCCCTGGAACACGCAAACAAACAAGAACATTCGGAATCATTACTGAAAATATCTGAGTACGAAAATTTTGCAGAAACGAATGAAGTATTAAACGTGTATGTGTGGGCGGATGTTTCCGCGATATTGCTTTAAGATATACCTAAATGATTTTCCGAATTCAGTTCATTTTGAGCATTTGTTACTAATGGATGTAAACTATAAGCTTCGTTCTCAGACTAACAAAACAAGAAAGAAAAATCATGCCAAAAGCATGGATTATTAAAAAAAAAAAACTTTCCAATAAAAGAAAATACTTTGCGCCGTTTGGCGATGTATTGTCCTTAAATCTGGCGAGATTTCGGAGGTAATCTTTAAAAAATGCTGTATTATCAACATAAATGTAATTTTGTGAGACTCGTAAAAGAGCTTTAAAAGTGTTTTTCCTGGTTTAACTGAAGAGTAAAATGTTATTAACATTTTTATATTTATTGTATTGTGCTTGAAATGGATAAATGTCTTCAAATTTCTATAAATTGTGATGTTTACGAATTCTTTGAGTGCTCCTGTAAAAGAGCTGTTAATAATACAGACACATATTTCCCACGGAGAGCATTATTTTGTAAGATTTATGAACATGTAGGCCAACTTTGTTTTCGTTGAAAAAGCCGAATATCCCCAAAATATGCTTTAAAGAAAGATTGTCCACAGAGCGTGATATATTGTAATTCTTTTGAGTACTCCTGTAGAAGAACTATGAAAGTTTCATACCCCATTTTCAATAGAGTACATGGTTGACCGGAAATTTTTTCCAACACAACCTGATTCTGACACAACATTACCATGCAACCAACGGCTAATTTTCTCGATGCCTTCATCACAAATAAGATATTTAAGCGATCAATTTTAGTTAGATGCTTTTTACGTTAAAAAGTGATTCATTTTTTTTCAAATCCGAGTAGAAAGTTTGACTATTACTTTAACACTTTAATTTTAGCGTGATAACATATGTGTGCATGATAATGATGGTTGCGACGCAACTTTCCCTACGTGATTTTGACTGCCTGCTTCGATTTACTGACTCGACTTTATAAAGCCAAGCTAAACTATATGTGCGACTTTAGGAAACTGTTCAACGTATGCAGTAAAACCCTTTGTTGATGAAATTTTAAAAAAAACTTTATTTTACGCAACACACTAAAAATAAAATTTAAACTGAAATTTATAAAAATTTAGCATATTTTTGCTAGAATAAAAGGTATATGATATTTGTAGATTTACTGTATAAATGTGAGATATATGAGGGTAGCTTTTTAAATAGAAAGGTGTTCAAAAACATTAAGAACATATGAAACTTTAAAATGTACATTTTGTGTTTTCATTTTCAAATTAAAATGAAATATATTTAAAATACTTTCAATTTATCAACTTGCATTCAATTGACCTGACACATTTTTTCGTCCCTCTTCTGTTATTAATTACACAGAAAGCTACTTAAAGCGCCATAGGTAAGCGTAAAAGGAAAAACGCATTAAGTTTGGAGTTTAATTGATTAAAGTACTTTAATTAATTAAGTACGCATTTTTAATACACAGTATATGTAACAAAGATCCAAAACTTTAGAAGGGTGTTTTGATTAATTGCACTTAGAACTTCTTTAACGGATCCACACGGTGTAAAATGCAGTAAAGCATCCATTAGATATATTGGAATGAAAATATTCAAAATATTTATCAGTAAAGCCTGGGTGTGCAACGTATAAGAAACTAAATGATTATATAGGGTATCATAGTTGAATTATGGAATTTTATAAGGTAGGCTTTATAGCCTAACGTTTCTCGTAATTCATTAAACTCAATATCAAAATAATTTTGAAAAAACTTTTATCTTTGAGACTTCATTAATGGCTAATAAATTTCTCAATTTTTCACAATGAATGATTTACATAAACTATAATAACATTATAGTTATATAATTAATAACATTACTAAGACTTACATAACTATAATAACAATTTTATTTTACAAAATTCATCGTTCATCTCTTTCAATTGAATTTTTGAATTGAATCTTTAGCAAAATAAACTCAAGCATACACTATTTGTTTCTTTACTCGATTATTTTTTTATATTTTTGCTATCTATTAACATCTTGCATACCCTGAGAAACTTACATTATCTTTCCAGTTATCTCCTACTGCGTAATATATAACAAAACAATTTTACAATAAACCCTACAAAGTGTTTTTAAATGATTGTATTTTATTAAGCTTTGAAAACTTTGAATTTATATCTAGACAAAGCAACAATCAATAAATGATAAAAAAAGAAATCTGAAAAAGCCGAATATCTCTAAAATATGCTTTAAAGAAAGATTGTCCACAGAGCGTGATGTATTGGAATTCTTTTGAGTACTACCGTAGAAGAATTATGAAAGTTTCATACCCCATTTTCAATAGAGTACATGGTCGACAGTAAATTTTTTCCAACACAACCTGATTCTGACACAACACTACCATGCAACCAACGGCTAATTTTCTCGATGCCTTCACCACAAATAAGATTTTTAAGCGACCGATTTTAGTTACATGTTTTTTACATTTAAAGGTGATTCATTTTCCTCAAATCCCAGTAGAAATTTTGACTATTACTTTAACACTTTAATTTTAGCGTGATAACATATGTGTTCATGACAATGATGGTTGCGACGCAAAAATTGGTGGTATGCATTCCTATGTGATTTTGACTGCCTGCTGTAAAAAAAAAAATATTTTAAATACTCACTGGAGTGCTGTATGTTAAAAGCGTAGCATAATCCATCCGACGTCTCTAGTTTTCTTCTTTATTCCATTAAGGTGGAAAATATCATTATTCATGCGTGTGCATCATTTGTCTTCCTTGTTCCTTAAAACACTTCTTTGGAATCGAAATCTGTATCGAATTCGCCTATTAAAAGTGTTTAATCTTCGCGAAGTATATTCT
Source organism: Cheiracanthium punctorium (assembly GCA_038373885.1). Taxonomy (NCBI): domain Eukaryota; kingdom Metazoa; phylum Arthropoda; class Arachnida; order Araneae; family Cheiracanthiidae; genus Cheiracanthium; species Cheiracanthium punctorium. The sequence goes on along the minus strand of JAWZYV010020310.1, from coordinate 514,527 downwards.
AGCTGTACTTCGCCTTTATAAATACTGTCTGGAATGTGCATCATAATCCATGAAAGTACCATGTTTGCCTTTCGCGCACCATAAAGTACTTTTCAGAATTGAAATCTATATTAAAATCGCCTAACAAAACTGTTTAACAATCTTTGTCAGACATATTCTACCTATATTTCACTTTTATAAGTACTGTTTGGAAAGTGAGTCATAATCCATGAGCATAACGTATTTTAATTTCTTGTTCTATAAAACGCTTCTTTCGAATTTAAATCTATATTAAAATCGTCAACTGAAACAGTTTTACAATCTCTGTCAGGCATATTTTAACTATACTTCTCGCTTAAGAAACTGTATCGTTTACCAGATCCTCGCTGAGGACTTATTTTTCGGCACCAAACTTATCGATAAATCACCAAAAATAGCAAACCTTGGCGACTTTCAGCATTTTAATCCCCCCCCGCGCTATCAGGAAACTGTATTGAAAAATGCAACGAAACGTGTCGACACAAATCGGCCCACAAAAATGTGTCCACTAAAATATGACGACAGAAAAACCCAGGTAAACAAATTAAGCACTGTACTGCTAATAAACAAATAAAGATTTTTCTAGATAAACATGTTTATTATTTAAGTCAATAAACTTATGATATAACACATCTTCAAACCAGATATCGAGCAACTCAAGTTCTCCAATAACAGCAAGTTTAAAAATGAATCAGTGAAGCAATTATAGTGATAGGTTTTAATGCTAACGGAAAGTGATGTTATTAGCGGTAAAATTTCATGCAAAATTTTACATCAGACATAAAACTCTCATTTTAAGAGTCGTTAGCGGCAAGCTCAAAATTTAGTTTTATTCCTTGGAAAAACTTTCGGTCCGTTAGTGTGTAGTTTAAACGAAAGTTCGAGTTTAGAGATCTGAAATACCAATTAGGTTATCGATTACTTAAAAGTTAGCACGAGGTTCTGACAAGAAGAAGAAGAAAAAATGAGGATTTATTCGTTTGAGTAATATGTCATTTGATTTTCAGAGCATTAGTGATGCCACGTTCTTATAGTAAACCGAGTGAAATACAGCATTTTGTAGTTGTTTAAGGGAACAAGGGACTTAAAATTGAAAACTGTCAATTCTTAATTTTTACTTTTAAATCATATTTAAAGTTGTTTAGCATAAAGGTTTACATTTACATTAGTACTTAAAATACGAAATTAAATGATTTAAAAAAACATATATTAATATTTTTGAGAAAAAATTGCGCATTCAGTATTTTCTAAAAAATAAATCATGCGCATTCAAATTAAATAAAAGCTGTAATGTTTTCAGCATACACTTGTAATACATGTATGAACATAATTGCGCATTAAATTTTCAAACAAATGTTATTTAACAGAGATATATATAGGGATTTAAATGTATCAAAAGGATGGTAATTTGAAAAAAAAAGTTAGATCTCACATGCATTTATTTTTTCTATAGAGTTCACCCTTGTGACACATAAAAATGAATGCGCAGATATGTTCATACATATATTACAAGTGTATATTTAAAAAAAATTACAGCTTTTATTAATTTGGAATGCGCATGGGATATTTTAAATAAAAACCAAAAACTGTACCCTTTTCAAAAAAATATCAATTTTTTATTTAAAAAATTATTTATTTTCTAAGTTTTACTTTCAATATAGATGAAAACTTTTATATTAGACAACATTACGTATGATTACAAGTAAAAATAAAATATTGAAAATTTTGAATATGAACGTTTCTTGTCCCCTTAACAGTCCTTCTTTTAGTGAATGTTTTTAGTTCCTTTGGAGATGCCAGATCCAAATTAAACCTTAGTTGAAAAGCACAATTTACTTTCTACTTCTTTTTTGAAGGTGGGGGAAAAAAGTAATATGTTAAAAAAAAATTTGTCATACACTTTTTAAGAACGGCTTAAAAATGCATATGATTATGATGATTTTTGGGGAAGTATTTTTTTCTCACATTTAAATGATCTATTCAAATATAAAATACTTCAATCATCAAAAGAATGGAAGCATGTTTTTGAAGGAATTTCGCATGATGTATTGATGTATATTTGACGTAAATACAGGGTGGTCATAAAAAAGCCTCCCCGATATATGGACCTCTAGCTGCATTTCCGTTCAACCAATCGAGATACAGTTATTCAGAGGTATGCACTCTAGATTGGGATTGTTTAAAACAATCTCACAGTTACGGTTACAGTGAAAAAATTTCGAAACTTTCGAATGGCCACCCAATTTTTTTTTCGAAAGTTCATCAACGCATTGAAAAACCGTAAATGGGATTGGATCGATACATGTATGACGAAAATTGGCGTCGTGAAACATTTGCAAAACAGATTGTACAGAACCAGAGTCAACAGAGAGTGAAAGTGCATTGACGCTTTTCGCATTAATCCACTGGAATAGACAACAGAAATATAAGAGTAGGACACTTAAAAGCTTTCATTCCAATAAAACTAATTTTCCTTTCCTCTCTTGGGCTGCCATTGTTTCGTTACAATGCTCTTCTTTGCAAATATTTTACTCCTTCAATTTTCGTCATACGCGTATTGTATTTATAATGTTTCAATGCGTGCTTCAACTTTCGCATGAAAAAAAACCTCTCAAACAAGTTTTAATGCTGTGGTTTGTTCTCTAACAAAGGTATCGAGATGCGTAAGTGGCTTATAATCTTGACCCTTTAATGCGCAGTGTGTCCTAGCTGTAAGGACACAAAATTCAGACATTTTGGTCAGTTTTAAAAGTTTTCATCCTCGAAGAATAAGTTAAATTTCATTAAAATATTTAAGGGTGGATAATCCATTTACTTCTAGCACGTAGAAATTAACAATTATTTGCGTTATTGATGCCAAAATTATTTTTATCAGTACCGGCATCTGCTGAAAACTGGAGAATGTAATGAAAACGCATCGATATGCATATCGATGTGTTTTCATACAGAGTCATTTAATTGCATTTTCATCCAAGAAAAACTGGATAGAGTGCCAAAATGGGACCGGAGCTGAAAAAAAGGCAGCCGTTTTGCCATCGCTCAATTTAATTACCAGTAATAGGGTGGTCGATCAAATCGCCAGCAGGTGCGTGCAAGAATATTTTTGACGACAGTTGGCTGTGCGAAGGCTGTACTTCTTCATCTTTGGGCAGTATATCCAGTTCTCTTTATCAATGTGAAAATGGCTCAACGAGTAGAGCCGAAAGCATGAAGCAGTGCAGCCGAAAGCAACAAAGCACGGCAGCCGAAACTTTTTCAAGCATTGTTGTAGATAGCTTGATAAGCACATTGTCAAAACGCTTATTTTTCCACAGTTGCGTATAATTATTCTAGTTACATACAGAAAACATGAAATTTTCGACTGCACAAAACTTTATGTGGCAGATCTTTGTATTAAAATAAACCAAGGGATTATTAGCAGTAGCATAATCCGATATCTGTGAACAGCAAGTTACTTAAATTTTCAAGAGATATCTAACAAAATTCATATTAGAGTAATATATTATTAAGCTTATTAGTTTTAAAAAGCCACATGTAAGCAGGCCAACGACTACTGATTAGATTTTCCAATTTTTTAATTTTAATAGTATTATTGATGTGGCTCTTTTAGCATAAACTACTTTTAAAAAAATGTTGAGCTGTCAATATATTTTTTTTTAATTAAACGTCTTATGAAACTGTTTAATAAACTCCATGAAGCATTAAAACTTGAATTTTAATCAAGTTGAAGTGTTGTCTTGAATGGGAAAAGCCACTTACAAATTTACGTATTAAATAACTAGACGAAATATTAGAAAATTAAAATTGAAAGGAATAATTAAGGATGAAGAGTTTTTTATGCTACACAAATAAAGAAAAAAAATCATTCCTCAGTTTGCAAAATTACAGTTTTTGACATTCAAATCGTGTCTAAAGCATATAAATGTAATGCGGAGTTTAATTAAATCGTAAAATTTGTCATTTAATATGATAAAATTCTTCATGTATAATAAGGCACTTCACCACGAATCGAATAGGGCATGGTTAATGTTTTTAACAGAAGACTATTTTAAAATAAATTCCAAGAACCTATTCTGTCGCTAATTAAGGTGAAAGGTTAAAATGTCCGTTCTCTTTAATAAATCTACTACTGGTATATGAGAATGCTGAAATTTATTACCTATACACAATTCAGATACGAACTGTGGTAGACGACTGAAGTATAAAGGTTCCGTGTTTAGGCCCATCGCGCGGCTGTCTATTTAACGATCTGGAATATTAGTCGGTTCTCTACAGAAGAATACGCGTTAGAACCCCTTAGAAAGTCCTCCAACCAAGGCAGCTCCATCATAGTTTAGTCCATGCTTAGCTTACACATAACATCACAAACAACATAGACAAATTGATGCGAACTGAATTAAATTATGCTAAGTGTATATTCACTTATGCTAACGAAAAAAAAAACAAAATAAAACCACGATTTTCAAAAGGGATATAGTTTAATCCTGCATAAACGATCTGTATTTCGTCATCTGCATTTTACTTTGTTAGTATTTCATCAAGCTCTAAGAAAAACAAGACGAAGAGGACGGAATATTTTTATAACACACCCTATATTTCCAACAAGGGAGTGTCTCACTATAGAAACGCATGTATTTTTGCCCATTAAAAAAAAAAAAAAATCAGGGTGATGTGGCATCATCAATGAGTGTAGACCTTTATTTGTCCTTTAAAACCGGTTAAAACAAACACCGTTTTAATAAACGCACCAGGCCTCACCATGGCACAGTGGTTATGCCACTGAAAATGGTAGACGGCCGAGGTGTGTAGGTCCCGGGTTCGGGTCCCATCGCGCGGCTGTCGATCTAACGGTCTGGAGTTTTGGCAGGTTTTCTCCAGATGTAACGTGAGTACGCGTTAGAACCCCTTAGAAAGTCCTCCTACCAAGGCACCCCCCCCATCCTAAGCAGATACCCCGCGTGCAGTTTTGCCACAACATACAACACACTTAATAAACGCACCCCAAAACAATCTACTAAACTGTGTGATTAATTGGAATGCAATCCCGCTTTTGCGGGATTACAATATCATGGATATAATTTTCATATTTATGTAAGGTATTGTTTTAATTATGAATTAAGATAAAGTATTAAGCCTGATAGTGCTTATAAACTTATTTTTGATCACTTTCCTCTATTAAAATTAATTTTTATTTGAATGAAATGTCAATCCCGCGGGATCCTGCAATCTCTTGCAGATCCCGCAATCTCTTGCAGGATCTGCAAGAGATTGCGGTTTAATTGCGGTTTAATTGCGATTTAATTTCACTCAAATAAAAATAAAAATTAATTTTTATTTGAATGAAATGTCAATCCCGCGGGATCCCGCAATCTCTTGCAGATCCCGCAATCTCTTGCAGGATTGACATTTCATTCAAATAAAAATTAATTTTATTAAAATTAATTTTTATTTGAATGAAATGTCAATCCCGCGGGATCCCGCAATCTCTTGCAGATCCCGCAATCTCTTGCAGGATTGACATTTCATTCAAATAAAAATTAATTTTAATAGAGAAAAGTACGAAAAAGTAAGTTTATAAGCACTATCAGGTTTAATACTTTACCTTAATTCATAATTAAAACAATACCTTACATAAATATGAAAATTATAACCATGATATTGTAATCCCGCAAAAGCGGGATTGCATTCCCTAATTGTTCACCCATAATTCAAATTGCAAATCAGAGCCATTGCAGGCAACCATCAGATGTTCATCTCTTACCTGGCGTGTATTTAGTTTTCATTAGTAACATCACGCGAATTCTAATAAAAGAAGTGCAGGAACTCTAAGTTATTGTATTCTTTTTTTTTTTTTTTTTCCAAAGGGCATAAACTTGCCGATTACGCATTGTCCACTTCAACTGTCTCCTGGATATTGTGGCCATTTTACATTTTATTACGGAGGCACCCAGTGGGCGGCCAGTGACACCAATGCCCAAGGAACGAACAAGTTAATATCCATGCGCAATGGACCTAAGGTGTGATAGAACGGTTCTCAAGCCAATACACCAACTGGGCAGCCGTTGTATTCAAAATTCCTACATTGTTTGATTGTAAAATACAGTGTGATAAAATAAATATCGACAGAATGAACTGTGAACTCTTTAAATTTAACGTAGAATTCCATTGCGAATGGAGAAGTACGGGAGCTGAGAGTTTCCCTTCAAATTAACCCTTTAACGAGCAGTGTTCCCGCTCTGGGAACACCAAACTCTGACGTTTTGACTGTTGCCAGTTACGAAGAATACATTTGATTTCAATAAAAATAGTTACGGGTGACATAGCTCCACTAGAATCCTTTACTTTTTAGCACGTCATTTCCCGTTAAAAAATGGTCACGATTATTTTTAACAGCACTGACATCTGCCGAAAAAAGGAAGAACGCTTGAACAGCTGAATAGATTGCCCAATGCTGAAAACAGGGCAGTCGTTGCCATCGCTCGACTTAACTACCAGCAAGATGGCGGCCGATCGAAGCGTTCATCGCGTGCCACAGATCTAGAGACCCTTTTTTTGACGACAGCTGGCTGTGCCGCACAGCCAGCTGTCATAAAAAAAGGAATTATAGATCTATGGCACGCAATGAACGTTTCGATCGTCCGCCATCTTGCTGGTAGTTAAGTCGAGCGATGGCAACGGCTGCCCTTTTTTCAGCATTGGGAAAGGGTTGCGCCTCAAATGGTTAAGCTGTGTATGATAAGCTGCATGGAGCAAGACTACGCAAACTGTATTCCATATTAGTCGCCACTATAGCCATAGACTTTTGATTGCCTGTATGACCTAGATTATGCATCACAAATTAATCATTAATTATCTCTATCTGATAATATCTTATAGTTAAAATTTTCTTGTTTAGTTTTAAATGAAAATTAGTAAGTGTGGGTGCTGTTTACTTGCATTACATTCATGTAAATAAAAGAACGTTTTCAATTGATTAACTAAATACCCTAAGAATTAACAACCTTCTTTTGATGTAGTTCAAAAAGCAAGTACTAAAAAAACGTAATTAAGCACGATAAAAAAGGATAATCTTTATACAATATTTTTATTTCGATTAACTCGATGTCAGTCTTACTCCAAGAATGTTAACGAGAGCGAACGAATTCATCTCGTTTTTTTAAGTACATAAATTAATAAGGTTTTAAATCAGATGAAAAGTAGTCAATATTTTCTTAATTTTAAATTTACCTTTGGCTTTTTAAAATATAAATGATTCTATTAAAGCTGACAGTCTGGCTTATTCCATTAAAGATAAGATTCTTTTAAACGGATATTATTCTTTTTAAATTCTGTATTTCATTCCGTTATTGAGTTTAGACGGCCTTTGTGTTCTATCAAAAGTGAGAACGATTCATTAATTTCTTTTTATCTCGGGATAAGAGAGTAGACAGAATTTTCAAGTTTTGTGGCATTCACTTTTTAGTAATTTTTGATGATTATGTTTAATTATTTCAAACATTTCTCTATTTTATTTTTAAATTTGAGTGGACTTAAAAGTATATAGAAATATACGATGTGGTTCGCATTAATTAAATATGTGTTTACCGTCGTTAAATGGTCAAGACTTGATTTTACGTTAAGAATATTTGTTGTTTGCGCACTTTAAAAAAAATTCTAAATTGACACTGAAGGAGGCGCATGAATGTCTTTAGAAGTTTGGAATATAACAGAATATATAATGAAGACTTTCATCATCTCCGATAGTTAAGAAGAAAAATAATCAACTAACCGGTTTTAACCAGATTCAAAAATTAATAAATCATTTGCGATTTCTTTGATTTCAAAACATTTTCTAACGTAAATTTATTTGCGTACTTACCTCTAAGGTAAATACTGATGCGTGATACTAAGGTAATACTACGTAAATACTAAGGTAAATATTGAACCTAATCTCTTTAACCCTTTGAAGTACAAGCATTTTCACATCAGTATAGAAGACCAAGTAGATAGATTGCCCAATGTTGGAAAAGTGTAGCCGTTGCCATCGATCCATTTAACTAACCAATAACACAGCGGTCGATCGAATAGACCCTCTGGCTCTACAGAGCTAAAGATGGGACGTTTTCTGACACAGCTGGCTGAACTTTTTCAGCGTTGGGACCATTTAACCATATTTTTTTTTTTTTTTTGCACGGCGCAGCCACTGCTCTTCAAAGGGTTCGAACAGGGGTTTTCAAACTATGCGTAGCGGGAGCAATTTCGGTCAGTCACGAATAGGGCTGTAAAATTTAAGCTATAGTATTTTATAGTAAACTGTAGAATTTTATACAGGGTGTCCAGCCTTAATGTGAGCCAATAGCTAATTCCCTAACCGTTCGGTTTAGATATCCAGTTTGAAAAATGTTTTAAAAAACGTAAAGAATGTGTTTACGTGCTTTTCGAACCAAAAAACCCATTTAGAAAAGAATTACAAAACTAAATTTTTATACGGTCCCCAGGTCCTATCACTTATATTTAGGAAAAGATTGAGTACACAGAAACAAAGTAAACACAAAAGGTTTCATTTTATTACGATGAAAACTTACCGAGTTATGGAACTTTGAAAACCATACATTTCATCCATTTTCTCGGCCATTTTCAAGAAGCTAGTAAGGGACCGTCTTGAAAACGGCCGAAAAAAATGGATGAAATGTATGATTTTCAAAGTTCCATAACTCGGTCAGTTTTTATAGTAATAAAATGAAACTGTTTGTGTTTACTTTGTCTTTGTGTACTGCATCTTTCCTAAATATAAGTGATAGGACCTGGGGCCGTATAAAAATGTAATTTTTCTAATTATTTTTCTAAATGGGTTTTTTGGTTCGAAAAGCAGGTAAAAACATTATTTACCTTTTTTAAAACATTTTTCAAATTGGAAGTGCATATCTAAACCGAACGGTTCGGGAATTAGCTATTGGGCCACTTTAAGGCTGGACACCCTGTATAGCCTATATTGGTTATCTTTATGTAGTAGTGGGTCGCGAAAAAACATTTCTAGGTGAAGGTGGGTCCCAGGTCAAAAAAAGGTTGGGAACCGATGGGTCAGAACAATGCTTCTCGACGGGGAGACAACGCCTCACAGGGAGGGGGAGGGATTCGATTGTTAGAAAAGCTATTAGGAAATAGACTAGTCCAGAGTGTTAGCCTTAAATAAAAAGAAGTTTTCTGACACAGCTGGCATATAAGCTTTGCTCAAGAATTTCAACAAGATCAACCCATATAGCAATCATGATAGCAGTGACGTCGCGGAGACGTTACATCTCGTCACATAACGAATGAGACATAAATACAAGTCTTCTGTGACGTCTCTTCGTATTAAACATTCGACGTTTAAGAGTGACGTTCAGTGTAAAGAAAAATGAGTTAAAATACGAGGTCAATTTGTGAGAAACGTATGATGTTTCAGAGATTTCCACTCACGTCACTATGACGCCCATTACGGTCACCATGTGACGTCACGAAAACTGTCCCAGGCGGCCATTTGTCTGTTTACACAACCTCTCTGCGACTTACACATACTATCACATGAAATCACAAAGTCTCCCCCCCCCCTCCCCACAAAAAAAAATGCTCTAAATTTTCTGTTGGTTTTGAGAGTTTGTTGCTAAACAAGTAAAGGAGTTTCAGTTTCTCAGTTAAGCTTTTTGACCAGTGTGCATACTTGTTACGACGTCACAATGCTTTATGAGAAATAATCATTTACATAGTCCTTTAAAAGTTTACGTAATCTTTTTAAAGAAAAAAAAAACTGAAAAATTAATTCAGAGATCTTACTAAATTTACATGATAAATCATTACTCATAATTAAAATAAGATAGAAAAATATTTCATTAAAATAATTGTTGTTGTTGTTGTTATAGCTAATGACTTCTGACACCCGCATGCGGTGCCAGAACCCCCCAGATAGGGAGACGATGGGCAGAGGGGGGTGCCTTCCATTTTTAGTGGGCCCCAGTGGGAGGAAGTCTGACTTTAGCCCGGTGATCCCCTAATTTTGAATCAATTCCAGAGGAGGGACCAATCTCCTGAAATCGACACCCCCAGAGGTATCATTTAACAACTTGGAGGACATGGACCATGACGGATTTTACGTGCACCAGCTCCCATTATCGTACGCAGTCCCACAGCAGTCGAGCCAAGAAAGAGCTGACGCTCCCAAGCACTGGCCAAGCTGGATGTTGCTTCACTTGCCGTGTTGGGAACGGAGTTTAGCGCACAGACCACTGCGAGTTGCCACTTATTTTGTGTACTTGAATTCAGAGCCGGACTAAGACATTCGGAGGATCCAGGCACAGTACTTTTGCGGGGCGCCTGTGCGGTCATTTCTTATTGGTCATGCCACTTATAATCATACGATACAGTATTTCTTCGCAATTTCATACATAAGGGAGGGGGAGGTGCTTTTGCTTCAAACTCTCCAGTACAAAAGTTTTAACTTAAAGTTTACAAACTTTTCGCTTTTAACCCTTTGAGGCGCAACCCTTTCCCAATGCTGAAAAAAGGGCAGCCGTTGCCATCGCTCGACTTAACTACCAGCAAGATGGCGGACGATCGAAACGTTCATCGCGTGCCACAGATCTAGAGACCCTTTTTTGACGCAGCTGGCTGTGCGCGAGCACAGCCAGTTGTCGTCAAAAAAGGGTCTCCAGATCTGTGGCACGCGATGAACGTTTCGATCGTCCGCCATCTTGCTGGTAGTTAAGTCGAGCGATGGCAACGGCTGCCCTTTTTTCAGCATTGGGCAATCTATCCGGATGTTCTCGCATTCTTCCATTTTTCAGCAAATGTCAGCGCTGTTAAAAATAATCGTGACCATTTTTTTACGGGAAATGACGTGCTAAAAAGTAAAGGATTCTCGTGAAGCTATGTCATCCGCAACTATTTTTATAGAAATCAAATCCATTCTTCGTGACCAGCAACAGTCAAAACGTCAGAGTTGGGTGTACCCAGAGCGGGATCACTGCGCCTTAAAGGGTTAATGTAGAAGTTATACTTCAGAATTGAATGATTTCACGTCAATGAATACTCCATGGTAGAATTCTTTGGATCTTAATATGACATTTGTGTTATCCCTGAATATAGGTTAAACAAACCCTTTTGCTCAGCGGTATGTGTTTTCAATCTCTTTATTTATTTTCATTACTGTTAAAAATTTAGCATAACTCATTTCTTTCAGGAACAGAACTTGAAATATTTTAATAATTTTTGGGGCGCCCTAAAATTTGGAAGCCCTAGTCCGTGGCCTTGTTGGCCTGTGCGCTAATCAGGGCCTGCTTGAATTTATGTTTAAAATTTACTTACTTAAATACTTGGCGATAAGTTTTTATTATACACCCAAATCGAAGTTCATGCTCTTCTGGAAACGTGCGGAAACTTATCGCCTTCGGAAGATTTTGTTTTGTCTAAACAGCTCCTCTTACATCAATGCTTCATGCAGATTATGTACTTTTAGTGAAACAAAATTAAGCTATGTTATCTGGAAACACTATTTTAATGAATTGGAAGCGCAACTTTCCCTTCAAAGCCTAATGACCGTGACTTCTATAGGACGTCATTGTCACTTGCGGCGCCTAATTTTGTCACGCAAATGATTCACTTTTTTGATTCTCGCATATGAAATGCTGAAAATAGCGAAAAATCGCTGAAAAATTAAGGAACGGACGGATTTTCAGATTTTTAAAGTAGCGCAGATTGTTTTCTATATTTTTATACATAATTATGAAAAAATTTAAGCGGATCGTACAAACAATGTAGATCTTGTTACACTTTTTGTGCTTAACTTTTTCATCTCGTTGGAGTAATGGGGGTAAAAGTTTTATCTTGGAGTGATTGCCCGAAATAGTTAGAGAGTCAGTGAGTCAGCAACAGCGTAACTATATAGTAGAATCATTGCTTCTTAGTACGAGTTTTTGAATCAAACTTATGCAAGTGCAGAACATTCTTGCTTGTATAAAACTTATTCTCCTTTAATCTATAATTGATTTTTAATCTTGAATTTCTTTGTATCATTTAAACCGTATACGTGTACAATCGTCTTCAAAGCATTGCAAATCGTAAGTGGAACCTTGTAAAAATTTTTTAAAAATGTATTAAATCTTGTGTGACTGTTTGTTATTAGATGTATCAACAAGTTTCCATTTTTTTGTATAAAGCTTTTCGAAACATCGCATTTAACTTGAAACGATTTGCTGGAAATGAATGAATACATTTTATTACATTTGCGCATTTTAATATGAACTGGGCTCGAAATATAGTACACAATTGCAGAAATTTACACTCGAATATTATTAAATTACTAGCTGACCCGGCAAACGTTGTTTTGCCATATAAATTATTCCTAGGATTATTTTAGTAGAAAGAAATGACTAACTTATTGTAAGTGTGTGAGGATGTGGTATATGAGTGGAAGAGGCATGGGGCGCTGTGAACGATGCTGGAATATAAAAATAACACAATACCAAACATTTATATTTTTAATTCATTGTAATTTATTCTTTAAATTTATATATATCGCTAATTACAATAATTTTACTAAAAAATAATATCAATCCCTTAACGCAATAGAGTAGACAATATTTTTTGTTATCCCATCTTTAGATAACAGAAACAAACTGGATGCCCACTGTATGGTTTGCCCATTCGAGAGCATGCCACGTATAACTGTCCGTGTGAAAAACATGGTGTGCTCAAATCTAATCCACAAACAGACATAGTTTGGCCTTGAGACTTATTGATAGTCATTCCATAAAAAATTTTGCCCCCCCCCCCAAAAAAAAAGGATGAAAATCTGAAACACTTTCAGATTTTAAATACGCACTATAGTGCTATATATTAAAATCGTATCATAATTTATGCGTCGTCCCTATTTTTCGTCCTTATTCCATTAATTTGGTAAGTGTTATCATTATTCATGACTGTGCTGTATTTTTCTTTCTTATTTCATAAAACCCATCTTTGGAATCGAAATCTATCTTAAAATCTCCTACTAAAACTATTTTATAATCTTCGCCAAGTATATCACAACTATACTTCACTGTTTTATATATTGTTTCCTACTTTAACGCCTCGACTCTCGCCAAGGAGGCGATGATTAAACATATGCAGTTACCCTGACGATTTTTTGCATTTATGTAGAAATCGTAATTTAGAATTAAAATGGCGATTTGGAACAACATGTAAGTACAGCATGCTGTTACATTTTTATTTATTTTGGATTACCAATTAATGTAGTTTTAATAACTAAATGTCTTCAAATTCCTTAACTGGCGCGTTTATCGCTAGTTTGTTTACTTTAGTTATCACCTAGTTCTTTTGGGTGCGTTGAAACGGTACTTACGTATTATCCCGGCGGTCACTTCCGCCAAACTACTTTTTCGTAGATTTTAAATACGTTGCCAATCGTATTCCAAACCATCAACAATTTCATGTGCCCGGCATTTATCTTGGTGAAAAATTGCTTGTCTTGGCAGACCGCCGGGATAATACGTAAGTACCGTTGAAACTTGTGCATAACTCCCAGAGACCCATGACTGCAAAGCTCGCCAAAGTACGGGGATTTTTTAGGTTGGCGAGAGTGGGGGCGTTAAAATAGGAATCAACTCTTTTTTGTACCATAAAACACATCTTTGGAATCGAAATCTATCTTAAAATCGCCTACTGAAACTGTTTTACAATCTTCGCCAGGCATATTCTTCCTGTAGGCATATTCCAACTATACCGCAAAGACATTTTAAATGCTGTTTGGAATGGTCATCATAATCCATGAGTGTACCGTGTTTTCCTTTCTTGTTCCACAGAGCACTTCTTCGGAATAGAAATCTATATTGAAATCGCCTAATAAAACTCTTTTACAATATACGCCAGGCGTTTTATAACTATACGCGAAATATATTTATAATAAATTGTCGCGTTTTGGCACCACATTTAGCGATCAATTATCAAAAATTGCAAACCTTGTGCGATTTTCAACATTTTATTAACTCCCCCCCCCCCTCTCCACATTATCTGGCAAACACATTTGAAAAGTGATTCGACACGCTAATGTCTACACAGAAATCCTGATTGAAATTAATAGCACTCTGGGGCTAAACATTTTGGGGTGGACAGCCCTTATGACTTAGGGGTATGAGACATAGTTAAAAACCTATTCTATGACCTAACGAATAACATAGAAAATTTCATTAAAATTGGTCGAGTAGTTTCGGAGGAGTTAGGTGACTAACACTGGGACAGGGGAATTTTATATATTAGATATCAGATTTAACGATCTTCCGATTGAAAATAATATCGTTTAAAAAATGCTTCATTGACGAATGAAGCGAGCGGATAAAATAAATGATTTTGAAATGAAACAATAGATCAGACATTCTTTTTTTTTAATTTCATAACTCTCTCCGAGTAATGAAAAAAAAAAGATGATTCCAATAAATTTATGAAATATTTATATTTTTTAGATTTTTTCATGTAATGTTCTGAGTTATTAACAAACTTACATTCAAATACACTACATTTGAAATATGCATTTATTTTATTTATTTATTTATTTATTTATTTTTTTTTTTTTTGAAGCACGAGACTCTCAGAAAATAATGCAAAAATTTGAAGAACGAGATAGAAATATATTTTATCGCTTTCGTGTTTTGCATATTGATACAATAACGCAAAGAGATTCTTGATTAATTTTGGAGCATTCGAGAAAGTTGACGCGTGTAGCAAACGTGGGGGATTTTGAGACATTTCACAACAAAGATGAAAAGTACTTATGATTTAGGTTTGGCTGTCTGTCTAACTTTACCAAAACCATGGTAAATATGTATTCATTGCGATGAAATTTAGGCTTGTTACAGTTATGTACAAAGCATGTATGTTATAGAAAGTAGGAATTATGTATTAATATTGAGGGTACCGGAAAGTCAGGAAATGTAAGCAAATAAATTTTCAAGGAGGTTTTAATTACAAATAAGCTGTGCCTAAACACGCGAACAATATTTTTTTTACATTTTAAAGACAAACTTTTATGGATGTCTTTTTTATTTGAGATCTCATCCGAAATAAAATAACTAAAACTTTCTAAAATAACACACATTAAAGGTAGTCGCATTAAGCTCAACACTTGTTTCGATCGAAAAAATTCTCGATCTTCTTCAGTAACAGAAAAGGTCTGTAAACAGTCTGGGACGGGGGACTGAAAAGAAAGTAAACAGAAAGCAAAAACGAGGAGCGAGTTGCCAATTAGAGATGAGTTCGGGCTCATTTTTTGAAGCCCGAGCCCGCCCGAGCCCGAAGACTTTTAATCCGAGCCCGCCCGAGCCCGAGCAATATTATTAAAGTTGGAGCCCGAGCCCGCCCGAGCCCGAAATTTCAGCTAAAGACAAATAAAATTAACTACTTCATTAAGAGGATACAATAAATTTTGGAGCTTCACACACCTTCTAGTCCCCCGAGCCGCTATTTTTTGAAATAAGTACGTCTATTTATCCCATGAATCACTTTTTAAAATCTGTTTCAAGGAGTATGTTCAACAAAGAAGAAATTTTTCGCGAGCCCGAGCCCGCCCGAGCCCGAACGCAATCGTGAATTACAGAGCCCGAGCCCGAGTCGGGCCCGGGCTCGGGCTCGGGCTTTCGGGCTCGGGCTGAGCCCGTCTCATCTCTATTGCCAATTGCAGGAAGGAAAAAAGCAAGAAACCACGCGAAATGTTAGAAGACATTTTGGGCCCCTCCCCCCATTGTATACGAATTTTTAAAAAATACTATCTAAACCATCACTTATGCTAACCCACACATCTGTCAAACTTCATATTATTAGCTTTAGTAGTTTTGGCTAAGAGAAATACTAACATTCGAATAAACGACATTTTTTCCGGTCAGCATAGTTAATTTTTTTTTTCACTCGTGAACATTAGAGCAATTCTAATACTTTAGGGTCCACGGACGTTTTTGGCTTTTCTACCTAACGAAACGATTGCTTTGCGGTATCTTTTTTTTATGCGTGTTGTTTTGCTAAGCTTTTAATTAATTTTACTGGTAGTTATTTTACAGGGAGAACTATAAAAAAATTGTGATTTACAGTAAAACCTGTGTTGAACGACCCCCGTATTTAACGACCACCTGGTCTTGTCGACCATGTCTTAGCGGTCCCGAGTACAATATAATTATAAATAATGGTTTATTTTCCTTATTGAACGACCACCTGCCTGACGCGACCAACGACCGCTATGTATAAGAAACAAATTTATTTAAAATCCTATTTTAACGACCGCGAATTCTTTAAAAAAATCTTATTTTCCCCCATTCATGAACAATATAGTACATCAGTGACGGAATCTGAAAATAAGAATGAATAAACTGATTGCAGTGAAAATATATCATCATCCGGTGAAGACACTGAAAATGAAGACACATCACAAAAAACTGCAATCACTTTCAATGAAGCAAAAGTGTGTTTTAACACCTTGCTTAATTATTCCGTTCAGGTGGGGGATGATGAACTATTTAAATATCTGACATGTGTACAGAAGCGATTAAACAAATATCCCAAAATGTATCTGTTATTACATAATATTTTTAAAAATAATAAAGTACCTACGATGTAAAGCAAACTTTTTTTTTCTATTTAAATATATTCTAATTTCATTTATTAAAATATATAGAAATCTCTGTCTTTCTCTACATATTATAAAAAAGTAAGTACACACAGGCTTTTTATTATATTATATTTTACATAAAAGCCCTTTGTGATAATCAGGTAATTTTCAAATAAATTCCAATTCTATTGATAAAATTAAGTACGCATAAAATTTTGTCAAAATGTATCGTATTACCTGAATTCAAAGACCGACCCTCCTTAAAGACCACATTTTCTTGGTCCCAGTGGTGGTCTTTAAAAACAGGTTTCACTGTATTTAGATTCCAAGGAGAGTGTTTAAAAAAGTACTTTAGTGACTACCACATTGCCAAAGACGTGTTGGCGGATTCTCCTTCTGTGTTGGTTGCTGCGCCTGTGTTTTTGAATACTCTCGTATTCAAAGTGTTATGTAGTAGAGGAATTACTGAACCCGTGTCTTTGCATGGCTGTGGTAGCTCAGTGGTTAAGACGTTGGACTAGTAACCGGAAGGTTGCAGGTTCTATTCCGACGTACCACCACCGTGTACACGCGGTGTGCGTGCACGTTAAATCAGGGTTCTGAAAGTCCTCTGGGGGATCACTACCTGTTTCCCAGATGTGCTAATATTCAGAAGTCCCTCACCTTCTGATGAGGATGAAAAATTTGGCGGGAAACTCCGGGAAGGCGTATGTAGCTCTAAACGACACATTGTGGGACGCGAGCTGTCCTCTCTTGGCAAACAAATCGAGTCTTTGTGGTCCGTGGTATTCCAGTGGTTAAGGCGTTGGACTGGTAAGTGGAAATTTGCGTGTTCGATTCCGACTTAACCACTAAAGACCACTGTATACATACTATGTACGTGCACGTTAACCCTTTAACGCGCGGTGTCCTCGCCGTGAGGACACCAAACTCTGACGTTTTGATTGTTGCCAGTCACGAAGAATAGATTGGATTCCTAAAAAAATAGTTGCGGGTGACAGAGCTCCACGAGAATCCTTTACTTTTTAGCACGTCATTTACCATAAAAACAATTGTCACGATACTTTTTAGCAGCACTGGATGGAATAATGCGAGAAAGCTGCATAGACTGACTAATGCTGAAAAAAGGGCAGCCGTTGCCATCGCTCGACTTAACTACCAGCAAGATGGCGGACGATCGAAACGTTCATCGCGTGCCACAGCTTTTGAGTCCCCTTTTTTTTTGACGGCAGCTGGCTATCGTGTGGGCGAGCACAGTCAGCTGTCGTCAAAAAAAGGGTCTCTAGATCTGTGGCACGCGATGAACGTTTCGATCGTCCGCCATCTTGCTGGTAGTTAAGTCGAGCGATGGCAACGGCTGCCCTTTTTCAGAATTGGGAAAGGGTTGCGCCTCAAAGGGTTAAATCTGCCCTCTGAAAATCTTTTCAGTGATACTACCATCTTCAGAGGGGTACCAATATTCAGAAGTCCACCCCTCCCTACTTCTGATGACGATCGAAGTTGTGGCGTGAAACTCCAAAGAGGACGCATGTAGCTCTAAATCACAAATTCATTGACACGAGTTGTCCTTTTAAGGCAAATAAGCAAAGCTTGTCTTTATATCGACGAGATTGTGCTGAAAAGTGCTTTATAATTATTGTCTTCCGCATGGATTATCTTTCTCCATTTTTAAAAATGTCTCCCGTTAGATTCGTTTTAGAGGAAAATGTGCATTCTGTGAATTAATTTATTACCGGAATCTTCCAAAAGAGCATCAGAATGTACGCTTCGGTAATAATTTCTGATTTTAACGAAATAATTCAATATCCTTTATCGACAGCGTAAAAGAAAAATGTGACGTTGCTAATCTAAATAATTCATGTGCTCTAAAAATATGCTCTAATAACTTTCTGATTGAATAACGGAGCAAAGTGATCAATCAAAACTCCCCTTTACGTTCGTTCTATCATGGTTTTCTTTAAACACATAAGTATTTGAAAATGTCCTTCCCAAAATATCAATACACTGGAGCAACACCAATTTACACAGAACAGATTGGTGTAGTTTTCCAGTGCGGCTAAAAAAGAAAACATATGGTTTAGTTTTATGTCATTTTTTTTTTAAATTTATAAAGCAATTTTCGACGAATCATTCAATCACGTGGAAAACTTGTCCGAACTCACTCTTTCTAGAGTTTATTCAAGCATTTTGGGGACCAACAACAAATTTCGCATGCTGTATAAATTATTAAAATTTAGACAATTACAACCAGTAAAGAGGCATGAAATTTCAATCAATTCTGAAAGAGGCTGTACAGTAAAAAAGCTACTTAAAAATCTGTGCTGTTTTGTCAATTTGACTGCACTGCACTTGATGATGCAAGAAATGAGAATTTCTTTAAAATACAGGGTGACAAAGTTAAAAGAGTACCCGCTGGTTTTAGAGATGAGACGGGCTCAGCCCGAGCCCGCACCCGAACCGGGCTCGGGCCCTGTAATTCACGATTGCGTTCGGGCTCGGGCTCGTGAAAAATGCCTCCTTTATTGAGCATACTCCTTGAAATACTCCCGTCCCCCCGAAAATTTTTCCTGGCAATGCGCCTGAACTAAATTCTTATGCAATAATATATTCTTATGCAATTCTACGCAAATATGCAATTTTCTTAAATTTATTATGCAAAATCTCTTTTCTGGACGTGTTTTAAATATAAAATTTTTTAATGTCACTATACGAGATTTATAACTTGTATTTTTCTGTATTTAATATATCTAAGTACATAGGAATGTTTAACACTGATGTGAGTACTCAACGGAATTTTAATAAAAATTGAAGCATTATTGTTGTTATTTGATAAACATGTATATAAAGAATTAGAAAGTGCATTAAGAGATTGCAACTATATTTGTCTTTAATTTGCACAAACGGCAAAATTTATCGTAATGTACCAATGAAGTAACTGAATTTTATTTATCTTTAGCTGAAATTTCGGGCTCGGGCTCCGACTTAAACAAAATTGCTCGGGCTCGGGCGGGCTCGGATTAAAAGTCCTCGGGCTCGGGCTTCAAAAAATGAGCCCGAACTCATCTCTAGCTGGTTTTGCTTATAACTCTGATAGCTGACGAATAATGCAATTACTGTAACATTGAAATATGATTGTTTGAACCTCGTTTAAGTGTACAAAACAGTTTCCAACACTGTTGAACTGTTACAACTTTATTTGTGATGTAAAACAGAAATGGAGACGCACACTCTTACTTAATCCTGTGACAATTTTATTTTTGTAAAACATAATTCAACTCAAATTTTTCACATTATCATACCTGACAGCGAATATTGAAAATGTTCGCCACCATTTTGAATGCAAACAGGATACAACCCAGTTTCCTGACTCTCTTTTCAACATTGTTGGTGTTATTGATGAGAATTTCTACAGTTATGGCTTGTTTTTAATTCATTGATGTTTGCAGGACTTTTTTGGAAAACCCAATCGTTTTCATGTTTACATTCAGTATGGTGATGCACGTTTTCAACATTTGCTGTAAGGAATGATAGTGTAAAAAATTTGAAATAATTTATAAACAAAAAATAAAATAAAATAAAATAAAATTATCACAGCATTAACCTTTCATAGACAGCATTGAGATCCTGGCATATTTTAAAGTAGTTTTTATCATATTTTGTCTTTTAATGCATTAATTAAAGGATATTAGTCATTTGAAAGAGGGGTGGGAATTTATACAATTTTCACTGTTTCCGATTGGGAGCATGGGTCATTTCTGACTATAATTTACATTGGTTTCAAAAACTGAATATACTTATGGGTATTTTAAATACTAAGCGAAATATTAAGACTTAATAAAATATTCATTTTTAAATTTCAGTAAAGATATGAATTACGTTTGAAGGGGGCCCTGAAAAAATTTATGAAAATGGCTATTTTCTTGATTTTTTTTCAGTTTCCCAATAATGATAGAAATACAATTTCTTTAAAAAAAAAATTAAATCATCTTTTAACTTTATCTGCTAATTTTTCAAGTCAATATTGATAAAATTTCATTTTTGAATAAATTTTTAATTCGATACTCCCAATTGGGAACATTGGCCTGTTAAAGTTAAGTAACATTGTGCGTCTCCATT
This sequence comes from Cheiracanthium punctorium, assembly GCA_038373885.1. NCBI lineage: Eukaryota > Metazoa > Arthropoda > Arachnida > Araneae > Cheiracanthiidae > Cheiracanthium > Cheiracanthium punctorium. Next base: position 493,790 of record JAWZYV010020310.1, on the reverse strand, counting down.
TCTGTTTTACTTCATAAATAAAGCTGTAACAGCTCAACAACGTTGGAAATTGTCTCCCACACCCTAATAGCACCGTGTCCTAAATGCGACCTGCAAGACCGTCACAGGTGTCGCGAATGAGTCACAAATAAGTCGCCTTGACTGTCTAATGTTCTTCTACGGCGACGTCACAACGTGACGTCACCATGAAGTCGCACTGTGACTTGTGCCCGACATTGTGAGTTCAATGCGACGTTACAGCACCGTCACATTCACAGCACCATGACTTAAATGTTCCATTGATTTAAAACTGAAAAAAACTTTTTTTTTGAGAAATTCGCAAAATTACTTAAAATTCACAAAATCAAAAAAAGTAGCAAGAAAGTAGCAATATCGAAAAGTCATAAAATTTAGTCGCATGGTGCTTTCAAATGTAGTAAAAATTGCGAAAAATTGCAAGATCTGGCAAGATGTCAATGCGACGTCACAGCGCTGTCACATTCACAGCACTGTGACTTAAATGTTCCATTGATTTAAAACTAAAAAAAACTTTTTTTTTTGAGAAATTCGCAAAATTATTTAAAATTTACAAAATAAAGAAAAAGTAGCAAGAAAGTCGCAATATCGCAAAGTCATAAAATTTAGTCGCATGATACTTTCAAAAGTAGCAAAAATTGCGAAAAGTCGCAAGATCCGGCAAGACATCACAAACGATCCGTCACGTTGACGTCACAAGCTATTGTCACTGGCAAGTCACCCTGTGACTTCCAGTTGACGTCACCTATGGTCAACAGTTTGACCAATGTGCGACCAATGTGACTCACAGGGACGTCACGGCGACCTCACTGTGACATTCCGTGCTATTAGGGCACTTAAAGAAGATTCGTGCAATCATACTTCAGTGTTAAAACAGTTGACAATTCTGTCAGATTTAAGGGTAATAAGAGAAACCATGGGGTACTCTTTTAAACGGATCACCCTGTATAAGATCTAGAGATCCTACCACTGTAATAAAAAACTGTACAGAAATGTGAAGTAGGAAACATCATCTGCTACGTTATTGATTACTATCCTCTAACGATCCATCATTGATAATCCCTCTCCTATTTTATATGATGCGAATATATTTGAATCATAATATATGCATCATTTTGTTTTTTAATCTCATAACGATTTACTATTATTACACTTGTGTATTGTATGGATGTACTTTTATTATTATTATTATTATTAAATTGTAAGGAGCATTATTAATAATGATGCATAAGCTCAGGCACGAAATAAATGTCAATGATAAATATATATGTCATTTTGAGGTTATGAATGTTGTGTTGTGGGATTAAGGCCAATTATCTGCAGGAGGGATCTAGACCTATATGTGGGCTGTCCTCCGTGAAGGTTTCGTATGGGGTCCTAACTCGTATTTACTCTAAGTTTCGGAGAAAACTACGGAAAACTCCGAAGGGTTAGGTCGACGGACGCGCGATGGGATCCGAACCGGGGACCTTCACATTTCGCCCGTCTACCATTTCCAGTAACATAACTACTGTGCCATGGTGAGACCGAATTATGAATGAAATCAGTCCAAATTTAGAATGATATTAATAAAGCAAGTTTTAACTTTCAGGCTGATTTAAGAATCTCTAAGCCTGATTTATAATGGTTTAGAAAATTAGCATTAAATTAATTAATTCAAGAAATATCGGATTCAATTGAATGTTTATTTTAATATTTTATAATTCCATTCTTTTTTTCGTCAAAATGTTTTAGTTGTGATCGTTGTTCAAAAGCCGTATGTTTAATTTATTTTGACAGCATGAACAAATTTTGACAGGAAAGAAAGAAATGATACATACGCAGTTGATGCACTTGGAAAATCTCCCAAATCTTCATACCTATGGTATACTATTTAACATCTTCGTAAATTGCTTTTCCTGATTGTTAACGGGTTATTCCAACCAAACCATGACAGATACTGGAACAAATGAATCAGAGCTCGTAATTTTATGAAAATTTTAAGGGTTCTAATATTCACCTTCTTTTGGAATATTTAAACTCCATAAAGAATTAATGGAATTGTATGTAAATGAAAATAGATGTATATCTACTAGATATGCCTCCAAACATCGCGTAAAGGATTCGTAGGCAGACTTTCTGTTAACTATAGTAACTACTAGAACATTTTATATATCAAATCGCCGAAACTTTTAAAAATCGAGAAATGATAGATGTGTTGGGTTAATGATGTATTAAACTAGATTGCGTAAGACTTTGTACGCAAACTGATTCTTATACTTCTGCATATTAAGCACTCAAAAAATGCAAAAGTCATTTCTTTTGACTGAAAATGAGTGGAGTGAAATTACTCTTGAAGGCTATTTGAATTATTAATGTAATTTTTTATAGGATAAAATCTTTCTTGCTTTTAATAAGTTCCAAGCTTTTTAAAGGTTAAGATATCGAATTAAAGAATAATCTGTAATTTAAACCACTGTGTAAAATTTTTGTGTTTTAAAAAAGCATATAAAAGAAACTCAAAATGATCCTTATACATGCTAATAAAAAATAATCATATATTTATTATAAAAATATTTCATAATAAATATAAAATATTTTAAAATAATTTTTATAAATTTTTTTTATAATAAATATATTATTTTTTAATAAAAATAATGATGTATTTATTATAAAAAATAATAATATTCAATAATAGAAAATGAGGAAATTTTATCTATTTACTGTTTAATACATCAATATACACATAATAACTATCAAAATGTGTTATTTTATATTTGACAGCCCACATTTACGAAAAGCACAGAAACTGTTTTTATACATACTAAAAGGATTTTCTACGCACTTACTTTTTACTGCCCGTAAAACGCAATTTTTCCTTCTAGATCGTAACTTCGATTTCAAAGGAGCCCAATTCGAAATTTATGTCGCGAGAATTGCTGCATATTTCAGCATGTAAAAAGCTTTACTCATTTTAGCCCTTCTTGTAAGAATGGCAGGAGAATTTGCGCGCGAAAAATTGGCAGGGTCTTCATTCCTTTATGCTGCATTTTATAGTTCAACGTAATGTAGTGTAAAAAAACTTCACCAGCAATTTTTTTGAAAATGGCTACATTTTTTTCCCCCCCGAAAATCTGCATGTTTAAGTGCTTTGCAAATGAATAACTCAATAATTCTTCTGAAGTATATGAAGGTATGTTCCAGAAGTTTTGAATGTACAATGTGTTACAAACGTAATACATAGTAAGAATATTCTTATGCGAAAATTTCCTTTACGTAAACGTCTACGTAAAACGTTATGGTCTTTATAGCACCGCTTGATCACAATCCTTGGTAAATGAATGACTAACGTTGATAATAAAACCAAAAGTTGACGGTTTCTTTAACGCTGTCATTCGAGTAAAAGTGTTGTCATTGGAGGCAATGTTTTAGTATAAAAAATAAAGAAAGTCAAAAGGTGCGAAACCAAGACTATAGGGATGATACCTTATGGTCATATATCAGTAATTCTCTGTCCCAAGAATGCAAAAGTTGTGTTTCGAGTTGCATATTTTCTCATTATTCCTCGAACTATTAGCTCAATCGGATCGCCATTTTATTTATACGCTGAAAACTTTGGTAGATTCGGACTCAAGGTAAGAATATTAGTTTATCCTAAAATACTCAGTCTCCAACTGTATCATTTCTATCAATCACGATTGGAACGATATATTGGATGCAATAGATTAGAGAACTTTTGTTATTTTAAAACTTTTTATTTCAAGAACTTGTTATTTTAAAACTTGGAAAATAAACCAGAAAAGCTAAGAAATAAAATTAAGAAAACGCATAGACCCAGAGTATCTCTCTAAAGACCTTCAAAATATTTTTAGAAAACAAACTCAGTGTGCATAATCAAGTAAGTCCGAGAACGTTTAGCATGAAAAATATTTCCTCAAAGACTTGCAAAACATGCAATCAGTGTGTTGTTGAACACACAAAAATTAAAAATACATGTTAAAAAAAGAGGTTGATATATTGCAGAGGATTTTTAAAAAGGTTTTGATTACTTTCCCTCTTAAACGAAATTTCAATTAAAAGTCTCAAATCTAAACAGTTTTAAATAGCATGTACCATTTACATCTGTTTTACTTACTGTTTACTTACAACTCAAAATATAAGTATCGTGTGTGTTTTACACAAATATATTAATTTTCATTGAATAACACATTAGGTTGTAGGCTCAGTTTTGTAATACTTGTTTTGTAATATATGTATTGGTGTATTGTAGCATTTTCCAGTGTCGAGAAGTTCAAGTTTGTCAGTAAATTTATCCACTTCAATGATCGGTAAAATTGTTTTCATCTGCAAGAAATTTGGAAGTTTTTATGATCGAAAACTGAAACTTCGTACATGACGTAATTAATGTACAGCTCACAGTTTACTAACTGGGAATATTTTTGTGGGTAATATAAAAAAGTTTAAATTTGGTATTTATTCAGATTGAATCTCCTGAAAGTTTTAATCGGTACCATAAAATTCTCTATCTTTTCTTTTTTTTAATGTAATTTATTATGAATGTTTATGATCAATATTAAAGGATTAAAAGCCTAGGTCTGTGTTTTCAGCCACAGACCATATCAACATATGCAGAGGGCCAAACAGGTTGAAAATCGAATTGCCATAAGCCATGAATAAAACAGAAATCAGTGAAAAGAAATTACAAACTCTAGGACACTCATCAAGGGCCACACCCAGAAGAGTATAATTAAAATGAACTAAATAGTACGATTTCAGTTATGTGGCATATCAAAAGAAATATTCTCTCCACGTATATGGGCCCGATCCTGCTATAGAAAAATGTGAGAATGAATGCATGAGGAAGCAAGAATAGACGCAGGAATGTTGCCAAAATCTAGAAGTGAAATACCGTTGTAGCGACTTTATGTTAGGGTAATAGTAAAATTAAGATTATAAAAGGGATGCCAGATTCAGAAGCGAAATATTACTTGACATAATTAACAAACAGAAATATTAATGAAATGAAGATTAATAAAATGAACAATAGTTTATTTGTAGTTGGTATAGCTAATTATAGTTAAATAAAATTATAAGAGGGAGTATATATTTAAAGAATAGTGCAAATGCATATTAGCTGAATATATACAAATAATTTATTTCCTTGAAAATTAAAACTAATAATGAAATAGAATATTTAAAAACTTAAAATAAATGAGTTCTATTCAATTGTCACTTAATAGGAAAGCCTCCCTCCAAATTTATATATACATGCATATACATATCCAGAACTGTTATTCTTTTCCGCTTTACTCTTTTTTTTTCATTTTTCCGTAAAAATGTATGCAGATGCACACACGCACACACACATATATATGTACGTATATATATGCAGGGTGTCCAGCAAATAACACTATCCTATGGCGATATACGGTGGAAGGTGGTGATCGTAAAAAGACGATGAATTATTTTGTAAAGATTATAACTGGTACGACTTTGTAGTGAGAGCGACATAGTTTTAAGAAGACGATCGTATAGTGGGTCACATTTTAAATTCACACTCGCAACGATGTCAAAAGGAGAATTATTCCCCCTAGGTAGGACGTGCTTTCTTTCATACGGAACACGATGGCATACACAACGCGTCGTAGGGGTGAACATGCATTTCGTCCCCACTGAACGAAATCACACATGCACTAGAAATTCCTCATCAGAGCGACGAGGAAGGACCAAAGAAAAACCACGAATGAAATTCGCTTATGATGGCGCATGTCGATTTACTTCTTCTGAAACATGATCACACAGACACTTTGAACACTGGGTTAACACGTTTTACTTCAGGAGAAGAACACATCTTGAAGACCACATTCCCTTTAAATAAGGAGTCTCACTCAACACTTTTAAACTTGAAACATATTATTTTATTTTCTCACTGGAACAGTCACCAATTTTCAAAATGCAGGGTTATACATTTAAAACTCTACAATAGATGCACTCAAAATGAACTTGGGGAAGCGTGTTGATGAAAACATCTCGGGGTTGTGAAAGTCTCCGTCATCAAACGTGTGATCGGCATAGATGCTAATCCGCGCAACGCGTCGTGGTGGGCAAAGCCTCCTCACGTGAAGTGAGTGGCTTGCCCCACCAAAAATTACTCTCCAACTGCTAAAGAAAAAAAACGTTAAAACATGTGTCTATAGAAAGAGCCCGAACTTTCTGGAACAATTTTAGCAGGTGTTTTTCGAGCAATATGCTTCTTGCACTGCAGAGGAAAACCGCAAACACATCTGTTTCAGCGGAGCAGAGAAAACATATGCGAGCGAAGAGATGTTATGATTATTCTTTTAGCCGGCGTCAACTGTCATTTTATTTCAAAGCAGCTGATAAGAGGGAAATGATTTAGAAGTACGTTAATGCGCTGTAATTGAGAAGGCCAAGAGGAAAAATGAAAGCTTTAAAAGATAGTTATTATTAAAAACTTTTAAATTAGATTTAGAATAGATTATTAATTTAAATTTAGACAATATTAATTAGGATTTGTATTAATAATTTTTCATTAAAAAATATGCACGTTGTGTCAACGTGACAAACACCCTCATTTCAAATTAAATATTTCAAAAACAAATATCAGTAAAAGAATGAAGCAAGCGGTATGTTTAAATGTAACCCGAAAAAATGTTATACAGAAAAGTTTCGAAATAGTAGCTACAGCTACTATCATACAGTGGCGTACACAGATTTCCTAAAAGAAGAGGGGGATTATAAACGTAGTCTTAATGTTTCAAGACGGAATTTTAAAATTTAAGATTAAAAATTTATGGATTTTATATTAAAATACTTTGACAAGGGGAGCCTAGAACCCTACATTCTACCATGAGTACGCTATTGATAGCATATGGCGCTGCTCGTCGAAATCCATTGTTGATCATCATGTATAAGCATAAATCCAATCTCTGTTAGCAGTCACAGCATGATCTTTTCAAAATGTCAATCCTTACGACATACACAGTGAATAATGAATATTGAAATTTGTCCTCTTCAGTAATGTCTCAACGGAAATGGATTCACATGCCACAGAAATAGACCATTCAAGCTCGTCCAGAATGCTGGGATGGTTCCGACAGTTAGAGTTTCTTTCAATCTGCTCCTCAGAAAATAGTCACAAGGAGTCAGATCAGGAGAATATGAAAGCCAATCTATTATGGAGGCCTGCGATTACAACGCCATCTTCAGCGGATTTATTAACTACTATTTCGACAGCTGTCGTAATAACGATACAGATTTCCCCATCCGTCTACTGTACATTGTTTTCGAGATATGTAAGATTGAAATCAGTATGCCCTTTGTTGGACACCCTGTATGTGTCCCCCGTGTTGCTATGTGATTCTGAACCGTCTTGGTGTATCCTACCGCTCCTAAAAGTTTGTAAAACTAATTTCGAATCACCCTTACATACATATACGTATGAAGTCGTGCAAGTGCGGTCTGCGAATTGAAAAGCTGATTGTGTTACATAAAAACGAAATTGACCTAAAAGAGAATATTTTCATCCATTCCCATTCTTATTCGTAAGCTAAATCTGCTTGATGTGTTTGTTGTTTCTCGTCCACGTGCGCATAATGTAAAGAAGCGTGATTTATTGCCCGCTACGTTGACAATCAAATGATCACCCTCTTTCAGCCACTGCACTGAAGGCAAAAAACGAACAGGGGAAAAAGACAATGCAATGAAAATAATCGATATATCGAGGGAAAGCGAAAAAAAAATGGTATTGAAATAATTGTCTTTGGAGTTTTTTATAAAGGAAGTGTGGATAAAAAAAATACCGCACTACTCAATATGTGTGGGTAAAAATAAATACACTATCTTTTTTTTTTTTAACAACCAAAGTAATAAATCGTATTTTTTTTCTCCCTCGGTTAAAAATAAGCTCTGTGAATGTTTTTTTTCTTCTTTATTATTATCACCTGTATCTTGTATTCCATTCCACAGAAATGGAAAAAAAAAAATGATTCATTATTCATTGCCTTAAGAAGACAAAACCTTAAATACATCGTTATAAATTATAAGCAAAGAAAATCATGAAAAATGGAAGTATCATGTTTCGAACATATTTTAGAGGGAATTTATAATGGCGGTAGCAAACAGAAAGGATGAATCATGTAGAATGCATTGATTATAAAGACACTTTCAATTTCAATCTTATTTAACCTATGCAACAACTGTTAAACATTTTTTGCTAACATATCGCACGAGAACATAGTAATATTATAAATTTTTTTCAAATATTGTTTTGTAAAGTAAAAGATATTTTTATCTTCACAAAAAGTTGAATAATAAAATACATTTATTTCATTTTAACAAGCATAAGTGTATTTATTATTTTATATTTAACTAGGATTAAATTTATAAAAATAATACTCTTTGAACACAATAGGACTTCAAATGATTCTGAAAATTTTCCCTGCGCTTTTTAAAAGACATAATACAAATTCGTCTACTAATTTGGATTAATCAATTAAGCCTTAAAATGTTACTTGAATTATGTTTAAAATTTTACTTTAAAAATTCAAAAACGTTCAGCTTGATTAATTCTGGAAAACAGCAGTTGTTATTTATAAATTTCGCGTTTAAAAACCATTGTGTATTATAAGTAGATGCCGAAGTGTTGGTTTGTTATCTCCAGAGCAAAGTTTGGGGTCCCACTGTCGCTTTCTTAAAACTAACAGCTCAAACGTATAAGAATGTTGTTTCCCTCCGCTATGAGACAATAGTTTGAGATTCAAAGGTAACTCATCATGAAATACCGTTAAAAAATTTTACCATTCTTTTAAAAATCGTGAGTCATAAAACACCACTGGAGACATACACAGAATGGTGCAGTTTGTTGATTAGTAATAGTTTAACAGCAAGTTAATAAAATCTTGTACTATGAAAAACTCTACAGTTTTGTTGCAAGTCTAGTAACGATATTGAAGGTCATAAATAACTGTACAGGGTGTTCCAAAAACACTGATCTAAGCTTTTATTTCTTAAATATTTATAATATAGATATAAAATACATTCTTTGTGAACCTATATAATAAATATTACTGCACATACCGGGTGTTCCAAAAATGACCGGTATATTTGAAAAATCGATAAAAACTAAACGGGCAGCGATAGAAATAAACGGTTTGTTGCAATATGGTTGGAACAACAGTAAATTTTCAGGCAGACATATCCAACATTAGCTACAATTTTCAACAACAGATGGCGCTGCAGGCGATTTGAAAGATGTAGAAGAAAACGTAGTCTGTGAGTTCGCCATTCTGTGAGTTCCGCCATTTCACAGCAAACTTCCAATCTGCGAACAGCACACGCTTACAGCAGAAAGACGACTTACAGAATGGCGAACCCACATACTGCGTTTTCTTCTATACTATATCTTTTAAATCGTCTGCAGCACCATCTGTTGTTGAAAATTGTAACTAATTTTGAGTTTGTCTGCCTGAAAATTTACTGTTGTTCCAACCATATTGCAACAAACGATTTATTTCTATCGCTGCCCGTTTAGTTTTTATCGATTTTTCAAATATACCGGTCATTTTTGGAACACCCGGTATCTATGTTCAATATTTATGAAACAAAAGCATAGGTTAGTGTTTTTAAAACACACTGTATATAGTTGTTCTGACTTTTTCTGGTGAGGAAATGCTTTCAGAGACAAGCTGTTGGCTGAAATGTTCATATTTTGTACAATTTTCACTAAAGTTTGTTTGAAATCTACGGAAGGGTAAATAATTTAGCATTCGTCTTTCAAAATTCTGTAGATAAAAAAGAGCAGCAAAAAACACGTCACCGAAAAGTTTGAAGTGTGCAGTTATTTCGATTGATTTATGTATGCGGATTAAATTTCAAAATCAATAAAAACACTTACATGTTGTTATTGTACATAAAAAGAGTAATAATGGATCATGTTGTAGGACATAAATTTTCAGAAATGTCAATATTTTTATGTGTTTTTCATATGGAGCGAAAAAAGGCATTCTTTAGTTTTGAATACAAAAACTTAAAATAAACGTTTAGCGGAACATAAGGAAAATATTTCGAATATTTATTTACTGGGTATTAAGACTTCTAAAAATTTTTTAAAATCAATTTCTTTACTGCAATGAGTGAAAAAAGAGATTTTTATAATGTACTTTGATTTGTGAAATTTAAAATACACTACATTTCATAATTTACGTACCGCTTTTGAATAATACATTTTGTGCTTTTTTACATTAACTATACATAAAAAATACTGAAAAGACGAAATTAAAACTCAATATTTTTTTTTATTTAACACTAGCTGAAGCAGCCGTTCTGCACACGGAATGGATATTGTTAAACCAACAAATGCAAATGGAAAATAAATAAATAAATATGAAACATATTTTGATTACAAATTTAACCAACTTCAATAAATGTTTCAGAGTATTCATCAGGCATATTCTAACTATACTTGATTTTTTAAAATACTGTTTGGAATATGCACCATACTCCGTGAGTGTGTACTGTATTTGTCTTCTTGTTCCACAAAATACTTCTTCAAAATTGAAATTTATGTTAAAATCGCCTATTAAAACTGTTTTAAATTCTCACCAGGCATATTCTAACTATACTTACCTCTATTTACACGAATATAGAAACTAATATTCCGGTTAAATAAACAGTAGGATTGGGCAATTTCTATACAAATATGGAAGATATCGCCAAGATGGTTCCAATTTCGGGGAGATAGTTTTATGACAAACTTCGCGATAAATCACTAAAAATTGGCAAACCTTAGCGACTTTCCACATTTAATCTGGCAACCTCTGAAACGTGATTCGCTCTTTCTATAGGTAGACAACAAAAAATTTATGAACTTAACAGCACTCAAGAGGTAAAAATACGCGGAAACACCTTTTTTTGCCAACTACACCCTATCGAGGTCTATTTTTAAAAAACCTTCAAAAATACTTTTATGAATTTGTGTTTATTACCTTAAGATTTTAAGTTTTTTTTGGCCATCATCATTTTCCTTCGATATATGAAGAGAAATATGAAAATAACGTTTTGGCCCCTGACACTAGTTTGGACATGAACTCTAAAAAACCCTGAAAATGATTAATAGACATCCTTGTTCGCTACATTTTAAAGCAAGAATTTTATGGCTATCTCTATTTCCCTTTGAGATAGGATATCAAATTGGAAAACTACGTTTTGGCTCCTTATCCCCGTTTTGGTGCGCATTCTGAAGAACCCTGAAAATGAATTTTAAGCATTTGTGTTCACTCTACTTTTAAGAAAGAATTTTACTGCTATCTCTTTCTTCCTCCGATGTATGAAGGGAAATGTGAAAAGAACTTTTCAGACCTTTAACGCCGTTTAAGCACGAATTAAAAAAAAAAAATCTGATGTGTCCAACACATGACTTCCTTGCACGTCCATTATATCAAAAATATTTCCGACGCACTTCCTCTAAATTTATTTGTTTGAAAGAGATAAAATATCAATAATAGTAAGGTTTAGCGATTTCTAGCCAAATATTTCGATATCGCGAAGCTGAGTTCAATTTGAAATATTTCCTTCTGACACTTTATTTGGCGATATTTCACCAAAAGCCGACAAACTTGAGATAGTCAGCGAGATTTTGGGGATAGCCAAAGTAGTCATTGACCACAGACTTTCAATGAATTGAATGCATCTATACACCTCAATGTATTCAAAGTCATTTGGCTCACCATGTAAATAAATTTTCAGTCGATTGCTGTCAAAAAAGATATTGAAAACAGTTAGATATTACAATAATTCTAAATACAAAGTTAAAAAATCTACGGGCTAAAGTTTTAGAGTTATACAAAATAGGAAATAATTTTTGGCACCAAATTTGGCGATATTTCGGCGAAACTCGTCAATGTCGACGACATTTGGCGAGATTTTAAGCATGAACCAAACAATGACAGATCATCGCCAAATTTGGCGATATTTCGTCAAAACTCGCCAAGAACGATAACAAATGGCGATACTTTGGGCATGGACCAAATGACTGACTATCGCCAAATTTGGCGATATTTCGCCAAAACTCGCCAAGGTCGAGGACAGACGGCGAGATTTTGGGCATGTACCAAACAATGACTGTCTACAGTTGTATTATATTGAAGATGTCCATAGACATTAAGGTACTGAAATTATTTTCGGTGGTCCTGTAAATAAACTCTCCAGTAGATTGGAACCAAAAATCGAGATGCACAACTAGATGTTACAACATTCTTATATATGAAATTTCATAATAGTTTTTGAGATTTGAGAGTTAAATATGCACACACATACACCAAAAGTCGCCAAGCTTGTCGACTTTTGTCATAGTTCTTGAGGGAGGCACGTTACCGTGGTCGGACCATTACCTAACTTATGTGGTAGGACGGTATTGTGCTTGAAATGGATGAATGCCCCTAAAATTGCTATTGACCGTAATGTATTGGAAATCTTTTAAGTGTTCCTGTAGCAGAACTATAAATGATAAAGACACTTTTTTTTAATGGAGAAATTCATTTTCTAACTCTTTACAGCATATATCACTTCTGAGTCGTTTGAAATAGCCCAATACCTCTAAAAAACGCTTTGATGAATTTCGGTCCATAGAGCGTAATGTATTTCGAATCTTTTGGGCGGTCCTGTAGATAAACTATTCAGTCGAATGGAACCGAAAGGGGAGGTGCACAACTAGATGTTACAACAATCCTAAATATAAAGTTTCAACATTCAACGCCTACCAGCTTTTGAGATATGCGAGTTTAATGAATTTCGGCCCATTGAGTGTAATGTATTTCGAATGTTTTGGGCAGTCCTGTAGATAAACTATCCAGTCGAATGGAACCAAAAGGGGAGGTGCACAACTAGATGTTACAACTATCCAAAATAGGAAGTTTCGACATTCTACGCCTAATAGCTTTTGAGTTAGGCGAGTTTAATGAATTTCGGCCCATAGAGCGTAATGTATTTCGAATCTTTCGGGCGGTCCTGTACATAAACTATCCATTCGATTGCCACCAAAAGGGGAGGTGCACAACTAGATCACAGAACAATCCTAAATATCAAATCTCAACATTCTACGACCAATAGTTTTTGAGATATGCGAGTTACATACATACGTACGTACGTACAGACGGCATGGAAAAACTGGCCACAGTAGACTCGCCACTGGTCAAAATGAGTTGCAGACGCGTTAATATGATCGTGCATGCTAGCCTACGATGAGATGCATCGAAAAAATTTTTTTAATTAAATTTAGAGGTAGTAAAAATCGGTTTTTATGTCGAAATTTGGCCAAATTAATTTTTCGGGATCACATTACTTCCTTATACTACGTACAAGGAAGTAAAAAAACCTGAAAATAATTTTTAGGTATTGCTGTTAGTTGCTTTTTAAAACAAGAATTTTATTGCTGTCTGTATTTTCCTGTGAAATATGAAGGGAAATGTGAAAAGAATGTTAAAGAACGTTTTGGTCCGTTACACTCGTTTGGGTGCGAATTAAAAAACATTCTCAAAATGACTCTTAGGTATTGTATTAGTTTCATTTGAAAGCAAGAATTTTAACGCTATTTCTTTTCAATGAAGGGAGACGTGAAAGGAACGTTTTGTGCTGCTACCCCCGTCTGGGTTCGAATTTTAAAAAATCGCTTCTTAAATGACGCCTTGGGCACACAAGCAATAAGCTCCTAAAATTTCATGTCTGTACCTCCGGTATATTTGGATGCGCGATGTTTGTCAGTCAGTCAGGATATCGTCCTTTACATATAGAGATTATTAAAGAAGATGAGATTCCTTTTTATCAGTTCGGTTTTTCACTCTTTATTTAGTTTGCTTGTTATAATTACAGATTATTGTTTTATTATTCCTTAAATTATAATTAACAAGAACAATAAATTATGCCAAACCATGTGTTATCCCAGACGCAGACCTTGTAAAATAAATCTAAATGTTATTTGCATCCTTTGAACGAATAATAAGCTCTTATAAACGTTTATATACTTACTAGAAGCAGGATAGTCTCCAGATTTGCAGAGATATCAATTTAACGCCTAGCGTCGTGTGCAATTTACAGAAGTAGTTCCACGATACCTAATCCAACGAGTAAAAGCCTGGGCAAGGTCATCCAAGATAAGTTGCTTCTTTTTTGATCGCCAGTGACACTCACATAGTTTTTGTGCCATCATGTTTTGCAGTCATCTCAGATTTGCACTCATGACGACAACGTTTCATCACGATTTAAATAATTTTTCACTTTTTTAGATTCCGCATCACTGGGTTTAATTAGAATTATATGTGTAAGGAAAATGTTATTTTCCTACCATGCGGAGAACGGGTACGCAGCTAGAAAATATTACTTAGTGTAAACAACAAGAAAGCTCTGAACAATGCCTACTGCTGGAACGTACGTGTGCTTCTGGGGTAATTACAATAGAACAGAAAAATATGATCCTCTCTGTAAAGCGATAAAAATAATGATTTTACCATAAGATTATTCATAAGCCTTACAAGAACCCGAATATATAGTTATGTTTCTCTCCTATGATTTTACGATGAACAAAAAAAATAGAATTTCAGAAAACAAGTAAAATAATACAGGATTTAACTAAAAAAAATCTTGGAATCTTTTTATAATGCGTGGTAAACGTCTTAAGAACGGCAGCATTCTACCCTTCTAGGAATGAATGAGTCTAAAAATATTTTAGTTTGAATAGTGCGAGTTGAAGAAGTATGCTTACAACTAAACTATTGGCTATTAAAATAAAATAAAAAGGTAGTACAGAAGAGTATATTTATGCACATTAAATCTCATGAAATATGAAAAGTTCACCACTTCTTCCCAATTGTAATATAGTTACATATTTTTCCTCATCCCGCTGTAGCTTGACTGGAATTTCGGATGTACTTTTAGTTTTTTTAAAAATTCGGATGAACACATTGCAAGTTCTCCGTGTAATTAATAAAAATTGGCCGAATGTATTTTTGGTAGACTGATTTATAGGGAAATCGTACTTACTTTTTATCTATGTAACTTTATTCAGATATCAAGAAATGAGGTTTTTAACCATCTTATAATGCTTTATAAGGTTAATCGGCTGTACGTTCAAAACATAACGTTATTCTTTGATTGCAGTTGGTGTAACTTGTTTTATTAGATAGAATGATCCTTGTAGGAATACATGAGAAAGAACGCCTTTATTTTTCTAACTAAGCATGCATGCAAATTAGCAGTTTAATTACAGCTTATTGTAATATTTTTAAGGGGAAGGCATTCGAAAAGAAAACACTGTTTTCTGAAAATGAAAATAGTTATTAACTCTTTATACAGCTCATGCTTTTATTCTTATTATTTAATTGACATTAGAAGATGGATACTCATTTCCCAAATAAATTCTCTTTCTCAGTAACTTTGTTAATTTAAACAATTATTTCAACAAGTAGAACGAATCAAAACGAAAACCTCTAACTCAACGACTGTGCCGGGGCGTTGCTGTGGGAGGTGGTTTCTAAACCACTACGCCCTCAAACCTCCGAGTTATAATTAAATAAATGAATTGGAAGGAGAAAGTGTATCCTCCAGTTTAAAATGGAAAATTTGTCGAACATAATAAAGTATAAAAAAAGAAATAAAAAAAAGAGAGCATTATTTTGCGGAACATCAATAAAATATTAAAAGATATCTTTGCTACCTCACGAAATTCGGCATTATAAATGGGAGTGGATTTTGAGGAAATAACTGAATTTTGATTTTATTTAAATCATTTACCTCCAGGTACTTCAGCAGTTCACCAGACGCAACGTTTTATTTCATGTAAAATAAATCAGAAACCTATTGAAGGAGGAGCATATATCGGAGTGCCTTCCTCCGGCTACGCCCTCGACAGTTTAACCCTTTAACGCGCAGTGTGTCCGCTCCGGGAACTCCAAACTGACGTTTTGACTGTTTCCAGTCACGAAGAATAGATTTGATTTCTATAAAAATAGTTGCGGGTGACATAGCTTCACGAGAATCCTTTACTTTTTAGCACGTCCCTTCCCGCAAAAAAATGGACACGATTATTTTTAACAGCACTGACATCTGCCGAAAAAAGGAAGAACGCTTGAACAGCTGAATAGATTGCCCAATGCTGAAAACAGGGCAGTCGTTGCCATCGCTCGACTTAACTACCAGCAAGATGGCGATCGATCGAAACGTTCATCGCGTGCCACAGATCTAGAGACCCTTTTTTTGACGCACAGCCAGCTGCGTCAAAAAAAAGCTGCTACCCCCGTCTGGGTTCGAATTTTAAAAAATCGCTTCTTAAATGACGCCTTGGGCACACAAGCAATAAGCTCCTAAAATTTCATGTCTGTACCTCCGGTATATTTGGATGGGCGATGTTTGTCAGTCAGTCAGGATATCGTCCTTTACGTATAGAGATTATTAAGGAAGATGAGATTCCTTTTTATCAGTTCGGTTTGTCACTCTTTATTTAGTTTACTTGTTATAATTACAGATTATTGTTTCAATTATTCCTTAAATTATAATTATCAAAAACAATAAATTATGCCAAACACATGTGTTATCGAAGGGCGTAGCCAGGATTTTCATTAGGAGGGTATCCTATGGAGATGTACGGTTGAAGGCGGTGATCGTAAGAAGAATGAATTATTTTGTAAAAATTATAACTGGTACGACTTTGTAATGAGAGCGACATAGTTTTAAGAACATGATCGGATAGTGGGTCACTTTTTAAATACACACTCGCAACGATGTCGAAAGGAGAATTATTCCCCTTAGGTAGGACGTACTTTCTTTCACCCGGAACACCATGGCATACACAACGTCGTAGGGGTGAACATGCTTTTCTTCCCCACTGAACGAAATCACAATATAGGCTTCTAGGTTAAATTGCACACGATTAATATTAAAGTAAGGAGCATGAACATATTTTCACATAAAATTAGAATATATTATGGGCACGGACAGAGGCACAAGCCCCGAAGGGCAAGTGCTTGTCCAAAACCTCCAACGCAGCTCTACTCTGCTCGCTGACTTACAACTGAATGCTCATATTCAAAGATGTACAGGGGGGGTATGACACGAAGTCAACTTTTTGCCGTTAAGCTATTACATATGTAAGAAAGAATAAAGGAACACAAAAGACTTTACTAGAACATTCGATGCATGCAGCTGCTCACAGAGAAACAAAACAAAACACTGCGGTGTGGGAGCAATGCAATACTGCAAGTTAGGCTTTCATATGAATAATTGCGAAAAGAGGATGGGAAGAAAAAAATATAAATAAAACAGATTGTAGCTGCAAATTTGATTATCCTAGCAGAAGGCAGGAAATCGAAAAGTTTAAAAGTGTGTTGTTGCCTTACAAATAAAATGGCTGAAAGGAAATTTGAAAGCTTTAAAAAGAGTTATTGTTAAAAACTTATAATTAATTAAATTTAGAGTAGACTTTTAGTTTAAATTTAGACAATATTAATTAAGATTTGTATTAATAATTTTTTTATAAAAAAAAATGCACGTTGTGTCAACGTGACAGGGGGGGGGGGGGGCAGGACATGGAGTCTAACCGGAGAATTCCCGGTTTGTCATAATCAGACCCTATGACTAGCTCATTTTAACCCATTCGTGCCTGGATATTTTTGCGACTTTCTTCGATTTTTGCTAACACCAGCAGTAATTGATAAATTTCTCATGTCAACTTTTTGAACAAGGGATCATTTCATTTAAAATCATTATGTATAAAAATTGAAATATCAACATCCCACTTGGCCATATTAAAATGTTTTGTGGAATTGAGGTTCAATACTCGCGAATAAAGGCTCGGAAAAATAAATAACGTTTTCGAATGATAGCGAAAATGCCGTCCCAAAAAAGGGAAGCTAGGCATAAATGGGTTAAGCCCCTCGCTGGCTACGCCCATGGTGTTATCCCAGACGCAGACCTTGTAAAATAAATCTAAATGTTATTTGAATCCTTTAAACGAATAATAAGCTCTTACAAACGTTTATATACTTACTAGAAGCAGGATAGTTTCCAGATTTGCAGAGATTTCAATTTAACGCCTAGCGTCGTGTGCAATTTACAGAAGTAGTTCCACGATACCTAATCCATCGAGTAAAAGCCTGGGCAAGGTCATCCAAGATAAGTTGCTTCTTTTTTGATCGCCAGTGACACTCACATAGTTTTTGTGCCATCATGTTTTGCAGTCATCTCAGATTTGCACTCATGACGACAACGTTTCATCACGATTTAAATAATTTTTCACTTTTTTAGATTCCGCATCACTGGGTTTAATTAGAATTATTTGTGTAAGGAAAATGTTATTTTCCTACCAGGCGGAGAACGGGTACGCAGCTAGAAAATATTACTTAGCGTAAACCACAAGAAAGCTCTGAATAACGCCTACTGCTGGAACGTAAGTGTGCAGCTGGGGCAGGGGCGTAGCCAAGGGGGGGGGGTTAGGGGGGTCATAACCCCCCCATAAGAAATTTTTTACCATACAAAATGTATATTCTTCACTACATTATCACACACATGTATGCATATATATGAGTTGCAGTAGTCGTAACCCCCCCATGAAAAATTTCTGGCTACGCCCCTGTGCTGGGGTAATTACTATAGAACAGAAAAATATGATCCTCTATGTAAAGCGATAAAAATAATGATTTTACCATAAGATTATTCATAAGCCTTACAAGAACCCGAATATATAGTTATGTTTTTCTCCTATGATTTTACGATGAAAAAAAAAAATAGAATTTCAGAAAACAAGTAAAATAATACAGGATTTAACTAAAAAAAATCTTGGAATCTTTTTATAATGCGTGGTAAACGTCTTAAGAACGGCAGCATTCTACCCTTCTAGGAATGAATGAGTCTAAAAATATTTTAGTTTGAATAGTGCGAGTTGAAGAAGTATGCTTACAACTAAACTATTGGCTATTAAAATAAAATAAAAAGGTAGTACTGAAGAGTATATGTACGCACATTAAATCTCATGAAATATGAAAAGTTCACCACTTCTTCCCAATTGTAATATAGTTACATATTTTTCCTCATCACGCTGTAGCTTGATCACTCTTGCAAATCCATTTTCAAGTTTTTTAAAAAATTCGGATGAACATATTGCCAGTTCTCCGTGTAATTAATAAAAATTGGCCGAATCTGTTTTTGGTAGACTGATTTTCAGGGAAATCGTACTTACTTTTTATCTATGTAACTTTATTCAGATATCAAGAAATGAGGTTATTAACTATCTTATAATGCTTTATAAGGTTAAACGGCTATACGTTCAAAACATAACGTTATTGTTTGATTGCAGTTGTGTAACTTGTTTTATTAGATAGAATGATCCTTGTAGGAATGCATGAGAAAAAACGCCTTTATTTTTCTAACTAAGCATGCATACAAATTAGCAGTTTAATTACAGCTGATTGTAATATTTTTAAGGGGAAGGCATTCGAAAAGAAAACACTGTTTTCTGAAAATGAAAATAGTTATTAACTCTTTATACAGCTCATGCTTTTATTCTTATTATTTAATTGACATTAGAAGATTGATACTCATTTCCCAAATAAATTCTCTCTCTCAGTAACTTTGTTAATTTAAACAATTATTTCAACAAGTAGAACGCATCAAAACGAAAACCTCTAATTCAACGACTGTGCAGGGGCGTTGCTGGAGGGGTGGTTTCTAAAAAACTACACCCTCGATCATCTGAGTTATAATTAAATAAATGAATTGGAAGGAGAAAGTGTATCCTCCAGTTTAAAATGGAAAATTTGTCGAAGATAATAAAGCATAAAAAAAGAAATAAAAAAGAACATTATTTTGCGGAATATCAATAAAATGTTAAAAGATATCTTTGCTACCTCACAAAATTCGGCATTATAAATGGGAGTGGGTTGTTGAGGAAATAACTGAATTTTGATTTTATTTAAATCATTTACCTACAGGTACTTCAGCAGTTCACCAGACGCAATGTATTATGTCATGTAAAATAAATCAGAAACCTATTGAAGGAGGAGCGTATATCGGTGTGCCTTCCTCCGGCTACGCCCTGGACTGTTTAAAGCTGATATAATAAAAATGTTCAAAGTTAAATATTTCTATATTTACCTATTTTTAAACAAAAAGTACTCACAGATAATGCATTTTCAAAAGTTAATAAAGGTTTTTATGCAATAAATATATTGACAAATAATAGACTAAAGAGTGATTTGGAAAAATGCCATTACTTAAATTTAAAAAAAAAATATTTCGCGGTGCTATTTACATTCAAAGTTCTTTTTTTTTGGCAAACATGATTTTATTTAAAACTGTTTTTCATGAAGTATTTATTAATGGAGAGATACGCTTTGTAATAAGCAAGCCTGATATGTATGTCACAATTTTTGGTTTACCGTGAATAGGTTGTCAAACGGACCTCCTCCCTCCCCTTTTTTGAAAATTTTCTACTTCCCGACGAACAAAACATACATTTCATTATTCAAGTTTTAATTTAAACTAGCTGGATACCCGTTCTCCGCACGGTAGGGAACGAAACTTTTCCTTCCATATATAATTCGAATTGATTCCAGTAATTTGGAATCTAAAAGTAAGCAAAATGATTTGACTCTTGGCGTAAAGTTACTTATTAGTTTTTTCGTAAAGTTAATATAAGTACTGACCTGAGACCATTGTTAATATTATGACACAGAAAACTATGTCGGTGTCATTCGCGATCAGAAAAAGAAACGCGTGAGGGTTTGCAGCGAAAATTCCTAACTTTCAAAGTGTGTCATTTCTACATCATACTCTTTACTTTCCGAACATGTACCATGTAAGGAAAGTATTGTAATCATGAAAAAATTCGACTTCGAGATTTTGGTATATTTACACGTTTTGAGGTCTTCTGAATTCATTTATGCTATTTTTACGAGATGTATGTGTGTGTGTATGTGATTGAACACGATAGCTCCTAAACGAGGCATTCGATTGAGCTCAAGTTGGGTATATATGTCATAAACCACCGTCGCAAGACCGGTATTGATTTTGGTGTGTATAGGAGTTATAGTTTTTTTACAGGGCTACGAAAAAGATTTCTTTTACATTATGGCCTATGGGGGACAATTCTTGAAAGTGCGCTAGCGTTTAAACGGTACATTCGATTGAGCTTAAATTGGGTATATATGTCATAAACCACCGTCGAAAGGCCGGTATTGATTTTGGTGTGTATAGGACTTATAGTTTTTTTACAGGATTACTACAAAGATTTCTTTTACATTATGGAATGTGGGGGGAAATTCTTGAAAGTGCGCTAGCGTTTAAACGGTACATTCGATTGAGCTCAAATTGAAAAAAAAACTAAGAATTTTTGCTGAATTATTCATCATTAAAATTTATTTAAATGCTTGGTAATGATCTTAATCGTGATCTTAATAGTGTTCGGAAACTCCAGTGGAGTCACTCCAGATTTTTTAGATTTAAGTTATACCATTAATACTTTAGATACTCCATGACGTGGAGAACCGTTTTATTTTATAATTAAATAGTTGTGTACCCTCTTTTCGCAAGGCAAGAAGAGAACATTTTCCTAAAATGTGATCATAACTACTTGTGACAAAACAGAATCTCCAGCGAAAAAAAAAAGTTCAGTTACAGTCTTTTCTGTTGAAACTACCGTGGGATATATTAACACGGCGTAGGATTACTTAATTTTTAGTTAGCTGTGATGTAGGACGGTTGTTGAAGAATGAATAGAAGGCTTAGTTTCACGAAATATTTATTAATGCGGTATATTGTGCTTTGATCAATATTGCCCTAGAATATCTACTAACTATTACTTATACTAACTTTAACTGATACCAATACAATATATTTTCGTTTTTCAATCGTTAATTTAAAATTCAATTAGATACTTCCGATTCTCCTTAGATTCGATTTAAAATTCAATCGTTAATTTAAAGAAACGGTTTAGATATTTGTCAAGAATGTAGTCTTTTATTCTTTGGTGACTTTTCCAATTTACGCATTTGCATAAACGATAATCATTTCACTTTATGGTTGCCACTAAAACAGATCTCCATACATTTGTACGCATAATGCTTCTCAAATTGGCGGATTTAGCACCAGGGCCCTATTATCGTACGAGCAAATCGGGACTTTTCTCAGGGTTCCCGGCTCAAAATGGCCCCCAATTTCAAATGTTGTTCTGAAATATTCTTTTTTATAACAAAATTTTATGAAAAATAAAACAAATTTCATAGATGGGGCTACCCCCCAAATTCATCACCCCCCAAATTCATCAATACCCAGACCCCTGTTGGTCATAATCAGGCCCTGTTTAGTACCGCAAAATTATTCTGTGATTCGGATACGTGTCCCGTTTAAAAATTCAATCGAAAATAATGCTTGTTGAAAATAATTCATTGTTGAAAAAACAGCATTCAATTCTTTTTCTGGCAACGTAATATGAAATATGGAATTATTTCGTGCATGGCGTATGTTTTGCTTGTGCGTCTGATTGAGTTTCGAAAGGGGCTTTAAACTCGTTACATGAAAATGACGCAGATTTCACATGCGAAAACTCAATTATTTTAAAGTAATTTTATTTATTTTTTTCAACTGACAATTTTATTCATTGTTACTGTTTCCAAGAAAACCAAACCACAAGATATCATACCGAAATCTTGAAGCAGCTGATATTGAATTCAAAATCCTTCTTTAAATAAAAACTCGTAAAAAATCTCCTAATTTATATTTTCCCTCCGTTCTTCTTTTAAAAGTGCGCGAATTGTATGCTCCGTCTTTTGCCGAAATATAAAAATTTTATGACAGATAGAATTAAAGATGCAACAGTTTAAAAATTATTTTACGCAAACGTCGTTAAAAGAGAAATTCTTTTTAAAAATTCCCCAAAATCGGCAAAATATGTTACATAGTCAAAACAAACTGTTTTCAAAAGAAATTTTTTTTCCTCTATCTGATGATGCAAACATCGTTTTACTGAGAGTGCAATTACCGGCGTTATTACGTATTATGCAAGAAAAATCGCTAAAAATCGGACAAAACATAAAATAAAACATTTTCTAATTCGAATTTCGAAAAAATCGCTGCAAGCCGTGTTAGAATCTGTCCTAGTGAAGCCGTCTGCAAAATTCGGTAGGTCTGAGACCAACCTTCTCGGCGCAATGCGATCGATAGACGAGCGCAAGAAGATCGGTGGTCACAAACCTACCTACCTACATACATACATACATAGCTACATACAATGTTTACTCTCAGATTTTATTATATAAGATTCTTTTGTGTTTGAAATAAATGAATACCTCTGAAACGCCATGGACGTGATCCTTAATAACATTTTCTTTTTTGTTTAAAATAGACGAATATCTCTAAAATACACTTTGAACAATGACAGCCTATAGTGTGTAATGTATTGAAATTCTTTTAGGTACTTCTGTAAAAAGAACCATAAATGCTACATATAACATTTCCAGTAAGGTGCATGTATAAATTTCGTAGTAATGGATGCGTACTTTAGGCAGTTAGAGCAGGGGAGGAGAGACAGACAGACTGAATTCCTAAACATCTTTCAACTTGTTTGGGAAGCGTTAAAATTTAAACTATAGTGATGAAGGGAATTTGTCTGGAGTTGGTGTACCAGTAACTGACACTTTACCAGATAATTTATGAGAATAAGCTTTAATTTCAAAATTGAATTTGTTATTTTTTTTTCATAAAATTGAAGATAAATTTCTAAATTATTACTAGACAGAATCATTTGATAAAAATTCTGAAGTAAAAGCTTAGCGAATTGCGTGTTTTTGCGTGTTTGGCGAATTGCGTGTATGTATAGTTAATAATTAGCTCTAAGGAAACAGTACTTCATATGTTTTCTTTGATAAAAACTACGGAACAGCTAGGATAACTTGCCACCAATGGCGACTTTTCATTATTTGGTGATTTGCACATGCTCACAACTTATAATTACTGCTCATGCAAGGTTCTCGGAAAACCGTTATCCATATTTTCATATACATAATCCTTTGCGATTGCTGTATTTAGCACCACGAATTATATCATCTCACCGCGCTGGCAAATATTCAAAGTGTACCTTAACTGCTATAATGGCATAGTCAACGACACCAAATATTTCTACTGGTAGGAAATATTACAGCTGGAGCGAACCGGCTTTAAAATAATCTGCATTTTAATTATTTTTCATTTTCAAGATAATGGGTTCAAACAGATTCACCCGACTTAGAAAGATACCATTTTGCGAGATCGTACCTAATGCCAAGATGGCGCTTTTAAAATCAGTTACAATTAGATATTCTGTTTTGGAAAAACGAATAATCTCTAAACTCCTGTTGTGTAAGCGAACTTACTATTTGAAAATTGTCAACTTTGTGTAACACACACTTTGAGTTACTTATTTCATATACTTTTTAATTTGGCGAAAATGGGTGTAATTCTACCTCATGTTTGACAATTTCACGCGATTCTACATACTTGGAATTGCTTTGTGGCAAAGGAATGAATGATTTTATGCCAAATCTGGCAATCATTATGTTTTATTTTTTCAGTTTTTTATTAATATCTTCTAAAATAATTCGATTTTCAAAATTTAAGTCAGCATATCAGGTTCCTCGAAATTTTCCGTATCCGTGGACATGTTTCTCGAATTTCAAATCCCCACGGTTTAGGAGAAGATAGCCCAACAAGCTCTTGACAGCGGCGGCAGCGGCCGTTACTTTTTTTTTTTAGAATAGAGAGAAACTAACTAAATGTTCCGCCATACTTAGACCAACGCAGTTACTTCATTTGGTCCAATGCTGTAGATAGCTAATGTCATCTCCTTGAAATCACATCCTCATGCTTTTAATAAACAGTTTTCGACTTAACAGCTGGACATCGTTTATCACACCCTGTATATCTTGCATAATTCAAATATTTTAATTTTTTAAAATGTCTAAAAGTATTATGAGAAAAAAAAATCAACTTACTTAATATCTTAAACATAGCTATATTAATATCATTTATCTCTCTCTCTCTAAATATCCTCCTATTTACTTATAAAAAACGTTTGGAATGAATCGTGATATTGAATACCACCCAGAAATTACATTCCCAACTTTTATCATAAGAAAACACCGACTGCAGTTATATAAACATGCATTAAACGCTCCCGATCGGATGGATCAAAATAAAATAAAATGAAATGAAATAAAAAAAAATTCCAGTTTCTATTTCACGCCTTTGACATATCAAATTTTTACCGTACGTCACGAAATAAACTCCGCCTCGTCTCTACTTCGCTGTCCAATGACCGAGCATCGCAGTTCCACAAGTGGTCGAACTGTTAGGCTCACGTGACGCAAACATTCTATTTAAGAGAAGAAGCCGAAGAGACTCAACTCTTCTTCAGTCTTCACCCGTCTCTCCGCTGAATTTGCGGTCTTCATATAATTTCCGAGAATTATCCCAGCTTCTGAGAGAAGTTGACTTTAACCGGTATGTGAGTAATAAATTATTTGATGCAATTTCTGATACATCTGATATAATTTTTTTTCCTTGAATCGAAGAACGTTTATAACGTTTTTAAACTCTTCCATACAAAAATCTTTCGTGGAAAAGTTTCAAAATTTTTTTGCTTGAAACAAGATCATGGCATTTTTATATGATTACTGGGTAGCATTTAAAAATTCCATTCGGTCATAATTTAATTATAAAATATATCCGAAACTGTCATTTATCGTAGTGCACGAAGAACACTTTTTATTTAATTAAGCATTAAATTAATTGTATTTAACTGAAATATTTTATTCTGCAAAATATTAGCATGGGACATTTGGTATTGTGTTATTTTTAAACGACTGCAATGGTAAAAACATTTTGAAACAAATGATAAATATTTTAATTAATCATTTCATGTGTATTTGTTACTGTCATGTTAAATGTAAAATACTTTCTCCTCATTATTCTTAACTTATAATTCTAATTGCAGAAGAGCAAACGTGTTATGTTGGTTTTTATGCACAATTCTTTAAAACTTGTTAAAAATACCATTTATAAATAAATTTGAGAAGTACATGTCTTCATAAATATTTTTAAGTAATACCCCACAATTTTATAGACTGAATTTTGATAAATTTAATAATGGAATAGTGAATTGAAAACAAAAATTGGGAAGCAAAACAATCACGTGAGTCGGAAAATTCGTGTATAAAATAACACTCTAAAAAATATTTTTAATTTTAAATACTTTTCCCGGTATCTTACTGTACAGTTACGCTAATCCCTGACTCCCTGATTCACTGACTTATTGACTCAGTCCCAATCCCGGTTCAACCCCCTCCAAAACAAAAATTTTACTGACATTAATCCAAGTAGATTAAAAATTTATTATCTAAAAACGTAATAAAATTCACATCGTTGGTGCGATTGGCTTGAAAATTTTCATAATTATTTTTAAAAAGATACGAAAAAAAAAATCTGTGCTTCTTTTAAAATCTGAAAATCCACTCCCTTCCTTAATTTTTCGCTTTTTTTCTGCTCGTTTTTATTCTTAAGAGTAAAAAAATCTTGTCATTTGAGTGTGAAAATTAGGGTCGCAAGTGACATTGGCGTCATATTAAAGCACGGTTATCAGACTTTGAAGGGGGAATTGCGATTCCAATTCGCTTAAAATAGTTCTTCTAAATTACCCAGTTTAACTTTTTTTTTTCAAAAGTAAAATGATTTTCTATGCATGAAGCATTGATATAGAGGAGGATGTTCCCACCAAACGAAATCTTTCGAATGCGAAAAGTTTCCGTAGAATAAGCAATAAAGTTTCGGTATGTAATAAAAATTGAATAAGAATTTATTTATTTTAAGGGAACAACGATTAAATATACTGAGGGTAGACATATTTTTGTCTTTTAATGTTTCTTTTTTCTATCGTCTGTTGTAATTGCCTTCAGAACGGACTTTATCCTCTAGTAAATGAATAAGCTCCAATCTATGCATTTTAAAGTACTTAAAAAATGTTGTGCAGATAAATCAGCTAACGTTTTTTACTACCTTTTATATATCAACTCTTTGTTAGCATGTCTAATGCTCAGAAGGTTTTGTAGAAAGCATACGCTTAATAATAAAAACATTAAATGTAGAGTATTTGTTTAAAAATATTCCTAAAAACTGTTCAGTTACATAAATGAGTTTATACATGCTTATTCGAGCATTTACAAGTCTATTTAAAACAAAAATATTTAAAAATATATATTGAAGTTTCATTCACCTTTGCACTTTCTAATGCCTTTCGCAAATAATTAAATAATAATTTTTTTTTCCTCTGCGAATAAGGTTGATATCTAAAGAATATTTAAGTAAGTGCTGACCACGATTTTATCCAGAATATATCTAATATTTTGATTGCATAGATTATACGATTTCCTTGGTTTGCGTTGAGTTTTTAATCTTAAGTATCCATATTTATACTCCAAATTAGTATTTTATCTAAAAAATTCTCAGCTTGCTTGGACTTGAAAATTTCATTACTAAAATGTGTTATTTCTGTTTAAATATCTTTTAACATATCTAAAATATGGATACATTTTATTTTTTTCTAAAAGGGCATTTTTCTACATAAATAATTTTTTTCAATTCAATATTACATGTCACTTCCTAATTTCTTCTTCATAAAAATAATTTCAATTTCTATAGGCAAATATTTTAAATTAATTCAGTGGAATGAGTTTTTTTTTTTTTTTTTTTTTTTTTTGCTTGTGAGTGTGTGCGTGTATGTGTTTAGTTCCATGGAGAAATTTCTTTATATTTTAACAAAAGTTTTCTAAGTATTCTACAGGCAAATGGAATTATTTTTGCAAAGAAAATCAACTTATATTATCAAAGTATTATAACTACATAATAGCATTTACATTATTGCTAGTTTAAGAATTCTTAGAATACAGGAACAAAATAAGATTCACGCGTAATTTCTTCTAGGCAATTTGCGAGGTCATATAAAAAACTATATATTTCTATCAAAATGAAGCACTTTTGCAGTGATTAAAGAATTACTTTAAAACTCTATTCCAAAAATCGATTTAAAAAACTGATCAATTTAAATTTTCAAGTGAAGAAACTTGAGTAATTTTTCCTCTAAATTAGAGCAATGAGCCGTCCGGGTTGTGTTGTGGTTAGAGAGCCATTCTAACATACTACGATTCCGGGTTCGATTCCCGACTTGGATTTAGGTGTCATTTCGTCCTTCCCTTCATAGGAGGCAACGCTGGTCCACCTATTAGGTGCCTCCATAATAAAGAGACCAATCATTAAGGAAATCGTCGTGGCCCAATGCCTATAAACCGCAAGTTCCCGCCATTAGAAAAAAAAGTTAAAGCTGTGACTATACTTTACTGACAATTCCATGCGATTGGTGTAACTTTACAAGTTAATAACTTTTACTACTGACCCACAAAAATGTAAATTCAAATGCTGATTGCTACTCAACATGATGGATGTCGGAATTTAGATTGAAAAAATTTCATAAGGTATTTAATAGTTTAATTAGCATTTCTGACTTTCGAATCATAAAAATAAGTGAAGCATTCCCTTAACCATTATTCTTTTAACAATCTCCAACAAAGTTTAAAAGCGCTTACGGTTTCACTTTGTCCGCCCACCTGTCTATATTTCCATGCACTAAACCGCGTAAATATGCAACAAGATTTATACACGTTAATGATTTGTATTAAATTATGCATCCTACTGAAAATGGTGAATGTTAAATTTTATAAGAGTACAAAAAATTTCTTCCAATACATTATGGTTTTACTATGGACAGTTGTTGTTTAAAGTTATTGTGAAAGTAGCTTATCTACTTCAAACAAAATAATAGTATTAGCTGCTAGAAGTTATACAATTATACACTGTTGTATATTTAGTGAAACATTTCAATAAACATGGTACTAGAAAAGTTAGCTCCATAAAATGACGCAACCTTGTTCTAGCGTTTGGTGCTTAAGTTAAACCATAAAGGGATAAAATGTCGAACTACAAAGTGCTAAAAATGTGAACCATGAAGAAGTAAAATATTAAACCAAAGTGATAAAATGTTGAATTATAAAATGGTAAAAAGTTGAATCATAAAAAAAACAATGAATAATATATTGGTAAAATTTTGATCCATATACTAGGATAAATATATTAAAAATGAAAGTACCTATGTTGACTACTTTCCAATCATAGGAACTTTCCCTGATTACGTTTTTATCGAGCTACTAAATGTGTGTGCGTGTGTGTGGCAGCAACGGGAGTAGAATTCGGGGCAACTATGTTAACACTACGTATACTTTAACCACTAGACTGAAAGGTCTCTGCCCAAAAGCTTATGGAAATACTTTTCAGCTTCACCAAACACGTCATTTACTCAACTATTTTCTGCAATTAGCCGTAAGATATTTCCATAGGATGGTGAAATGTTGAAGCATGAATAAAATTTCACCATTCACAGAAGTTTTGAAAAAAATCAAATGAAGTAATTGTTGTTGTGCTTGCTTTGATAGCTCCATGAAACAATTCAACGTTGATAAAATATTTTTGAGTGTAGTTTGACCACGTTAAAATATCGTGTTTACTCGCGTAATAGTCGCTTTGTTTTGAAAAATTTTCATTGGGGAAGTCTAGGTGAGACTATTATGCGGGGAAATTAATTAACAGTACTGTACACTCATGCTAAAACATTACTATAAAAATACATTATAATAAGATTATTAACCTTAAAAATGTTTAAATATTATTTTCTGTATAACATAATAAGATTATTAACCTTAAAAATTTTTAAAGATTATTTTTTGTATATATTTCGCACACAAAATAAAGGTATTTTTCTTTTTATGATAACATTTTTATGTACATAAAATTCGCAAATAATCTTTTTGAAAATTTTGACAAAAATTCTAATTCTAGCATAATGCTTAATTCATAATAAATCACAAATCACTGAAACTATCAGTCGTACTGTTGTTCTAGGTAGAGTACAACTGATCATTTTCCACTTTCTAGTTGAAAGTCAAGTATGTGACTGCTATTTTTATGGTGGGGAAATATTTTGACGATTTATTCTTCTTCAAAACGGGGGGGGGGGTGCGACTATTATGCGAGCAAACACGGTCATGTAAATTGACCGTTTGGTAATGGAGCAAACAACAACTCTAACAGCTCTGAGTGCAATGATTTTAGAAAACAGTAACTTATTTGCTTTAACCCTTTGAGGCGCAACCCTTTCCCAATGCTGAAAAAAGGGCAGCCGTTGCCATCACTCGACTTAACTACCAGCAAGATGGCGGACGATCGAAACATTCATCGCGTGCCACAGATCTAGAGACCCTTTTTTGACGACAGCTGGCTGTGCTCGCGCACAGCGAGCTGCGTCAAGAAAAGGGTCTCTAGATCTGTGGCACGCGATGAATGTTTCGATCGTCCGCCATCTTGCTGGTAGTTAAGTCGAGTGATGGCAACGGCTGCCCTTTTTTCAGCATTGGGCAATCTATCCGGATGTTCTCGCATTCTTTCATTTCTCAGCAGATGTCAGTGCTGTTAAAAAGAATCGTGACCATTTTTAACGGGAAATGACGTGCTAAAAAGTAAAGGATTCTCGTGGAGCTAGGTCACCCGCAACTATTTTTATAGAAATCCAATCTATTCTACGTGACTGGCAACAGTCAAAACGTCAGATTTTGGTGTTCCCAGAGCGGGATCACTGCGCCTTAAAGGGTTAAAATCTTCGTCCCATCTTCGAAAACAGAGCGGCAGAGATTTTTCTTGAATCGTCTCTAGCTGCTTTCCTGAATTTGGTCTTCGAATGTTCTGCCGTGGTTCACGTTCGTGCAAAGCGCTGTTCCAAAAAAAAAAGGGAAGCATGTAGGGCACTGAAGGGGAATCCTTGCCGTCAAGTTTTTGCAATGACGTGAGCAATCAAGTAACGTTCCATTATTCGGTAGTAAATATGTGCAAACAAGTCTGCTTTCGGGAAGATTTTTATTATCCGTGCTTTTAAGAAGATCGAAATGGAAATATATGGAGCAAAAAGATCGAATGATTAGTTTTCTAAAAGGAAAGACTTCGTTGAAATTTATTTGCTTGTTATTATTTCTACAGATTTATGTTTTTCCCATTGAGATGTTGTATTTACTAACCCCTTTTAACCCTTTAACGCGCAGTGTTCCCGCTCTGGGAACACCGAACTCTGACGTTTTGACTGTTGCCAGTCACGAAGAATAGATTTGATTTCTATGAAAATAGTTGCGGGTGACATAGCTCCACGAGAATCCTTTACTTTTTAGCACGTCATTTCCCGTAAAAAAAAAAATGTCACGATTATTTTTAACAGCACTGACATCTTCTGAAAAATGGAAGAATGCGAGAACAGCTGGATAGATTGTCCAATGCTGAAAAAAGGGCAACCGATGCCATCGCTCGACTTAACTACCAGCAAGATGGCGTGCGATCGAAACGTCACAGCCAGCTGCGTCAAAAAAGGGTCTCTAGATCTCTGGCACGTGTTGAGCGTTTCGATCGTCCTCCATCTTGGTGGTAGTTAAGTCGAGCGATGGCAACGGCTGCCCTTTTTTCAGCATTGGGAAAGGGTTGCTCCTCAAAGGGTTAAGCAGATCTTTGATTTAGACACTAACTGTGTCCCTCGTACAGGATAGGGACAAAAAATAGGTTAAAATGCTCATGAGCGTTGAGGATTATTTTTTGAAAAATTATTTTAAAGCATGGATCTCTTAAAAGTGCAAAGGAATACGCCCTTTTAATAATAAAAATCCTTTAAGGTGTTACACAAGGAAAAATATTTTGTGTTGGGAAACACCAAAAAGATGAATTTCCTCAACATACTTAAAACTTAACAAAATATCATACTTAAATAAAATGTTATGCTTAAACTAGATCAACAAAATACAGTGAAACTTCCCGAACTTACACACTAGTGTTTCCTACTAAAATTAATTACCCCACAGGAGTGCTTAATTTATAGTATTATTGCATAGAAAATTGAGCAAGTTATAGAGATATTTAGCTTTCTTACACGTAAATTGCTGTGAAAGATTGAGCAGCTTATGGGGATAGTCAAGTTGAAAAGTTAAACTGTACCTTCTATTTCAAGAAAACGTTTTTCTGGGCTTAGTTCACTATCTAACAAAGAACCGCATTCACAGAGTTTCTTTCTAAAAAGGACCCTGTTTTCGTATCACCCAAAATTCTCTTTCTATCTTTTTGTTTAAATTTGGGCATTTTATCTGAATTGATACCATCACGTAGACTTTGAATTGTATTTTTATCTTTAAATTTAAAAAATCGAAAAGTTTTAAATTTATGATAAACGTTTAAACAAGCTAAAATAAGCTTACTTTTAATCCTTCTTTTTATAATTAACATTTTTAGTTGAATTTAATGTAGTAACTAATTTAAAAATATAGACAACAATAATAATAACTATGCATATGTTTCAACTGGCACAAAAGCGTCAACAGCACCAAAAATGTATGTATCTCAGCTGGCAAAAGGTGGATATGTACTACTTGTAATGGAAGTGCAGTTTTTTTAACCCATTAAGCGCCAAAGCTCCCGTTACGGGAACATCTATTATATATTTTTTTCTTAAAATATTTTAACGCAAGTTACGAAATACACATTTTATATAAAACTATAGTGTAAATGTTTATATAAAATGTGTATTTCGTAAATTGCGTTAAAATATTTTAAGAAAAAAATATATAATAGATGTTCCCGTAACGGGAGCTTTGGCGCTTAATGGGTTGAGTTAATTTTATGAGGTTTTATTCATTGATTTTTATTTATTTATCTCTAATACCAGCTTTGATGAGTGTGACGTAGATCACATATTTAATATTCACAACCATTTGTTCTCAGTGTCTTAATTACGTCTTTTTTAAAATCAATCAAAATCAAAAATCAAGCATTTTAACACTTCTGCAGCTGTTCTAATTTTTACTTTTTGGTTTTCAAAATTCTTATTTATATCTGGCTATTGCAATCGACTTTTTTCAGCAGTATGGCTGGGGACACTTCCAGTTAAAAATATATTTTTTTTTACGCCAGATTGTAATTCGTAAAGTGTTTTTCATCCCCCTCTGTTGGCGCTTATTTCGGCATACTTTATTTTGATGCAATTCGCCGGCTTTCAAAATTGTCCAATCGCGATTTGATTACTTTAACTTCATTGGACTAAATTTATTGTACCTCTGTAATTGGCGGTGGTTATCTAGGCCAAGTGCATGTTCTCGCCAATTGTCGCAATCTGTTGGCATCTGAATTTTCTCACTCACATCACCGCTTTTCACTTGTAAAATAAAGACATATGTTTTATTACGCTGAGCCAAATACCAGACTCCGCAATATTTGAGTGTTTATCTTAAACTGTTTCTTAAGTAAAGAGAGTTTTTCAAAGCATCGGAAGTCAATGTGATTTTATGTTCTAAAACTAAGTGCTTCAAATACTTGTATTAAGACTACAAAGCTTTTTTATAAAAAAATTAAAATCGTAAGTAATTTTCTTCAGCATAATGATTCATTAAAACTATATGCCGGCTTTCAAAATTATCCAATCGCGATTTGATTACTTTAACTTCATTGGACTAAATTTATTGTACCTCTGCAATTGGCGGTGGTTATCTCGGCCAAGTGCATGTTCTCGCCAATTGTCGCAATCAGTTGGCATCTGAATTTTCTCACTCACATCACCGCTTTTCATTTGTAAAATAAAGACACGTGTTTATTTACGCTGAGCCTCTACCAGACTCCGCAATATTTAAGTGTTTATCTTAAACTGTTTCTTAAGTAAAGTGAGTTTTTCAAAGCATCGGAAGTCAATGTGATTTTATGTTCTAAATCTAAGTGCTTCGAACAGTTGTATTGAGACTACAAAGCCTTTTTATAAAAAATTAAAATCGTAAGTAATTTTCTTCAGCATAATGATTCATTAAAACTATATTAATTTTTAATACTTAAAAATTTAATAAACAGTTTATAAACACGCACTTGCAATTTTTATCCATTCCCAGTCCGACTTTTTCAATTCATTCTTGTTGGAATTAGCGTTAGTCATCTTACGTCGAAGGCACAAACTATAATTTCAGCATCTCAGACTCTCAGTTCAATGTTCCATACTTCCCTTATGAGTATTTTCCAGCAAATTTAAAAAGCGTCATAATCTCGTTCATTTGTCTGTTTTTACGTGCTTTAACAACCATAAATGCATAGTTATCGATTACAACACAATATACACATAGACATATTGGTATGTACTATTAAAATTACCCTTTTTAAAAAGTAAGTTCGAAGCAACATGATTAGTCTTTTACAGGAGCAAATAAAAATTAAAAATTCATGAAAATGTGATGGTTGCTGTAAATTTACAAGTTATGCAAACAATATATGTATAAATAGCCTCTAAAAAGTTAAATCCAGGATATAAATTGTCAAATAGGCAGTGTAGGCTTAAACAACATATTTTTGCAACGGCTTAAACTTAAAATATCACTTTTGTGATCTTCTTCTTTTTTTTTTTGGAGGGGGGTCTCTTTATGTGTGTGTGTGTGAGATATCAAAAATATTTATTTTCAATTAAATGCTTAATACTGTCAGAAAAAAGCTCTTTTATTGGATTACATTATTTTTTAGATAATTTTTCATTTAAAATTGGAAATAAATGCCATGCAATTACTTTGCAGCATATGTATGTTCTTACAGAAAAAAAAATAATTGCAATTATCTTGTACTTTAATATGCTTCAGAATTTGACATGTCTCAGTATTGTTCATTCATCATCATAATCCAATAAAATATTAGCATTAATGAAGGGCAATTTTTAATTTTCCTTCTATTACATTCATTTGGAAAAGGCAATCAGTTTATTAATATGTTTGATATTAATTTTAGAGATTGTGTTTGCAGAAGACTTTGTTTTAATTGAGCCATAGATTTTTAATTAAAAAAAACAATCTTTTTTCTGCACTTTATCAGTTCTTTACATACTGAAACATATCTTCTACTTATTATTTAAAAGAACGAAAACACGTTAACAATATATAAAAGAGGCATAATTCTAGATGGCTCAAGGATACCTCCGTAATTGAGTGATATGAAATTTTTAACATCTTCCCGGATTAAATATAATCATTCTATGATTTTAATAATATGTTGCAAATGTAACATGTAAATGTATATTTTCCGTGTATTGGTGGTTATTTAAAAAAGATTTACTTGCTTTTTCGAAATGTACGAATGATTAAGAGAGGTTTTGATTAACAGCAATAATCACGCAACGGATTACATTTGTTAATCGTGACATCATTGTACATTTATTTTACTTTATCTTCAGGTTCCTCAAGTCAAACATTTTTAATAGCTGAGTAATTCAGATTTTCCCATTCTTAGACTCAAAATTTCAATCCGCCTGTATAGATTGACTGGTTTGATGAACTGAGATTGAACAATGAAGTAAAGTCACTTAAACTTCATTGGCAAAATGTAAAATATAAAGGACTGATTACATAAACATTATTTTTCATTCGATCAGATTTATATTCCTCTCTTTTTCTCTCTGACCTTTTATTTAAATCACTTGAAATCTGAAAATGTATCATATGACAGTTCTCATAAACCATTGATATGCATTAATAATACGATACATACGGCAATGTCAAAAGTACAGACATACCAAGAATAAATGTTTCTGGCAAATGTCTGGTTGATGTATTACATCTTTCTCGTAAAATGATATATATCTCATATTTTCACATTAAAATTGTGCCAAATTTTTGTATTAAAAGAGGAGGCATCTGAAAGGGTTTTTTTTATAGCTTACGTAAAAAATTCAGTGAAATCAGAATTTTATTTATTTTTATTCCTTTGTATTGAAGCTTGCTATACTTTCCATTGAATTGCTCTAATAAGTACAAAGAGATTAGGAGTGCGGCTAGGGAAAGAAGACATTTAGATATGAAAGAAAGCAATCTAATTCCCAGTTGTTGCTGAAAATTTATGTTCACAGAAGTTTAAATTTTGAGACAAGTTTATTCTCCGTGATTCTTACTCTTTTCTGCAAACTCATGGTAAATGGATGAATTATCAGGATAGCTGGGAGTAATTGATATAAGTAAAGACGACGTAACATCATTCATTTCTGGGATAGTGTGGTAACTCGGAAGGTCCTTTTGATTTTGTCTTAGTTGCACATTGTGTGTAGGCGAATATAGAGCTTTTTCGTTCTGATGTATTCGTTAAGGAGAAAATTTACCACAAAATTTGGTCAAAAATCATTTTTTTTAAATAGTAAATGAAATTCTGTTAAATTCTGAATATTTTGGATTCTGATTTTTAATCATACACCGATAATATCACGAAATATTGCAAAATGTTTCATACACTCAGCGCAATTTCATTGGCAAACAAACTCTTTAAATGGCCTTTTCTCCCTGTTAATATTTTCTTCACTTTCATGTTTTAAAAATGCTAAGGCTTTTTTTTGTATTTGAGATAAAGATTTAAATATTTTTGTACATATTCATTGATGTTTTCTGATAAATCTGTGCATGGAATTAGCCTTTAGATTTTTTTTCTTTGTTTCTTTCAGAATTCATATGAATATATGCTACTTTTATTGGTTTATTCTACATATATATCAGTAGAAAAATTATATTAAACGTTATATTAGATGTATTCAAAAATCCATGCACAGTCTTATGTAATACTGAAAATCTTTTTTAAAAAATTGGACAAAAATTTTGTTTTTAAAAATGTAATAGAGATTTTTTAAAAATGAATTTTTAATTTTTTTTAAATTTTACTTAAATGTTTCTATTTGAAAAGATTTATTATTTAAAAATGTACTTTTACTTGAACGTTGAAATGCACTCAGTTCATCATTTGTCACATATTTTTTTAAATGAAAAAATATTGAAAAGGTAAACTGTCCCCTTAAATCCCCTCTTTTTCCAATAAAAGTTGGATTCTTAAGTAGTTATTTGAGATTTTATGCTGGCTGTTTAAATCGATATATCAAGGTCCTCGTTGAAAAGTACGTAAGACTTTTAATGCTACTAAAGTCTTGTATTCTTAGTTGTTTTATATTTAGGGTAAAGACAATATTTGGGTCAAGTTGATATTTTTTGCTTAGGTAAGATTGGTAGGGTGCCAATAACTTTTTTTATTTTCTTCACAGTAACTGAAAATGATCATTAAAAATACTAATAGGGGATTGCTTTCAGAAATAGATAGCTTTCAGAATATAGCTTTCTTTAAAACTCTATTTGAAAAATCGTACGATGAAACACTAACGAATTATCTCTTCTAAATTACAAAAACGTTCGAAAAGAATAGAATGTCGTTTTTAAATATAAAATATTGGTTACTGGTTGTTGTGCATTAAGGCAAACCTGCACAATGTTTATCGGAATAGAAGTGCTTGGTCAGAGGACTTTTTAAGGGTTTCTAACGAGTATTGATTTTACATATGGAGAAAACCACGGAAAACTCCAGACCATTAGATTGACAGTATTCTGAACCTTCATACTTCAGCCATCTGCCATGTTCAATGTCTTATTCATTCGGCCATGGTGGGCCCTTGATATAAAAGGAAAAAAAAAAAATACCCAAAGTCTCAAATCTTTCCATTCAACTATCTTATCGTCCGATTTATACGATGATCTTAATTCTTTTTAGTTACTTTAAAATCAACAACGGCTTTATTTGTAAGAATGTTTGAGAACTAGATGAGGAATCAGCATTAGATCATCAAATAAAAGTTCTTTATTTGGATAAATTCTAGAATGTCGTCAAGAGATTGGTTTTTCAAGTTCTTTTTACCTTTGCAACAGCCTGTAAGTACTGATCTTGTCACCGATTCTAAAATCCATAATATGTCAGAACTAGCAGCCAAGGCGGCCAGCTTCGTCGCTCCATTACTTACTGTTCTTTATACTCAGTGCTGGCCAAATTATTGGACGCATTTCAACGGAAATCATGTTTCTTTTTTTCAACAGTATTTGCCATTTAATTTATTTAAGTTAGGGTTGCTACACATTTTGGGTGTCATCATAAAAGCCGATGTCGAAACAGCAAATGGCTAAAATGTGCTTCCAATGCATGGTGATATTTTTCAGATGGGAGATTAATGCGCGAAGTATTGTAAATCTGATATTTTAAAGGTTTAAAAAAGTATGAGAATATGAAGAGAGTATGTAGTATGAGAGTATGAAGAGTATAAAAAAGTATGAGTTTATCTATAAGAAATTTTAATTAGCATTAGATATATTATCAGTTTTAAAGAAAACAAAACTATCAATGTCTATATTTTTACTCTAACATTGTATCATTGAAAATAAAATAGCCAATGGCACAGATTTTTCATTATTTTAAACGACTATTTAAGATACTCTAAGGCATTTATTGTAACTCAAGTCTTTACACACACATTAAACTTTAATTCGTGTTTTATTTAATGAAATTTGGATGAAAACCTACTTGTAGTGTAAGCAGTAAACCCATGCTACGTAAAGTTGCAGACTGAAAAACGTTTTTGTAAGAATATTTTTTTCCTTCGATAACATGATGTTTTCGAAAATTTAAAATCCTCAATTTATCAAGCAGTAAGTGAATTTCAAATAGGATTTTTAAAAATCTTTGTAACTAAAAATAGAAATATCAGAATGTGAAAAAAATATAAACTATATCTGGTCTGTCTTACTCACATTTTTAAAAATCATTTCTGCACTGTTAGCGTGTTTTTAAACTTTTGTATATTGATATACACACATATGCATGTGTGTGAATGTAGTATCCCGCATGAAATAGTAAAATAATGCAAATGAGATTTACATCATTTTGAACAGTTTATCCTATTTACATATTTACTGTATGGGATACTACTTGCTTTTGAATCATAAAATAATGATCTATTATTTGAAAATTCAGCTCTGCCTGAACTCTGTCCGAAAGTTAAGTTTCAGTTTCTGGTCTGTTTTTAAAGGAAATAACAAATAACGGTAAGGGAAATTAAACCATATAATTTCTCTTATCCTTGTGTATGCATATGTCTAATTTTATTGAGGGGTGAAAAACTCTTTATATTCCAACCCTCAAAGAGTTAACAAAATTGCATCTGCATTATTTTATACCTAAAAACGGTAATTACTTAAAGGGCATGCTTTACACTGATAAAAAAATCTGGAGTGACTCCACTCGACTTTCCGAACACTTAAAGATCATTACCAAGCATATTTAAATAAATTTTAATCAATGAATAATTCAAACATATATACCAAGCTGAAGCTCAATCGAATGCGTCGTTTAAACGCTAGCGCACTTTCAATAATTTCTCCCCATACGCCATAATGTAAAAGAAATCTTTGTCGTAGCCCTGTAGAAAAACTATAAGTTCTATACACATGAAAATCAATACCTGTCTTACGATGGTGGCTTATAACATGTATACCGAATTTGAGCTCATCCAATGCACCGTTTAAACGCTAGCGCACTTTCAAGAATTTCCTCCCATAGGCCATAATGTAAAAGAAATATTTGTCGTAGCCCTGTAGAAAAACTGTAAGTCCTATACACACCAAAATCTCTACCGGTCTTGCGACGGTGGTTTATAACATATATACCGAATTTGATCTCAATCGAATCCCCCGTTTAGGAGCTATCGTGTTCACTCACACACACACACACACACACACACACACACACACACACACACACATCTCGTAAAAATAGCATAAATGAATTCAGAAGACCTCAAAACGTGTCAATACACCAAAATCTCGAAGTCGAATTTTTTCATGATTACAATACTTTCCTTACATGGTACATGTTCGGAAAGTAAAAAGGAAGAAATTACATTATTAGTGAAAAAAAGAGAAGCCGTACCAAAAGAAACGAACTTTTTTAAATGGGTAAAACCTCATAAGTGGGCGTCACTGTGTATAGGGAGATATGTCCCCTGTGATACCAATAAAACAAACATTGAAGCAGTATTACTCTATTATTAGTTTGCTTATGAAAGCTCTAAAGATTTGGGATAGTTTTTTAGCAGCAAAGTTAAATTATCTTTATTTTTTTTTCAAAAAATGTCAGCACGTAATAATTTAAAATCAAATATAACGTGCTAAATATTTCATTTTTTTTTATGATCAACTGAAACGTGCGTTGGCGTTTTATTCTGAAATTTTTTAGGGAGCTGTTTATACGGGTAATTGAAATTACAGGTTTTAAAGAAGTAATGTTTGCGTGTTAAAAAAAAAAAAAAGCTACTTAGCTGAATTTTTCATAGGGAATGGTTCTGAAAGATATTTTATAGTCTCATTTTTTATTTAAGTTCGGTGAATGTAGATACATAAGCAGGGGTTTTGTTCAGCAGATTTTAACTTGGAAATAATTTATTTATAGAACTTATTTTTTTGCAGTTTAATTTATTTTAGTAATCTCGATTTCTTAGAGGCACAGTTGTGATAAAAGTTTCATTTTTTCTAAACTGTAGTGATGCAGTAATATATGGATGTTTATTACTCATGGGAGAGAATTAAAGATTTTAGTGGCCAACCGAAAGTTATTATTATTTTTTTTTTAGATTTGTTTTTGAAAGAATTTCTAAATGCACACTTATTTCCTCAAAATAAGCGTACAGCTAAGCAATTAAGCGTTCAAACTATATTCCCATTTTTTTAACCTTCCCAAAGAAAGAAAACACAAAGTTATGTTAAAAAAATACCACTCCCAAAAAATTCTGTAAATTTATGGATTTTGTTACTTTTCATTTACATTCCAAGAGTATCAAAGTTCTGTGAAGAATAATAAATACATTGAAAAATGATTTTTATTTTCCGAAATAACTATCACTAATAAAAAATTTCAGCCGTAGAAATGTTGCTTATGAGGTGTGTAATCATTAATGCAGAATATAAGACCCTATATTCAGGGTATTATCGCGAAGTAAAGCACTAAACATTTTGAAAATCTGTGAACACAGTTTAATTAATGTTTTGAAATGAAACACTCAGGATTACCGTGGCTTGGCCAGTAAACGTGCTTAACTACCAATCAGAAGTTGGAGGGTTCAGGTTCCGGCAAATGTTTTTGTTTTTGAACTTATTTAATGGAATATTTCGTGAAATTATTTCACAAAATT
Source organism: Cheiracanthium punctorium (assembly GCA_038373885.1). Lineage (NCBI taxonomy): Eukaryota > Metazoa > Arthropoda > Arachnida > Araneae > Cheiracanthiidae > Cheiracanthium > Cheiracanthium punctorium. Next base: position 452,578 of record JAWZYV010020310.1, on the reverse strand, counting down.
AATTTTAACGGTTAATATAATTCGTATTATTTTTTATTTAACAATTATTTTGCGAAATGCTATCAGTTTTTTTCTATTTACTTCATATTCATCAAACATGCAAATTATTTAATATAGGGAAGTTTCATTATTAGATGTTTTTTCTTACTATAAAAAATCCTGTTGAACACAAAAAAGGAATTGTTACACACTGGTGAAATACTAAACATAATCATAGACAGATTTATTAATGTGATACACTTAAAATAACAACAGCTGCAACACATCCGAGAAAAAGATAAAAAAAGAACACGTTCAAAATATTTCTTTAAAACTTTTTAAAGAATCAGATAGCCTATCAGAATTAGTCTAAGCTAAGCATCAATAAGAAATTTCTGTGTTGACTTCTCTAATTCGACTTTTGGCAGTATAAGGACATCAAACAATTATTGAGAGAAGCATTTATGCATCTTAAAAATTGTTTTGTTAGAAAATGATGTAATTACTTTACAGCTGTACCTTCGTCAAGTATTGAACGTGACTCTCTAATCACCGATTTTTATAGAATTTTGATGAAATGCGCTTTTCATACATTTCCATTCTTTGATGCAAAATAACTCGGTGTATCAAAATTCTCAAGGATTAAATTAAGAAAGTTTTTAAATACAAGCACAGAAAATTAAAACCTTATTTTAAATCAGTTTCGTAGCAGTGCTCGTGGAATTAAACATAATTTCATACTATGATCAAACAAAATATGTCATTAAATAAGTTTCTAAAATGTTGTTTCAACCATTATTGAAATCTACCACCTACCGACACAGTTGCCGATCACTTCAATGTTGTTCACATTTTTTTCAATTCAACGCATTAGTATTTAAATTCTTTAAGCTGACTTTCAGGTGTTTAATACTCGATTTCTTGAAAATGCCTGTACGTTGAGTTTTGCATTTTGCATTGACGATTACATTTTATGCAATTTTGTATAGTTTTGACTTGTCTTTTCGTATTATTTACAAAAGTATTCTGTTTTACTTTAACCCTTTGACGGGCGGTGGTTGCCTTCGATCCATTTAAGGGGACATAGTACCTTTAAACTTCTAAAAAATCATTTTTTCAAAAGTAATTTTAAAAAATAATTCAGATAGTTAGAATATATTAAAACAAACCGCATCAAAATCGAACAAAAACTACGCCCGCAGCAATTAAAAGTAATAAAGCTAACACGGTCTTTTCCTATAAACGCAGTGTAAAGAAACTTGATTTTCTCAGTTTCTGATTTTTGCACTTTCCCACAAGATTAAAAAATCTGATGTGTCTGTCCATCACATGACTTCCTTGCACGTATATTAATTCAAAAATGTTTTTTACGCACTTCCTCTAAACTTATTTGTTTGAAAGAGATAAAATATCAATAATAGTAAGGTATAGCGATTTCTAGCCAAATATTTCGATATCGCCAAGTTGAGTTCAATTTGAAAGATTTCCTTCTGACACTTTATTTGGCGATATTTCACCAAAAGCCGACAAACTTGAGATAGTTTACGAGATTTTGGGGATAGCCAAAGTAGTCATTGACCACTGACTTTCAATGAATTGAATGCATCCATACACCTTAATGTATTTAAAGTCATTTGGCTCACCCTGTAAATAAATTCTTAGTCGATTGCTGTCAAAAAAGATATTGAAAACAGTTAGATATTATAATATAGTTCTAAATACAAAAGTTCAAAATTCTACGGGTTAAAGTTTTAGAGTTATACAAAATATGAAATAATTTTTGGCGCCAAATTTGGCGATATTTCGGCGAAACTCGTCAATGTCGACGACATTTGGCGAGATTTTAAGCATGGACCAACAATCACAGATTTTCGCCAAATTTGGCGATATTTCGCCAAAACTCGCCAAGAACGATGACAAATGGCGATACTTTGGGCATGGACCAAATGACTGACTATCGCCAAATTTGGCGACATTTCGGCAAAACTCGCCAAGGTCGAGGACAGACGGCGAGATTTTGGGCATGTACCAAACAATGACTGACTTCAATTGTATTATATTGAAGATTTCCATAGACTTTAAAGTACTGAAATTCTTTTTGGTGGTCCTGTAAAGAAACTCCAGTAGATTGGAACCAAAAATCGAGATGCACAACTAGATGTTACAACAATCTTACATATGAAATTTCATAATAGTTTTTGAGATTTGAGAGTTAAATATGCACACACGTACACCAAAAGTCGCCAAGCTTGGCGACTTTTGGCATAGTTCTTGAGGGAGGCACGTGACTGTGGTCGGACCATTACCTAACTTATGTGGTAGGACGGTATTGTGCTTGAAATGGATGAATGCCCCTAAAATTGCCATTGACCGTAATGTATTGGAAATCTTTTGAGTGTTCCTGTAGCAGAACTGTAAATGATAAAGACACTTTTTTTAATGGAGAAATTCATTTTCTAACTCTTTACAGCATATATCACTCCTGAGTCGTTTGAAATAGCCCAAAACCTCTAAAAAACGCTTTGATGAGTGTCGGCCCATAGAGCGTAATGTATTTCGAATCTTTTAGGCGGTTCTGTAGATAAACTGTCCAGTCGAATGGAACCGAAAGGGGAGGTGCACAACTATCCAAAATATGAAGTTTCGACATTCTACGCCTAATAGTTTTTGAGTTAGGCGAGTTTAATGAATTTCGGCCCATAGAGCGTAATGTATTTCGAATCTTTTGGGCGGTCCTGTACATAAACTATCCAGTCGAATGGAACCAATAGGGGAGGTGCACAACAAGATGTTACAACTATCCAAAATATGAAGTTTCGACATTCTACGCCTAATAGTTTTTCAGTTAGGCGAGTTTAATGAATTTCGGCCCATAGAGCGTAATGTATTTCGAATCTTTTGGGCGGTCCTGTACATAAACTATACATTCGATTGCGACCAAAAAGGGAGGTGCACAACTAGATCATAGAACAATCCTAAATATCAAATCTCAACATTCTACGACCAATAATTTTTGAGATATGCGAGTTACATACATACGTACGTACGTACGTACGAACATACGTACGTACGTACATACGGCATGGAAAAACTGACCACAATAGACTCGCCGCTGGTCAAAATGAGTTGCAGACGCGTTAATATGATCGTGCATGCTAGCCTACGATGAGATGCATCGAAAAAATTCTTAAAATTAAATTTAGAGGTAGTCAAAATCGGTTTTTTTGTCGAAATTTGGCCCCCAAAATTTTTCGGGATCACATTACTTCCTTATACTACGTACAAGGAAGTAAAAAAAAGTTATGAATGGAAAGTTATGAAATTTTACATATAGGTTGTATGTACATATATTTATTCTCTGAACCTCAGATTTGATAATGGGACCAAAATATTTTATTTTATAACATGATAAATCATAAAAATTTCAATAATTTTAAAATTCTGTCATTCATCATGTTATAAAATAAAATATTTTAGTCCCATAATCATATCCGAGGTTCAGTGAATAAAGGTCTACATGTACAACCCATACGTAAAATTTCATAACTTTCCATTCATAACTTTTTTTTTTATCTTGTGGGAAAGTGCAGAAATCAGAAACTGAGAAAATCAAGTTTCTTCCCTACTAGCAATTTTGCTCGGGCTACCTCCGGCCACGCAGCCAGCCGATGACGGCCCGAGCAAAATTGCTAGTAGGGTTTACTCTGCGTTTATAGGAAATGTTCACGTTAGCTTTATTACTTTTAATTGCTGCGGGCGTAGTTTTTGTTCGATTTTGATGTGGTTTGTTTTAAAATATTCCTAACTATCTGAATTATTTTTTAAAATTACTTTTCAAAAATTGATTTTTTAGAAGTTTAAAGGTACTATGTCCCCTTAACTATGAACAACATGGCCGTCGATAGGATAGCCCATCTTTCGCCAAAAAGCTAAAGAAGTTTTATGACACAGCTGGCTGGCGCCGACATATTGTTGGAACGGATCGATGGCTACCTCTGCACTTATTCAGCGTTGGGCAATTTATCGAGTTGGTCATTTATATTGATTCGACAATGTTTGTGTTTCAAAGGGTTAAATGGTAAATTATAATAAATTATATTTTAAAGGTAACAAAATATAATTTTGTAACTTTCCACTATATTTTTTTCTTCCTGTTTGTTCAAATTTATCATTGGAAGTTCTTACCTACCGTCGTTTAGTCCTTGAGTTTGATCAAAAATTAAAATGTAAAATAGGCTGCAGAATTCGGCATTGCCACCTGAGCTTCCAAAAAGCTATAAATATCATTTGAAAGAAAATGCATTGATTACATTTCACTGCATCATAACTCTCCATGCAAAAAAAGTAGTTTTACAGGCAAAGTAAAGCTGCTCTTCAAAGCATGTGTGATGCAGACTTCAAATGCATGTGTATGTGTAATCAGAAGTTGTTATCTGATTATTTATTATTTTTTTCTTATTGGGACTGCAAGTAACATTTATAAACATATAGATCTATCCATCTCGTAAAAGAATGCAAACATGTGCTAACAGAAAGAAAGTCACCGTTACATTTCACTGCACTTTAACCCTTCAGTCAGGAAAAGTAGTTTTACAGGCAATTAAAAGCTGCTGTTCATGAAATATGTTGGTTGTTTTTGTTTCTAATGCCCTCTGGCTAACCGAAAATTACTGCATCTGGAATTAAAATGTCTGTAGACGTCTATATCTCATCCAAATTCAAACGGCAATGCAAATGAAAACTTTTTTTTTTTTTTCTTGTGACTGGTGACTTGGATGAATTGATATCGCTTGGGAGAGAAAGTCGCTGTTTGCATTTCTCTGCATTATTACTCGTTATGCAGCAAAAGGAGTTTTACAGGCATTGAAAGTTTAAGTTGCGTCTGCAAAATATACGAGCAATGATTAATTGCTCCGACCAAGTTCTCCGACAAAATTCATTCCCCATCCTTGGTACATAGACCTTGCGCATCCTTGCCATAACACAAAAGAATGATTAATTGTATAAGTGAGACGAGAAGGTAATTCCAATTTTTTTATGTAAAATTCAAACAAGTAAATTTTCAACAAGTTTTTAATTACGAACAACCTGTGCCTAAGCATAGGATTCATATTTAATACATTTTAAATAAGAATTTTATAGATGATACAGATTTTTTTTTCTAAATTAGAGATGTACACACCGCTCTTTTTTTCTCGTCTATCGTCCTTGAAGGATGATATTCAAAATGTTCTGAAATGAATTTTTATGTATTCGTGAGTGTCGTATTTTACAGCAAGAATTTCATGGATTTTTTTCTCTCTTTGAGATTATTCGGGATACGTTAAACGAACGTTCCGACCCTCTGTCCTCTCATAGGTTACACATTTTGGAAAATGTTGTCTAATCTAGCACACACCCACACACACACACACACACACATATAAACAATCGATTTTTTGCTCTTTTCAGCTCTATTTTATTTTCAAGAGTCAAAAAGTGAATCATTTGCGTGACAAAATGATCTGCTTCAAATGAAAATGACGTCATGCGATTCGGGGATTCCAATTCATTTAAAATAGCTTTTCCAGATTAAAGAGTTTAATTTTTCCCCCAAATAAATCGTCTGGATGGATATAACAATGGCTGTGTGAAGAAAGCGAAACATTTCGAACGCGAAAAGTTTCGCACGTTTCTAGAAGAGCGTGAAATTCAATTTGGGTTTATAATAAAAATTGAATTTGGAGTTATTTATTTTGGGTTGTCGAATATTAAATAGATTGAGCGTAGACGTATTTAAGTCGAATTTTTTTTTCTAGTGCTCGTTGTAATTGCCCCCCCCCCCCCAATGGGCTTTGATTTCTAGTATATATATCAACTTCAAATGATTACGTTTGAGTAATTTTGATCAAATGATTACTTTTGATTGAAATGATCACTTATTACATTAAGTGATTACTTTTTCGAGGCATGCAACCACGTATATTTTATGATAACTCGGCCTGTAATCAACAGTCGTAACTAAATGTACAACCACTGAGAAGTGCTGCAGAATTTTGTAAGTCCTTGAGCGGACAAACGTCAAATTCCACAGAATGATATACTTTATCTCGTTTAAGATATAGGCTAGGATAGGTACAAATAATATATTTTGCCAGTTCATAGGCATATTAAAATGCTGACAATCCCTGAAAGAAGCTAAACCCAAAACAAATCTAAAGTACAATGCAGAGGTTCCGTTTGGTCACTGCTTTCATTTACCCAACCTGCGAATAATGTACGAAAATCAGCAAGCTTTCGTTCATTTTATGTTAACGCAGCATTATCAGTGTACATTTTTAACATTTTACACTTTGATATAAGAATTTCATGCTGAAATACTCGAGTGCGATTTAAAATAACTTTGTAGCTGACTGAGCTGAATTTTTAAAAAAATATATTTATACTTGAAGTGAGAGAAAACTGTTTAAAAAAGATGTGAAAAATATATTTCGAGGATATATATATATAAATATTTCATACGTGAAAATATTTCATACCCTATCTCAGCTTACATTCACGAATGAGACGGACTTTGTAATATCAAAATTTTGGCAGATTCCTCTCGGGATTACTATTTGTTATTAAAAGTGACTTCAGGAGTCCTTGAAATATCGGCGTGTCCCATTTCCAAATTCAATCTTAAACAGCATTCACTACACCTGAATAACCCCTATATATATATATATATATATATTTATATCGGAATTTTGCTTCTTTCGTTATCAATTTCCTCCCCTAAGAGCAAAGAAATTTTAAACGTTTGAATTTGATTCTTCGTTAAGCTTTATTTTTTTCTCCACTTTTTTTTAATGTTTTATATACAAACTTCAAAAATTAATTTTAATGTCTTGTTACGAATGCATCATTCTATTATCATTATCATTGTCACCATTGCATTTATTCAAAAATTTCACGTAATACGATTTAAGCAATTTTTCACTTCGTCTGGAACGTCAATGAAAAATTACAAACGTTGAACTGTTATATAAGCTATTTCCGTTGGTCACTTTAGGGAGTGTGGGGGGGGGGGTTGATCAAATTTCTGTATTTTTGTTACTTATTATAAAGAAAAATATTTTCTTTTTCTTCATTATTTTTCTTTCTGTTTATGCAACACTTTCTTAAATTCAAGTGCGTGACTGTTGTGCTGTTACAATCACAGTACTACCTCCATACAACGATACTTAAGGGATTCAATAAAATTATCGTTCTAGAGGGATTTATCGTTATATTGAGGAGAGATTATATTGTATTGGAATTCAGAGTTACAGCAAAATTTTAGCGTTATAGAGAGATTTATCGGATATCGTTATAGCGAGTTTTCACAGGTGTGAGTTGGAAAATGGAGTTTTGAAGCTTTGTCTTCTTCAGTCTTCCCCTCTGATGACATTCCTTCTCATAGGTGGAAACCGCTTGATGGAATATCGGTTAAAGGAATATCCCGCTTATTGTAATAAATTTTCAATGTACCAAACCGTAAAAATTAGCCAATGGGATCTCTGATAATGGAATATCCTGCTTATTAGAATAAGTTATTTTCATTGTGAATTGACAGTGCCATTAAGCTTGTTCGACTGTACATTGGTACCCGCACAGACTGGTTACAAGTAAACATTTTAAAGGCATTTAGGAATCTTTAGTGTTCATTCCACATTCAAGCCTCAGGTAGCTTATAAGCCTTCTGTTGTTTAAAATAGAACTTCGAGCTCGAAACCGAAGACGAGGGAAAAGACCGTTATATTGGTCGGAACGAAAACCGGAACTGAACCGAAAAAAATATATCGGTTTATTTGGGTTCGATTTATCTTCAGTCATTTTTTTTGCTGTAAGCAACTTATCAATACTGTACACTGTAACCAACTTACCAATTAAAAAGATAAACTATAATAAAATTAATTTGAAATTTCCATAGAATTACTTTTTTTTGTCTATAATATAAATTTATTTTTTGAACAAATAAGGATATACGTAAAATGAAATTATTCATTCTGAACTGAGCCGAAAACACTTATTTATGGCGGAACTAAAACCGGTACTGAACCGATATATTTATTTTTAGTTTAACTGGAACGAAAACAGGAACGAAAAAAATTACGGTTCGAAGCCCTGGTTAAAAATAAATGGTGACGTTCAACTCTTACCAATTTCACTCATCCCGGTATCTGGATGATTTACCACTGAACGGCCTGACTCTTACCTTTGTTTAGAATCTTAGACCTGAAAGTTATTTTCTTCCATTTGGCTACACAGAACTTAAAAGTACATTTAATTTAATGTATGGTATTGCTTAGAAACAACTGTATATAAGACAATGATATTTGTTCTATTTGCATTTTTATTCCTAGTTGAACAACTTGAGAATTATCATAAATTTTATGAAGCACAAACATTTTAAAAAAATTATCTAAGGTAATGAACAAATCTTACTAATTTCTGTTAAGTGTGATATAAAGTGCCTGGAGTAAATTTAAAAGTTTACTCAGACTTTCTTTTCTTGATATATGACGAAATTGCTCGATCTATGACGAAATAGTAAGCTTACCGATCGGATATATCTTGGTGAGATATATTCAAATAAAGTACTCGATCGATTAAAAAAAATTCCTTTTTATTTTCATCGACTAACGAAAATGTTTACCATTAATTTAAAAGATTAAGACTTAAAAAATGGTTTTAAAAACTAAGGCAGTCATTCTTTGGAGCAATTGAATCTTCCAAGATAGCTTATTTTTACTCTATTGTTGATTTTTATATCTTCCTTTTAAGAAAGCCTGAAGCAAACCTTTTTAAAATTGAAATTAGTATAGAGCCCACACAAACATTTTTCTGTTAATATCACAATTCGCATGCGTAAAATAAACATATATGTCATTATAAAAATAATTGCGCGTAGGAAGTTGATAACATTCATATGTATATTACAGCGACTAAGTGTGATAATAAGAAAGAGAATTTCGCCGTCAAAATAATTGAAACATAAGAAGATATTAGAATCTAATTAAATTTAGGCAAGCTTAAGAAAGAACCTGACATTAGTTTTGCTATTTTTAAATAACATTGTAGTATAATCCTTTTCGTAATTTCTCAGAAATTAAAGCAGTTCAAATATAGTTACGTATATGTCTTACTTAGCACCTTTCGACCAATTTTTTTATTTAAGGAATTTTACTTATTTTATGTGTATACTATTAAGGATTATTACTTAAGAAAATAATTTTCACATGACAAAACAACATTAATTTAATAGAAATTTGAATTTTTTAATAAAAATAAAGGATTAAAAAAGAATTCCTTCTGATTTTTTAATTTATCTTGCTATTTAAACCAAATTTTTAGTTTTACTGATGATAATTTGCTTTACAACTTTAAGGAAGGGTTTTGATATTAATGAACTTATTTGAAAGAGTAAAAATCCTGAGAAAGTTGAAAATAACGGGGTTTCTGTTACATTTTCACATATAATACCTTATCTTCTCAGAATATAATAAAATCCCTCTCTAATAGATTTAAGCATATCATACTGAGATCACACACAAAAATTATTGATGAGATTCAAGAAAATATCTTGAAGTTTTAATACTTTAAATACTATGTTCAAAGAAAAACTTAAAACTGCAGTTCAAAGACGTAGCATATAAAGGATCTTCAGGGCAAGTTAAACTATTAAAAAGCTTTTTACCACATTTTAATTGATCAGATCGCTTCAAAACATTTCTAAGTTATATTACATGTACCAAACTAAATTTTAAGCAAAAAATTTAAAAAATCGGTGTTTCTTAAAATGTTTTCACCATTTCGCCACTTATCATTGCTTAACAATTATCATTGGTAAGCATCCAAACGTGTTATGTGAAAAGTTTTCAGCGTATAAGTACATTATTAAGCATAAAATTTACTATTTTAACTATAGCATATTTTTTTTAAACCGCGCAGATTGATGAGTGACCTTATATAAAACCTATTCTCAGGTGTATATTTTAAATAGAAATTGCAAAAGTAAAAAAACAGGGGTATTTTTTTATTTTATAATTAAGAAGGAAAGATAATTTATAAATAATTCAGTTTTCATTAATATTCCACTTTCATTAAATGTACAGATTAAAGTTTTTTTAGATGGCACTTAATTATGTTAGTTGATAAAATCCTCATTAATTATATACCATCACCTTACCATTATCTCAAATTTTTCTTAATAAAAGTGGATGTCATACACATACTATTACGACACTTACGTTACATTGCTTTTTCCTGTCATTAGATAAAGCAAATCATACAAATCCACAATTAATTACACTGATGTAAAAAGTTAAAAAAAACTTGAAAACAACTGCAGCTAAGATAAGAATGTAAGGTAAATCGTTCCAAACTCCCATAAAACGCTTTCCAACTTTGGCAATGTATCCATGCGATTGGTAGCGATGTATCATTGTCAAGCGTGGTGAAATTTTAGGCATAACTTCAAAAAGCTACATCTCTGTTAGTGTCATTTGGCTAGACCCTATAAAAAAAAAACTTGGAATGTTACTTCCACCCCTTAAGGCTGTTTCACCTGAAGCCACGCCGCCTGGGACTCAAGGAAAAAGCTAGAAAAACGGGTAGTTTGGGGTTTAAGGATACGTTACGATGTCGTGCCATCTTTATTAATTTAATGGAAAGGTGTATTTTTTATAAGTTGACTGAAAATTTTTATAAAAAAATTAAAACTCTAAAATTGACGCAATAAAATGGACTTTTCTTGCTGTAAAATATTGCAATAAGTACTAGAGAGGAGCGCGAGTTGATTTTTTGAAATGAAGTTCGATTGAACGCGATAAAACTGCTGAAGTTCTCTGAATTCCAGTCTGAAATACCACATTTATTCATTTAATTATTTTTTAAAATTAAATTGCTCGTATAAACTCTGTATCCCTGAACCACATGAACGTAAGTCCATATATTACAATTTTCAGGTTAAAGCGTTGATTCTAAACGAAGTACCTATGAATGGGTTAAGTATATAGAAATTTAAAAATGTCAATAATTTTTTTGCTGACTGATTCAATTATTAGCTCTGCAGCTAGACCTAGAGTTCATTTCTTACAGTTTTGGTGCCCTCCTGAAAAGTTAGTCTAGTGTGACTTACGTTAGTCTGGTTCTGAGGTACACCAAACTTAATGTTCATAAAACATCGTAACGTAGTTTTGGAAGTAATATTATAAATGTTCAATAGCTCTTCTACTGTAATTTTTTTTTTCATCTTGATAAGAACTCGTATACATAACTAAATCTTAGCGAATATATGAGTTTGAAAACTGCGAAATTTATAAAAGCAAAATGTAGTACATTTTTAGCCCCAAAACATTCTTAAATGTATTGTAAAGTGATCCAACATTACTTTTAAAGTTACGTTTGATAGAAAAAAAATTTAGTCTGGCAATTTTTAAATTGAGTTTAAAAAAAAGTTTTCATTTTTTCTTTTTATGAAAACAAGTTTTATAAAAATCATTTCAGAAAAAGTGTCTTTTTATGATCCAAATTTACTTTTTATGAAAACAAAGTTTTCATTTTTTCTTTTTATGAAAACTGACAAGTTCTTCAGATTTTAAATTTGCAGTATAGTTTCCACAGTATAGTTTCCGCGGAAATATTCTGAAAATTTTCATAGTTCTAGCACTGTAAGTTTATTTCTTATCTGGAATAAAAGTTGACCAAAAAGCGGGCTTCTCCGAAAAAGTGCCAAGTTTAATGATTAAAAAAAAAGTCACTTTTAAAATTTGAAATTTGTTTCAGTATACAGTATGGTTTCTGAGAAAACAGCCTAAAATTTTTCACAGTTCTGGCATTGTAAGTTTATTTCTGATCTTTAATGAAAGTCCATCAAAAACGCCTTCATCTGAAAAAGTGTCAAGTTTAACAATTAAAAAATATTAAATACTTTTTCAAGTTTTATCTCGATGTCAGTTCTCAATCTAGTTTCCGAGGAAATATTCTGAAAATTCTCAAAATTAAGGCATCGTAAGTTTATTTCTGAGCGTGAGCGAAAGTTAAGGAAATAAATAATTCTCAGAAAAAGTGTTAATTTTAGTAATATTTAAAAAAATTAAATAGTTCTTCATCTCAATGTCAGTTCTCATTCTAGTTTTAGAGGAAACATTCTGAAAATTCTCATTGTTATGTGATTGTAAGTTTATTTCCCTTCCTGAGCGAAAGTCAACCAAAATCCTCCATTTTCAGGTTGAACAGCCTTAAATGAACAAAAGAATAAGTCCTTGTAAACGTCTCAAAACTGCCAAAACCATAATTCATTAGAATTATTTTGAATAATCCTGTAAAAAACTAAACCACATGCAATATTTTCGATGGAGATCAGTATTTGGTAATTGGCAATTGCATGCATTTTTTAAATACATGGATATCTCTAAAATACGCTTTAAGCTATAATTGCTCATAAGATTTAATGCTATTGGATCTTACTACATAATAAAAAATTCTGTCATTTCTAAAATCCTCTAACTAACCACGTAGCTGAACCAGATCCTTCAAATAGGACTGCGATCCATCTTACAGAGACCCAGTTTGAAGAAGACCATCTTAGTTGGGGATTTCCTAACTCTGAAGCAATTCCAGATGACAGTTCAAAAGACAACTCTGTAGGGTGCACCTGGATTCGCACCCTACAGAGGTGTCTTTTGAACACCGTGGACATTGGAGGAGCCTCGACAGATTTTGCGTGCACCAGAACCCTTTGGCGTACAAGGTCCACTTCAGGCGAGAGAGGTTGTCACCCTCCCAAGCGCTGACCAAGGTGGGCGCATCTTAAATTTCGGTGTTCTAATGGGAACCGAACTTCAACTGACTATACCACCTAGGGATAAACCGTAAATACTAAATACACCATTTTCCATAGGGTACATGGTTACACTACATTCAAATAACACATATAAGTTTCGTAATACTCGATGCATAGTTACCGCAGTTAGAGCACGAACGCAAAGATAGGCAAAGCGAAATCGTAAACTTTTTCTCGACTTTGCTGTGATCTGACAATCTAATTGATCGTTTGCAGTGAATCTAAATATCAATTCCATGGAGAAAATGTGACTTTTTTTTGCCAAAAAATGTATGTCCATAACAGGCTAAACTAGGATCAGTGAATTCATTTGTATGTCTCAGCGGCCCAGATTATGAAAAAAAAATATTGGTAACATAACCCCCCCCTGGCCTCTTTGAATATGATTTTTATTCGACGAAAACCTGTTTTTAACGTAAAATATTTCAGTAACTTTTAAAAAATTTCAGTATAAACGTAAAAATGTTTGACTATCATTTAAGACAGGTTTTAATACATAGTCATATTGCTATATTCTCTGTAATAAGTCATGTCATTCACGTGCAACTAATTTAAAAATTCAAATTGAAAATTTTAATGTGCTTTGAAATATACGGAATGTCTGAGCTATAATTTTCTGACATCAAAGAGAATCGAACTTTTGAATTCCTTTTCTATAGAACAGAATATTTCACGATATCCAAATGATACGAGAGGGAAAATATTCGAGTACAAAAATTGAATCCGGCGATGAAATTTTTCGTTTTAAATTTCAGAATTTTATTTTTCTCTCCAAATATAATTTTTTTTCACTTTCTAGGATGGATATTTTATTGCGATTGAATAAATAGGAATTATTACTGATAGTTAAAGTCAGTTGGAGTGCGTCAACTGAAGGTCAATTTTTAAGGAGTTGAGATTTTTAAAAATTTCTTATAAGTGCTCTAGGTTTCTCTAGAACATAGGTTCCCAACGTGGGCGATAACGTCCCCCTGTGGGCGTTTGAGGCTTTCAGGGAGGCGGTAAAAGACCCAGAGAAAATTAGGAGGCGTCGATATGGCACGGAGGGGCGTGGGAAGATTAACCAAATATAGTCTAAAAGAGGCTTAAAAATCACTCTGATAATTCATTTCTATCACGTGTGTGAAAATTCACATGTTTCGATATGAGACTTCGCTGTTGAGAGAAAGAGATACCTCTCTAAAACTTTTATTCCTCTTTTTTAAATGAAGAAGAAATTCAGTAGAGTTTCAATTCCAACAATATTCTATCTATTAGTATTTTTTTTATTATTTAATTCTTGTTTTTCACCATGCATTATGTACGCTCTTATTTCTCTGGAGTGGGAGGGGGGAGGCGGTATTGAAATATTCACTAGAAAAGGGGGCGCCAGTTCAAAAAAGGTTGGGAACCTATGCTCTAGAACATCTATGAAACCTAAATTGCCTTAACTTTCATCTTCATGCCTTTATTTCTTGAGCAGGTAACCGACCTTATAGGTTTACGGTTTTGAAAATTGCCTGCTCTCCTACTAATACATAAGAACCTTCCAGAATTTACAAATGTTTAAATTTTTTCGCGATAACCAGAGCTGGTAGTATGCATTTCCAGGGTAGATCTTTTTAATTACAAATTTATATATACATGTATGTATCTTGGTTAAATATTTTAAAATTCGTTAATAAATAAGTAAATATTTAATGCAGTAAAAATAGGAAAGAGATAAAAAATAAAAAGAATTATAAAAATATTATATTATTGCTTTATTTGTCTTTTTAAAGAATTTGAGATTCTCATTGGTGAATTTAATTAAATTTTTAGAGACTCAAAATCAAAAGCAGGTCAGTTAACCCATGAGAGAAAAAATAAAAATAAAATAAATATTAAAAAAATTATTTTATTGCTTTGTCTTTTTAATGAAATTGGATTTTTCATTGGTGAATTTAATTAATTTTTTGAGACTAAAAATCAAAAGCAAATCAGTCAACCCATGAACCTATTACTTAGGGAACTCATGACAGGCGGTAAGATTCCCTAGCAATAGTTTTGGTCAGATTCTGAGTCCAGATCCACAAAAGCACTTGGAGGAGAGGGGTTTACGCATTGAAATTGGGTTTTTCCCAGATGGCTTACACAATTAATTATTTTACTTCGAAGCTACGGACTTTCCAAAATGTAGCTGATCCAGGATGCTGAAGATTGTGCTGGA
Organism: Cheiracanthium punctorium; assembly: GCA_038373885.1. Classification (NCBI taxonomy): domain Eukaryota; kingdom Metazoa; phylum Arthropoda; class Arachnida; order Araneae; family Cheiracanthiidae; genus Cheiracanthium; species Cheiracanthium punctorium. The sequence continues at coordinate 437,561 of JAWZYV010020310.1, read as the reverse complement.
GATCTCTTTATGTGATATTTGGAAGTTAGTGGGCAGTCTGTTATATAATGAATGGAGGATGCTAATTTATTGCATATAAATACCGTGGAATTTTTTCATCGCGGCACATTTTGATTGTTTGGGTTTAATGGGTCAAGGTCTAAAATAGGGTATACTGTGCCAGACGATGTGTAAAAATAGCAAAATTAAATTATAAGTGAGTTACAAAATCAAGTAAAAACTAAAAAATGTAAATGTTAAAAGAGATAAAGTTATATTGACAATTATAAAACAAGATTTTGATTTTTTGAAAAAAAAAGAAGAAAAGAAAACCGAATTCTAATTACATCAGCATAAAGAAAAATTATCCCCATTCTAAATTAGTAGGGTTTGTTAAATTCTCACCAAATATAGCAGCAGATATCGCAACGTTGAGTTAAGTCTTTGTGACTTTTTAATGCCAAATTTGGCGATAAAGTGCTAAAAGTGGTTAAAATTGCTAAAAGTGGATCGTTGGCGACTTTTGACTTCAAGGCCAGCACCGTTACTGGCATCCCTTTAAGCAATGGTTTAAAACCACGGCTTTTTTTCGATTTTCGGAATAATAATATCATCAGAACTCGAACAATTAATGTGAGCCCATCCTTAAGCTATACCCCTTCCAATAAGAAAAGAATTTCTGAAATCAGTTCACGCGGTAAAAAATTATCGCTGTACAAATATATAAAAAAAACCGTTGAACATAATACCTCTTCCTTTTTTAAAATCGATAAAATTTGAAAATAGTTAAAAGTATGAATACTACGTTTTGGAATTGAAAAATTTGACAATGTAAATCCGCTTTATGGAGATATTTGTTCACACGTACGACATATGTGAATAAACTGGAATCTATTAACAGGATAGGTGGCCATACAACTTAAATATGGGCGCCGAATTTTTCGAAAATTTTAATTAGATTTCAGATTTTACAAAAATTTATTCAAAATGTGTAAATATTTGTTCGTCCATCATGTATAAACCACTGAAGTGAATGAAATAAAATTTAGTATCATCATAATAAACTTGCAATTTAATTTAACACTTAAACTATACTCACTTAAACTATAGGCTTCAATGACTTCAAATTTTTAAAATAGACTTTGAGATTATGTGAAAATTGAGTAAATTCTCGTTTTATTTCTGAAAGTGGCAATGTAATAGAATGAAATTTGGAATTATGTTAGATGGCAGGTTAATTTAGGCAGGTTAAGTATAGATGCCGAAATTGTTTTAAATTTTTTTATAAATTTTGAGATTTTGTGAAAATCGTGTAGATGTTTATTCTATCATCCCTCAAAATTGGCTTAAGAGAAAAGAATGAAATTAGGTAGCATGATCAGCAATAAGTGTCTATTTTTTTTAAAAATTTGAATAAATTAAAAACATTTGCAAAAATTGTATTTTTTAGGGGTGGGGCTGGCATTATTTTAAAACATGCAAGGAAATATAATATTTGACTTTTCAACTTAAACAAATTTCGTCGTTTTATATTTATTTGCTTTCTTACATTGTTTGACAATTGCGTGAAATTTTCTTGAGTCATAATATTAAAATATCTGCAGTGAATGAAACAAAATTAGTTACAGCCATAGAACAGCCTTTTTGCCTTTAAAATAAAACATTCCACTAAAAGAAAACATTAATTTTGAAAATAAAATGCTTTTTCTATTGACAGCTTCATCCATCACTTAATTAGTATCTAATCTGTAATTTTTTAACAACACACAGGAGTGAATTTCATTAAATTTAATTCAAGGACAATAAGAATTTTCAAACATATATGTAAAAAATCTCTTATACTGGTAAATGTATTTTAAAAGATTAAAGCATAACCAATCTGTAAAGTGTTGAAAGCGGATATTAAGGTTGTTCTTTTTAAAAATTAGCATTCATCTAAGGAACTTGGAACTGCTTTAAACACTAACTAAGGATGATAAATGCTTGAAAAAAATTAATACTGATTCTTCACAAGCTGTACAAGGCACTTTTATAAGCAGTAAATTGTTGTTTGTTTTATAAATTTTATTAAAAGATAATTCTTAACCCCTTGCCTGCGGAATATATTTGAGAAAAACGTGCCAAAAATGGAATTTTTTTTTCTCTTCAATTTTGTCAATTAAATGAGGTCGGACACTTCAAAATTGGCACATTTGCGTTTTCCGAACTGAGTTCGAGCGTCACCTTACGTGTTCTTCATTTTGTAAGTATTGCAAAAAAAATGCATGTGTATGATTTTTTTTTTCTTTTTGGTGTTTGAGAGCTTTTGCAGCTCGACTGTTAGAAACAGTGCTAAATAAAACTTCTGAAGAGACTATCGGAATTTTCGCAAGTCTAGTGTCATTTGGCTCTTTTAAGAGTTGTTTAAAAGTTGTATTTCTTAAAACTATAGGAGAGATATTTAAATGAGAATTTCCCGACAAGTGGTATGGTGCATAGTGCACTGAGTGGAGCCTCACCATGGCACAGTGGTTATGTCACTGAAAATGGTAGATGGACGAAGTGTAAAGGTCCCGGGCTCGGGTCCCATCGCGCGGCTGTCGATCTAACGGTCTGGAGTTTTGGTAGGTTTTCTTCAGATGTAACGTGAATACGCGTTATAGCACATTAGAAATTCCTCCTACCAAGGCACCCCCCCCCCATCCTCGGCAGATCACCCTTGCGTAGCGTTGCCATAATCACATAAACAAACAAACAAACACTGAGCTGGAAGACGGAAGGTGCATATTTCGAAACCGGGTCGCGTCCGTCGATCTAACAGTTCGGAATTTTTCGTGGTTTCCTCCGAAACTTAGCGTAAATGCGGGCAAGGACCCTTCAGAGGGCACCCACCCATAATCCTAGATCCCTCGTGCAGATAATTGGCCTTAATCCCACAATACATTAAATGATAATTAGCTAGAAACATTTATTTTTTACTTCAATTGAAACTTTTACGAATGAAATGGATCTTGGTAATTTCGAAAAAAACTTCAGAGTAAGCAGTTATTTTCAGTTAACAACAGATGAAATTTTTAGAAGTTTTTTAAACATTTTGGGAAAAAAATACGCTTTATGTTGTGTATTATGGCTTATAAATGAAATTCATGAAAATAAAGTACGAGAAATAAATTGCAGGTATGTACTAGAAGAGGGCAGCTCAAGGTATCAAATGAGTTAAGAATTAGAGAGAATGTTTTTTACAAGGATGCCCTCTATAATTTAGGCCATCGTTTTAAATTAAGGAACTTAAAGATGTTCTAAACAATGCCAGACCTCGAAAGATACAAGGAGTGCCAAGAAAAACCTTCTGAAACGTGGATCAAACTTGCAAAGCTTGAGTTCTAGATAGTTGCCTTAACCACTGTTTTTTATTGTAATAAGACATATAGAAGTTTAAATGCACTAGCAAATTAATGTTTCTTAAAATGGCACTAAGCAAAAGTATATGTTATCCTTTTCTAAATATAAAATTAAGAGTACTTTAATGATAAAAATAGAAATATGCCCCAAAACGATTGATCTATTTAAAAAGTCAATACACACACACATATATATGTATATATTTAGTTACGGAATTCAAATATTCTCACAAAATCTGATCTTCAACAAATATATAAATATATTGTTGTAGGTTTATCAGTATTCCGATATTTAGGAAACATAACTATGTACTGATAGATAAATTTACTTTTTACAAGTTTTGCAAATAAGAAAAATATTGCCTCATTGATTAAATTTTAAATCATAAATACATGTGAACGAAAAAAAGAACAAATGTATTTGCCTTATTTATATTTTTATAAATTGAAAAAAATCTCCCGATCACTTGATCAATTTTATTTAAAATGCATGTTTAAAAATATGCGAGCATCAATAGATTTTTATTTTAATTACAAAGATTAATTGTTAAGAGAACTAAGAACAATGTTATTAAAACTTGTCAGCATCGCTATTTTACTACTTAAACATTAAGGACATCTGTTTCCTTCTAGCTAGAATAAAAATACTTTTATTAGTTCCTTTATTTTGTTTATCCAGAAATATTTATCCTTTTTTAATCAAACATTAAACAGTGCAAAACTTATTTTTAAAAGTTTCTAGATATTAGAAAACTGAATCTAAACTAATTTGAAGTTTGCTTAAATAAAATATTGCCTTCTGTAATTAGCATAAAAATTAAGTTAACTCATAATTTCTTAATATAGAAATCACTAAAATGATAAAACTTTCAAAGGCGGTTTAATTTTTTAAACTATAATTTGCTTCAAATAGTTGATATATTAATATTTAACGACTAATCTAGCGTCTTTTGTACAAGAATATTTTATCTTTAGGTAAGAAAACGTCTATTTTACTTAGCGTGTGTTCAACTGAATATATTTATTTTTCTATGAGTATTCGAAATGTAGAAAAAAAATCTAAGGAAATTTTCTTTAGAATGTTCGATAAAAGATTATGTTTGACATGTTTTTGTTCGTACATACATTTAATACATTTATAAATCTAATTAGTAAAAGAGAATGGAGAACTGGCGAGCTGCTTTTCGTTTAAAATAACATAAACCCACACAAGATGGCATAAGATAAATATAGTATATGCATACACGTACCTATAGATCTTTTCTCCTGTGGTTTTAAAAGATTTTTTTTTTCAGAATTTTCTCTAGTTATTGTAGTATAATTGGCGAGAGAATATATTAAATATGACGAAATAACAAATTAGCCGTTTTTCTCAAACTCATCACTATATCTCCAAAAATAAGAATTTGAAGGAAAAAAAAAAACAATAAGTGCTGCGTTCAAAGATATTTTATAGCTAGTATTTAAAAATGTATTTCCAGTAGAATTCTTAATGTCCTTAAATACAACCTATATTTTAATTAATTCTGCATTATTTTAGACATTAAAACACAATGAAGTGTTGCCAAACCGATATTATCTACAGCGATAATTCTCCGTTTATTGCGATGTTTTTTTATAGTACCCGCTAAATTCCTTTCGAACTAATTTAAGAATTATCAAGCTCTTGATACAATGGCATATCTTAAAACGATCGTACACTATGCAGAATATATTGATATTATACCTTCAATTTAAATATTTTGTATTACAACATTCCTACACTGTAAACAAATTTTAAAATGTTGCCTTTTTTTCAGAAATGTTCCTGAAAGTATAGCATTGTACTTTCAAATTTGGAACTAAAATCCGCATTTCGAAGTACAATAGTCCCAGCAGAAAGAAAATCTTATTCTCGGACGTTCTGCACATGCGCGTTTAAATATTTTTACGTTCTAGATTTGCCTGTTTTTCCATTTGTAGAGGGCGCCACTGAAATTTTTAGTAATCAATTTAACGTCTGAGTAAGCTGAAACAAGTCACAAAAGCTGTATAGTGGTTTAAAAATTTATTTTCCGTTGGAGATTCTTAAGTTCGAAACCAACAAATAGTGAATGTATTATTAATCGTGAGTGTTAAAATAATATTTCTGTAACCTCCACCTAGGTGTTAATAAAAAAATAATTCTAAAAAAATCATATATAAGGCGAAATCAAAAATTGGCTGGCCGTAATTTTTATGGTAATAATTTTTACAGAACAGTAAGGTTTAAAAAAAAAAAAATTCGGAATATACAGAAACTTTTCTGAATACTTTTCTGCCAGATGCGGAAACGTTTGCGAACATTTTTCCGCAGCATGCGGAAACGTTCCTGCTCTTTTAAACTACAAATCCTGCCTCATACTATTATTTTCCCTCAAAATAAAATGCATGCATACAGCAGTTAAATTTAAAAATCTGCAAAGCTTTAGGCTGACTGAAATGATGAAAAGTAGGAGAAAGAGCCTCATATAAGTATAAACTGCGGATCTTCTTGCTTAACTCCATGAGAGGCTGAGGAACAGCATTATTTTCACTTATGCTAGAGTTGTTTTTAGTAACTTGGATAGATGCATATTATGTTTTCAATTTAAAAACTTAAAAGAAGCATTTACAAATGACTTTAAATGTAGTTGTTCTTATCATTATTTATTATTTTCCATGTAGCATGGACGTCACAAGTTATGGGGATCAAGGGACACGTCTCCTCCTCAATATTTGTCTTGGGGGGGGATAGAGGACCGACGAATTTCGACCCCACAACTTTCGCTAAAAAAGCTCTAAGAACGAAAGAGACGAAAGACCGAGATCACATCACAAAGCACATCCCCTCTCCCATTGGCGTGCATGCGACATTGGGGAGAGGGGCAAACTGTTTCCTATCATAGAAAATACTTTCATATAGGTGATATCTTAACTTTCCTGATTTTTTGGGAGGTATTCCCTCCCCCCCGTTTTCCCTAGTAAGGTACGTCTATGTCCTACCTCTGCACTTTGAGGATGGTAAAATACAAAACTTTAACGACATCTGGATAGTGTTGCGGGATATATACCTCCCTCCCCCAACCCCCAATTACACCACTGAAAGAATGTATTTTTTATTTGTCTCCCTCCTATCATTTGCAGGTTGCGACCCCAAAGCCATGTATCAGTCGTGTTGACAGTGACGTTATGCCTACATTACATTTCATGACATCGCAAATGTGATGTGAATGCACGCCTTCTATTAGGTCCTTCGTGTCAAACACGTGACGTGGCAGAGTGACGTCGCAGTGTCATTTAACTGATAATGAGTCTCAATGTGACGTCACATTGTAGTAAACATGTAACATTGCAGGGACGTCTATGTAGATCACTATAGCGTCCGTGATAGTGACCAGAATGTATTGATGATTTGACATCATATGAGTTACATTTTAAAAACTGCTTAAATGGGGCAGATTCAGGAAAATTTTTAAAGATTCATAATTTTGACATATTTTTGATCCTATAAACTTAATTTTCCAATTTTAAACTATTCGTACCCATATTTGGAAAAGCATAACGATGCAGATTAACTTACTCTGAGTTTCATAGTTAAGTTTTAGAATGTCCCGTGGGGCCCAGTGTTGATCTTGCATAAAATACGCGTGAAGACTCTTAACTACGAAGGTATTCAATATACTGGGAAGCAAAGAGGGTGACGGAAGGGGAATAATAGCCGTCGCATCTTCTCATTGATGAAAACTAACAGTATAACTATTCGCTATGTTGCAGTAGAGTACGTTCAAATAATACACAGGGATGGCTTATCTTTCTTGTTTCGATTTAGAACAGATAAGTGTTGTAATATCGAGGAATATGATTTGTGACAGGACATAAATAAATGATGCAACACTTTATGACATCCAATTAATGTAAATAATACTTTATAGCACGTTACTCGCATCATAATTGTATTAATGGAACCATAAATTTACCCCAACAAGCCGTAAATCTCCTCAGCAAAATCCTTCTGTTATTATGATAAAACGTAGGGTGAAATATGTACAAAGCTTCTGTAAAATATTTGACTCTGCACAATGGCAAGATAAATGGATGAAATGAAAGCTTTCCGCTGAATTAAATTTTGAATATCACGAAAATGTTTGGCACAAATCTTTAACTCCAGCGAAATGGAATTATAGTCTTATCATAATTGCATGTCAAATTAAAAATGAGTAATCATGATTTATATATTTTTAGCACTAGAAAAAATGTATTAACTTCAACAGCAGGAAAAATGCTACGACGTTTTATTATTAGAGCAATATGATGGGGGTGCATGAGTCTTTCTCAGTTTCAACCTGTAGGAATTTTAAGAAAAGTTTTCTCATCCAAAAAATAAGTTTCATGTGAAGCACGGTGTAAAATTCAGTCTGAACTGATTTTTAAGGTCTACCAATTTTCTTGATAATAAATACTTTTTATAACTTTTATAAAAATAAATATGTAAAAAGAACACAAAAAACATGTTAATAAATAACACGCAGGAATAAATATCTATATACATATATGCATGTGTCTGTGTTATTTACAAAGATATGGAAAGAATTATTTACTTTCATAGCTCATTTGAATTGCTAAAAATTTTATTTAATTTAATTTCAGCATTTGGATTATATTGAAAATGTACCACATGATTTTATTTCACTAACGAATGAATATTGGTTATTAATATAGGTACAATATTTTTTCACAGTTTAGAGTTTAAAAAATTAGTTTTGCACCGAAAAACATTTTAATTTTTTTTATTTGCTTCTAATAAAATTTACGTCAAAAAAAAAAGACAAAATATATGTACTTATCTTAAACTACGTTCTTTCAAGTGCATAGCATATAGCTTCGTCAAATGAATTAAAAATGGAGAAGGGCTATTTTAAATTGAGAACTTCTGAGTTAAATTTAAGCTGAAATCGTTTTATATGAAATTACAATTTATTGAGATGGTATAAATTCAGAATTTACAGCTTCTAAAATACTAATGACATTCCAACTGAGTATGGATATATTATTCATGGGTATTTTAAAAGTCAAACTAGCTTTAATTTTCCTTTTATATTTTACGCAAAATTAACTGGCAGCACATCGGGGAAAAACAACCATTTTTAAAGTTTATCATGCCTCAAATGAGAAACTTAGCTCCGATATTAAGAGAAATACCAGCTTATTACTTTTATCTTCACGTACAATTTTTATTAGGAGCTAAAAAAAAACTGTAACTCAATAAAAAATGTAGAGTCATAATCATCTAGATACATATATTTCTGCTGGGGAAAAAAAAAGGAAAAAAGAAAATTAGAAACGTTAGCTTAACTTTGGATTTTGCAGTAAATTTCAGCAAGTAATAATAAATGTGGCAGACATTTAGAAATTCTTTGCTAAATGTTGTCATTAGTAAGCGTAAAGTTTTTGAGTTATTTTTGATAACCCTCTGTTACTTAATTGTTTGGCGCTCTTATAATTTGTGTGTTGCCGTCAGGATAGAAAAACTGAAGTTCAAATATTTCGAAAACTTGACAAGTTTTTTTTTAAATTCTGCAATTTATGCCGTTTAAAGGATCCTGAAAAAAATTAAAGAGGGAAAATTTTATTAAAAACTGTACCTACATAAGGAGCTTGCTGATTCCTTAATTAATAACTCGTGTTTTTTATTTAAGTAAATTGAGCTATATTTTCTTGCTTATTATATCATTCGTAGTGTTTTTTTCAGTTTCAAAGAACATTCCGCGTATTTACGCATGCGTCAGGTGTGCTTTGATTTTATGGAAATAGGAAAGAGAGTAGGGCTCTAATTCTCTCTCTCGCTCTTTCTTTTCTTTTATTACTTCATGAAAGAGACTACGGTAAGAGTCTCTCCCTGCTAATATAAAAAATACGCCCCCTTTTATGCTCTACTTAGTTTTTGAGTTCGAAATGACGCCACTTTGAAGCCGGCCCCCAGATGCGATGCTTACTGGGTCGGGTCGCCCCTGGTTACAAAAATAAGTTGGTTAAATGATAAAAAACTAGAAAAAGGTACAAATTATTTTCGTCCTATATTCATTCTGAAGAGCTTCTGCATATATTGGCCTTTATCAAAAAAAGTGAAAAAAAAAAGTGAGAAAATCTGAAACAGTTTCAGAATTCAAATACGCACTAAAGTGCTATATATTAAAAGCGTATCATAATCCATGGGTCTTCCCTATTTTCGTTCCTTATTTCATTAAGTTGGAAAGTATATCATTATTCATAAGTGTGATTAAACAAAATTAAAATTGATATTTCTAACACCCTTTATCTGGATGTAATACATCAGAAATAGATGGGGAAAAGCTGCGCAGAAAAATCCACAATTCCAACTGAATGAAAATTTCCAAATCTTATTCTCAGGTGTATTCATAACCCAAGTAGCAGGTGATAAAATTACGATAAATTGCGCCTATCGTTAGAGTCATCTCCTCAAAATGCACATCAACCATTTTATTTTTCGCCAAATTAAAAAGTTGCACATTTTAGTCTCGGAAAATTTCCAAATCCTATTTTCTTTTGAGTATAAAACATTTCATTCCTGCTCTGATTTCACATGCATATGATATTTTAATTAAAAAAATAACCTTACAAATAATCTAAACCAAAAAAAAATCGTTTTTCTTTTATTTTTACTTCAAGAGTCTGAATCATTTAATAAACTTGCTAAATACGGCAACCTAGATATGCTATATTCTCCCTTTTTCCACTGCGGGGTTACAATTGCGAAATGGCGAAGCGAAAAATGAGCCTTTAGCGACATGTTTTTTATCGATATCTTCTAAAAGAATTCGAATTTTGAAAAAATTGATTCGAGGTATGTCGGGACCCGTCCTGGAGAATTTTCATACAAAATTTGGTAGGTCTAGGATCATCTGTCTAAGAGCTAGGCGAGACACAGACAAACTAAGTAACTAACCAACTAACATTTTACACTTTGTTTTATTTATATAGATGTCTTTTATCAACATTTAAGAAATAAAAGTCTAGGTCAGTGTTTTGGGTACATCCGGTATAATCTTTAAGATCTAATACACATAGGTTGTCCATTTGCCTCTCGCATTTTCTCATTTCAGCGTATTAAGATATGTAGCTAGGGAAATCTCACATGGCATTTGAGATTCTCTAATTACGTGATAACAAGCCATTCATACAACAAACCTGGCGTTCTCAGAGATTTGTGCACGGTCAGTTGTCCTATTAATAAGCTGAACATATGCCCTGACCTCGCCAACACATAGCAGTCATATTAGAAACCATTTACAGATTTTGGGAACTGTAAAATGAGAGGAATATACATGTGAATAGAAACGGAATCAGTATGAAAGTAAAAAGGTAATAGACATGCATGTAATTGTAAATTAAGATGAAAAGTGGTTAATGGATTTTTCTACACTGTGCGACAGTGAATTTTCGTTAATAGCAGTTGGAGAAAATAAGAAGATAAACTGTGAATTTTGTATAGAGACGTGTGTTGTGACAGAGTAAACGAGAAATTTAAAGGTTTGATGCATCATCTACCGTGTAGTTGCAAACCTGAAGAAAAATGTCTCACTCACTCTCCATTTGGATATCTTAGAGCAAGTTTACATATACTGTTGAAAATGGTTATTTTAATGAAATCGCTTTGCCTTATTGGGATTGGAGAGGATATAGGAGAGGCATATAGAGGGAAATATTTTTAAATTTTAAATTTATAACGTGCATGTACATTTTTTGCTAATAAGTAATTGAAGCGAATGAATAATTTCTACTGTAGCATAAGAAATATTGGTGACTGGGGAGAATCTCAATAAAAAAGTCATTTTAAGATTATTTTTTTATTCATAAGTATGATGTAAATTATCACACAGAAAATTGTTAGAAAACTCCTTAAAGAACTTTATGACACGTTAAATCATGGTTTATATTCAAATGAAAAGGACATCTGGATAAGTCATTTCACTTAATGTGTTTCTTTTTTTCGTTTAAAATAACCAAACAACCAAATAGAAATGTAGGTAAACTCATAGAAAAATAAATAAATGAATCTAAATATAAATAAATAAAAAAAATGGTCTTAAGAACAGGCAAAAAGCAAATATAGGGGAATTTTTTTTTCTTGCTTGTCAAATAATGGATATGGCAATTGAAATTTAAATTTAGAAGTATTTTTAAAAATCTGAAATTTTCAAGTTTATATGTATCCATTTCAAATATAGGAAATGACCACTTGTAGATTTTCTTAACAAGATTCAAAAAGTAAAATAAAATAAATAGTTATAAATTAAATTAAACATTTAAAAAATTAACTATCACTCATAAATGAGAATCTGCGTTATGGATTATCTCTAGTTTGAAAAACTCTTGAAAAATCCAATGTTATACTATATAAACTGCGCGCAGTAAAATACATACTTAATCCTGGGAAAAAGAGCAAAACTTGGCAAAAGAATAAAACGCAAAATTGCTATTTTTCAGGGGCCGATCAATCACTACCTTTCACAAATTATATAATGATTCTTTGAGACACCTTTTTAAATAATTAACATAAAAATATCTCAGTGTTTTTCATATGACAGTTAAAGTGGTCAGTTATAATTCTGACCCCAGTTTAATTAAGATTTTTCTGTTCCGTGAAACACATTGTATGAAGTGAAATTTCTCTTCAAATTTTGCTTCAAAATTGGCAGTCAGACCAGGGGCTCTAATCTGCTATGTTCGTTTGCAAAAACACGTATCTGTTCGCGTCATCCGAAGCTCATCCGTATCTGGCACAAAACCGAATTTTCGGGTAGGTTGCGGATGACGTCAGTACGATGTTATAATGTTCGTTTAAACGAACATGGCAGATTAAAACACCAGATATTTTTGCATGACCGTAGAATTTCAGAGGCTTCAAAACTGATACCGCTCTAATTAAAAAAAAAAAAAAAAAAAAAAAAGACTTACGTTTTCGAAATAGGTTTGAAATCTCAAAATTCAAATCCTTGAACACAATTATGGCTGGTTGAAAAAACTGTTAAACTATAACTACTAGCGTCTTTATCAGCCTTGTAAAAATAATCTCCGATATACCAGACAGTGAAAGGGAAGGAATTCAATTGTTAATTAAATGACAATAGCTTACTTGTGCAATGTCCGTATTTCATTCGAAATGGATTCCATTCGTACTATCTTTTATTCCGGACGAATCATTGTGCTGAATTTCCGTGACAAATTAGAACAAACACATTGAACCGTTCCGTGCGTTGAATAGAATGATTAATTTAAACCAGTGTTGCCGAAAATATCAATGAATGCCGAAAAGTTTTAAGCCATTTAAGATTGTTTCTTATTGTGGGAAGAATGGCAGCTAAACACACGGGACATGATCAAACTTTCAGCACAAGTATATTTTTTCCCCAGTTCTAGTAGAAAAGTGTAGGAGAACTTCATTCTCTGAAAATGAACTGGAATCCAAGAAAATAAAACTAGAATACATTATTAAAAAAAAAAAGACTATTCAGCAAATGTAAAGCGAGGAAGATTTCACTTTATTCGAAAGATTTACACAGCTTTGAAATTTTTGCAACATGTCTGAAAAATATGTTCATGACTTCAGCTTCTATTTGTGCGCTTGCTTGTAAATACGTCGTCTCGTAGACTGCAATATAACATTTATTTAAATGCTTGGATTATCGCAAAATTTATATACAGGGTGTCCCATAATGATTGGTACGAACTTCAAAAGGAGGCAGGTCATATGAATCATAATTATGAATCTGAATCGTGGAGTCGAAAACGTCTATTTCACTTGCCTGTTAATAAACACTGTGGTAAAATCGTTAAATTGTCCGTCTGATTTCTTAACCCAGTTTCATAAACAATGGGTTTGTCTTCAAAAATTTCGACACTGAAATGAAAAAGAATTTTTATACTATCCCTTTTAGTCAAGTATTTTCTGTGAAAAATCCATTAGTTTTTGACGAACCATGGTCGGAAAGTTCACTGTTATTTCAGCACTTGTTCCGAAGTGATTATTACAAGCTACATAAAGGCGGGGTTTTTTGACCCCACATTGCTGTGTGATTCTAAATACCTATTATATGCCTTACCTCACCTTAAAGTTTGTCCCAATCATTATGGGATATCCTGTATATACATATATTGATATTTTTACAGCATTATCGTTTTAAATTTTATTGATTGTATTATTTATGAGTCTTTGACAAGAATGCAAATGGAAAATGAAATACAAGGTGTGTATAAAAGAGTATTCCGATTCTGAAGAACTGAAGTTTCAAAATTGAAGAAGATACAACATTTTAAGGCAAATTAAATCAAAATTAACATTCTAAAGTTTATAAAATTTGTGAAGTGTGCATGGATAATGTAATCACATGTAACCACGTATCAAAAATCCAAGCCCGTAAATCTAAGGGTAGGGGGTGTAGGATAAACTCCCCAACCCCTTTCTCAAAAACTATTAATAGTATTTATTTTTAAAAAATGGTGCACTTACTGTTTTAGGGGAAGTTAACCTTTCAAATTTGGGGTACTTTTTCGTAATGTATGTCTAGGGAAAGTTCAGGGATGAGGTTTAATTTTTAAGGAATAGGTGTAAAGCTTATTCTCAGTTACTTAAAATTAAATGAGATTGAGTTCTTCTCTATGTTAGAGGGAAACTGAAAAATACCAGTCTTTATAAAATTGAAAGATTTATTTATCTTTTTAATAATTTTGCCGCGGCTATGAACTGGCAATCTGATATTTTAAAGTTGCATTGCTGTTTCAATGAGCAAACTTTTTTTTTTCTAATGAAATAAATGTGTTAGATGTTTTATTAAAATTTACCCTGACTACAAAGAGATAAAGAAACTGCAAAAATCCTAAAACAATCGTTAATTTTTTTTCAGTAATTTTTTCTTATAGTAGATTGATAGATTATGAATGCTGAACAACTTGGAAGTGCTGGCCATCCATCCAAATTGCAACACCAAGAAGGAAACACCGAAATGAAGTGAAATTTGCACCACGTGTTTGCGGTGATGTGCAAATGATTAACATTTCAGAGCAGATGCACATCACTGTGTCTTTAGCGCCACCTGCAAGTGCTGTGTAAAGGGAGAAAAGAAGGCTGGTTTGAAGCACTGGTTATGTTTTTCTATGCGTCTGTTTTGTGTAAGCAGCTGGCTTCATTATGCCTTGTAGAAGAAAACGAGCGTCTCTCCGTCGTGCTTCGGAGTTTGATAGAGGTAGAATAGTGGTCTACAGAGATTGGGGATTGATTATCTTTCAGAGAAATCGGTGATCGTGTCAGACGGAATTTATGCTGCGGATCTGTAATCGCTGGATGCAGGAGGGAACGAGGGACTAACGTTGCCGGTTGCACCCACCTAATTGCACCACTACCCATGATGACAGAAAAATTGTGCGCATGGCAGTGATGGATGGCTCTGCTACATCACGAACCATATCACAACGAATTAGGTCTGTTGCCCGCTCACACCATTCGACGTCGTTTACAACAGTGGAATGTCCGGAAGGCGTCCATAGCTGCGTTTACCGTTGAGTCAAAACAACAGGCGTTTACGACAGCAACGGTGTGATGAAGGACGGGCATGGACAACAAAATTTAAGGGCATTATTTTTACCAACGAATTTCGCTTCTGCCTGCAACACAACGATGGTCGGATCAGAGACTGAAGACATCGTAGTGACAGACTGGTGAGCTCTTGCCATTTGCATTGCCATACTGGCCCCACAGCCGGTATTATCGTTTGGGGTGTTACTGGATTCCACTGCCGCATCCCCCCTAGTACGCACTGCCGGTATACTGGCCAGCCAGGGCTATATCGCTAAGATGTTGGGGACCATTGTCCTCTTATCTTCAGAGCTTGTCAGCTGTCATATTTCAACAGGATAATACGAGACAACATATGGCACACAATGCCTAAGACTTTTTCGTCGCCCACCAAATTGAGTTGCTGCCTTGGCTTCCTTGTTCGCCCGATCTATCACCTGTTGAAAACATCAGGTCGATGGTTGCAGAACGACTTGCCCGGGATATACTCCCTGCTGATATAATAGATCAGCTTTAGCCATATGTGCAAGAAGCATGGACTGCTATAACCCAACAGCACATCCAAAGCATCTTTGATTTAATGCCGAGACGTGTAGCAGCGGTCATAGCCACAGGGTGCGAACTGAACATTTTCTCCAGGGGGGGACATTTGAAAGAAAACATTCTACAGGGGGGGGGGACACTTGAAAAGGAAAAGGAATGAAGGTGCAAATGCTTTACTCACATGATATTACTTGACAAATGCAGTCGCCGACACGTGTGGGAACTGACTTATATTCAAACTAAAGTCATGGATTGTTTGTTCTATGGAATCACAGATACACAAGCTACATATAATGTACCTGTATTGGAAGCCACCCTTGAGGGCTTTTAGCTTAGAAAAGAGACGAAATTTTAAGGCAGTCGCCTTAGAGTACAATAACAAACGATAACATACATCCTTTATATTGAGTTCTTGACTTCAATCCCAAATCTTCACTCACCAGTTTAACATTTCTTCAGCAGGGGATAAATAGTATCCCTGGCAGGGATCCATTAATATTTCTTTAGCCAGGAATATTACATTCTTCATCCGGGGACGATCCCCGGCATCCCCCCCGTCAATTCGCACCCTGCATAGCCAGTAATGACGGCAACACTCAATACCGATTTGATTATCTTCCTCACTTCACAAGAGGCTGTATTTTCAATCATTTGATCTTTGTAGAACGTACTATCTCCCAAATAAATTTTGCTGCGATATCTCTGTTCTTTCTTGTTGTTTCATCTTGGATGTCCAGCAGTGTACATGTTTTTTTTTTTTTTAATCACATTTCTTCCATAACATCACTTTACAAAAGATTCATTTATCCCTAGTTAAAGATGGTCGATTAATTATCTCGCATACTTTATTAGGCTGGAATTTCAATGGTTGGCTTGTTACAGTCGATTAATTAGGACCGTTAAATTTTCTGGTACAAGCAAATCAATACGGTACAATCTGCAATAAGCTTTTTATTACGGAATGTTTAAAACGCGCTAACCACTAATGTTAACACGTGCTAACCACTAATATTTACATTAGAATTCCTTTTAAAACACACCTTAACTAAAATAATTATAAGAATTGTTGCATTTCACCCTAAGTCACATATTTCTCATGATGAATGCTTACTAATAAATACACAAATCAGACTTACTGTCGTTAGTCATGTAAAGCCCAATCAACGTATCGTCCACAGTCCTTTTGGGAAGCACAGCGTTTAATAAAATTGAGATGAAAATGAGTAATGCGAAGGTTAACCAATGGGAATTTCATTTTATCGCTCTCGACACACACCTGTGACTGGCGTGAGACAACAATTACACGCCAAGTCGTTAATAATAAAGCTTTCAGAAACTCATTTATCTTGTCCCATAACTCATGCAAATCCACACGTTTACAGAACAAGAACTCCGCATCGGAAATCCATAAGTTATGTAAAGTGCACCGGCGAAATGAATTAGCCCAATGTGCATATCACGCGTGTCTTTCTCAGCCTGAATTTGCTTGAGATGATGCTTGAGCGTAATTCATTTTCGAAAATTAGCTGCGGAAATCCGTAATATAAGGTATTTAGCGTACACCCAAATGAAGAATAATGATAATTTAATTGTTTTGTGAAAAGTGGTGAAGTTGAGTTGCATAGACCTTGAACTTTTTTCATGTTTTTATCTAGCTCACGAAGGAAATCAGGATCAGACGCTGTAATTAATATTCCGCAAGCTCACTAATCTCTGAATGAGCTGAAATTTTGCAAACTAATGTATCTTATCTAGCGATAGATAAATTAATAAAAAAGATTTGATTTAAAATTTTATCTTTTTAACATGTCATAAAAGCCATTTATCATTCCAAAAGTGGAACGTGTTCGCAGTTTTATAAGTCCCATGCGGATTACTGGTCAGCATTCTTAGTTTTCCTTTAGCCCCACCAGTGGAAGAGCGCATAGAGCTCTGAACTTTGAGACGGAAGGTACCTGGTTCAAAACCAGTTCGATTCCGCCGACCTAAGCGGAGTTTTTCTTGGTTTCCTCCAAAACTTAGTGTAAATACGAGTTAGGACCCTTAGAAAGAACTCCACGGAGGGCACCCCACCCCTTGGCCTAGAACACAGCTAACTGGCCGTAATCCCATAACACAGCACATAACAGTTTTTCTTACAGCTGTCGCAGGTTTGCATCTCGAGTCAAATGTTTTCGAAAAAATGCATATACATTTTATTCGCCATTGCAGAATGCTTTTACCCGACTTTAATTAAGGGAGGAAAAAGGAATTTCCAACAAATTTATGACTTCTAATTTCTGAAGTAGACAAAAAATAGCTTTCTAAAGTATATGATGTTTGAAAATTTGAATAGAAGAAAGAATAAAATATAAAAATAAGTGAAAAATTACTTTTTTAAAACCACACGCTTTTACTTAAAAGATAACTAAATAAAAAATATTTAGAAATACGCAAAAAAAATTTACTTATGACAAAAAATAGACAGAAGAGGATCTCAGTATGAGGATGATAGTATATTTTACATGATAATGCATTGCATATCTATAGATATATAGATATGCAATGTATTATCGATATAAAATATACTATCATACTTTTATTTTGAGTAAAAAGAATATATGAATATGTAACCATAATCAGATCTGTTTTAGATTAGTATTGTCTCTTTTTTTTCTTTTGTAGCTTATTAGTTTTATGAAGTACGACTTGAAATGTTATGCCAAATGTATTTGTAATTTCAATAATAAAAACTTATATGTTACAACCGCCCCACGAAACTGTTACAAATGAGCCAGGAATGGGAACAACTGTAACGCTATGCACTGACGTATATATATTAAAATTTTACTTTCTCGTCAACTGTTACTTCAAAATGGAATTTACGCGAATTTTTAAAACGGTTCTGTGATGTCTAAATAAAAGCATTGTGTTCTTCTTTTCAGTGTTGCAAATATTGATCAAAATGTGCAAACTGTTACAACTGACTCCAGTATCCCCTATGCAGTGGTTAAGATAAGATTCACGGATAATTTGCAATAGATAATTTAAACTGTTCATTCACTACTGTCAAATGCACCGCAATGCCCAAATCTGTTACTGGAATGTCAGTCTACTCGCTCAATGATTCTTCATTTATGCGGGTCTCTTCTTTACAACTCTCTGAACTATAGGCGCATGGGTGTTAAGCATCTGCTTATGGACTAACTTCCCTGTTTATCGGTTTATTCAAGTGCAGTTTCTCCCATTTTGTCAATTTAAACAAAAGCAATAGTAACTGTATGCTTTAAATATTTCAATAATTATATAAAAGCTGTTAACAATGGACAATAGCACGGAATTTTAAATGCTTTCAGTTGCTGTTGATCGATGTTTTTTAAATATGTTGTGATTTGCTTGTGATCGCTGTTTCTTTATCCTTGAAATGTCCAACCATTAGCTACCAATATTTTTTTTCAGAAGGGGGGGGGGGGTGAGAAGCTGTAAAGCATTTAACGCGTTAAATTTATCTAATAGGACGGAATCTATAACATTTTAAGAGATAATTTTCAAAAAGTTCTGGAAATCTGTAACCTTTTTTTTTTTTCTTCGATCCTCAGAATTTCATTTGATACACGAAATATTTATAATTAACTTTCTTAACTGATACAGAAGAAAAAAGCTTGCTTAGTGAAATTTGGGGTATACCAGGTTTCTTACATTTGAAAGAAAACTTGGTACTTGTTGATTATAGCGTCCACTGAGTTTAGTTAGCGACTTAAGCATTATGCAAAGATTGCAGCTATGCTTTAAGACTGCAAATGTCTATAAGAATTTAAATACTTTCGTGAGATTTTACTACCACCATTTTAACGAAATATTTCGGTTCTTGTCGATTCAGTTTTTTCTGTCCCTATAATCGACAAGTGCCGAAATTGTATGAGTTCTTTGAAAGAGTGAAGCAGCTTCATCCGAAATGTCACTTTATAATTTAATATCACGTATACAAAATTATTCACGTACACTCTCGTTCATGTTTCTCACCTTTCACTCACAATACATTCATTGAATCAGTAACGACATCACTAGAGGACTCCAGTGTCATTTAGTTCAAATGCTAGTCAAAAATACAAAAACCTTATTTGCACTCGATTATATCAAACATGGTATTAAGGCATCAAACGAGGCAGAATGCGGTGGCAAGAGTGACAGATTTTTGATTAAATCGAAGTACATTTAAATCACACAAATTTCAGCCTTAATTCGATTTGCTGTTAAGGTAGAATTATGGGGAAAATGTTTTAATCCGCGTACAGCTATCGGAAATTTAAAGGTGATTCTTTAGTGCTGTTCATGCTCGTGTGTGGAAAATTACACAGAATTCTGTGAATTTTACACCCCCCTCCCCTCCACTGTGATAAAATTTTCATCATTTCATTTGCATACAGCTTATGGGGGGAGGACCACCTGAGCTATTTAGGTGCATGGCTTTAATCTCACTTGGAAATGAGATGGAAGCATTCGATTTGCGAACCTCCTACCGCTGCTAGCAGAAATAAATGATCTACAGGCACATTGAGCAGTAAACTGCTCTACATATTTATTTCCCAGGCTGTGAGAACTTTACGACATTACTAATAGGTTTCTTCACGAGGAAAGGCTCACTTTGGAGATTTAGTGGAGTTTTCCAATCAGGACTTTACGATATTAGTGTAGTTCGTTTTAAAAGGAGTGAACACTACAATTCAACTGGATTCCATTGAAATATTTCAAAGTGATGCTTGCGATATATGTAGTTATTCAATTTATTAAAAAAACTGATTTAACTCTTTCATTTAAAACTGTTCTCGTGCATTTCTGGTGAAAGAGCGCGAGTTTTTTTTATTTTTTGTTTATTTAATCTTTTACGTAGGTGGTTCAAAGAGTAAGTGAACAAAGAGCTAAAAATAAAATTCTACTCCAAAGTACTTTAGGCGATCCCAACAATCAATCAATAGACCTTTAAGCATTGAAAGATTTTTGGGTGACTCTGTGAATAAACTAACAGCCCAACAGAATGCAACCGAAACAAGGGAGTGCACAACTAGACCTTACAACAGTCCTCAAAACAAAATTTCAACATTCTGAGGCTACTCATTTTTGAGTTACGCGAGTTACATGCATACGTACATCCATTCATCCCTCACTCCGCAACAAGCATGGTACAATGGATCTACTCGCGTAAGTACGCAAAATCTTGTCAAAGCGGATTGGGGGCTGGTCAAAATGGATATTTCAGTCAAAATATGATAAACGAATTTCTTTATGATTACAGTATTTCCTTTCCTGTACAGTATGATTACATAATTTTTAATCACCTCGTAAATGAATGTAAAATGAGCTAAAGTAGTCTGTGGGAGGGTGAAAAATAGAAATAAATTAATACACTAGGAAAATTTGAAGTATTCTCATTAAGAGAAAAAACCTAGAATCATTTAATCTTATTTAATAAAAAAATAAAGATTTATTGATAAAATATTGAGTTATTAAATTTGAAATATCAAAGATCTTCTACTTACCTAAAATAGAATAAAAAATCTGAAATTAGAGAGGATTAGTACTTATTTTTTTTCCACAAATGAAAAGATTTCTTTAATTTAACATAAAAGTAAATTATCAATAAAAAGTATTTAAACTTATTTGTTTTATAAATTGGAACATAGCTCATTCTTAAGCTAAATAATACCTTTATTAAGGAGAAAGTATTTCAGGAACTAAATAAAAAATGCGTAATACCACAGGCTTTCATCATTAGTTGGAAGAAAAAAAAAGACTAAAAGAATTAGGCTTTATTGAATTTTTTATCAAATGATTATCAAAGTCTATTTAAAAATGTTAATTTGAACTTTACGAAGAAAAAAAAATTACAACAAAAAAGTCCTAAATGGTACTTTATTTTCTCTACTAATTTCATTTTTATAGAACTGTATTTATTTAACCATGGTTGTGAAATCATGTTAAGTGGTTATGGTTTATCTAAATAAGTGGTAGATGTTTGTACAAATAAGTATTTTTTGTTCTCGTATTAAGTGATGAATGATAAGAGGTATGCATTAGGTTTTAAAATATTAAATGATAAATAAAAAGTTGTATTTATTCTTTCAATCGCACACTACAATCAAACTATATCTTCGTGATAGATAATTGAATAATAAGTATAATTTCATAATTTACACTTTTATGCATATTTTTAGTTTTACGCATTTCAAAGTATCCTTTTAAAAGCAACTCAGATAGCACCAAAAATTTTTGTTTGCTATATTACTTGGTCTTCTTTTTTAAATTCTTGTTTTATAGGACCATAAACACTTATTAATTATAAAACGTTAGTTTAATGGGATGGGGGGGGAAGCTTTTTTAGGCCTGAAAATCGGCTTTATGTGTAAATTAATGATACTGAGAAGTAACATCAGTAAAAAATTGTACACTTGGAACAATTGGAAGAAATTTTATGAAAAATATTAGAAATACAAACAATTTTTTTTTAAACATTTAAATGGATTGTTGCACTTAATGCTGAAATAAGATCATAGACGCCATGAAACACACTTGGGCATCTGTCAACATAAGTCCATAAAAGCATGAGTCGATTTATGTCTGCATCATAAAGCCATCCTCGATTGAAAATGTCAGTTTACAAGTCGTATTCTCATTATTAGTTAGAATATTTCAATTTTCTGCTTCAGTATGTTCCCAACGCTCTCAGATACTTATGGCGAGGCCTCTATTAGTGAAAGCTAATAAGTAACTCTTTATGCTAAAACTTTTCTAAAGAAATTCTAAAGCATGATAATCGTATTGCAAAAGTGTCTGATGTGCCATCAATTTAGAAAAACATTACAAAATACCGAATCTTAGAGAGATTTTTTTTCGTGTACGGTACAAAAATATTTTTACAGGCGGTTTATACTATGAAATCTTGAAGCAGATTGTTTTTGACATTACGCAGTACTGATTTTAAAGATTCATACCTATATTTTCAGAGTCCTCGAAGAAACTTAATTTATTAAAAAATTAATTAAAAGAATTGTATCATTTCTGCAAGGAACATTAATTTAATAATCATCACCCATCATTAAAATGATTTTTTTGGCCAATGGACCTAACAGCTTTACCAGAGGAATCGCGCATTAAGATCGTAATCATTAAGACCTCTTATTTTAATCGGTGAACAAATCTACGAAAGCAACACACACACAACTTTATCACCATCTCGGTCGCCATAATAATTTAACGGCAGGTTGGCGTTATTATTATCATTTACGTTATAATCCACGGCAAGCTAAACGGCGGCCATTAGGTGTTTCGCCCTGCTCGCATTTGTCTGAAGGCCGCTGTTTACCGTCATTGGTTTAACGACACCCTTTTGTGGTCTGTGCGGCATTTTTCGGGCAAAGGTTTTGCCCTCCCAACAGTTATGAGTTCAATGGCATCAATATTTATTGATCATCAGTAAATCGGTACCCCATAATTATGAATTTGATAATCACGATTCATAATCGTCGGTTTGAAAGATCTATCAGAGATAATGAATGATCGTTAAGTAATATGACTGAGCAAGTACTTTGATACTCGATTTTAAGTGAAGCGGGGCTTTACTTTGCAGTGATAGCAATTCAATGGTTGTGACATAATAATTATTTGAATTGTTGATCGGAGTTAAAGTTTTTTTTAATATTTAATTATTCCTTGTTAACGGCCTGAGAATGTACATGCTATTTAATGAGTGTTCAATATCATGCTTTTTTCAATTTAATATGAACTTTAATATTAAATTGAAAAAAGCATGGTATTACACCATTTTTTATTTTGTTATGCAGGAAAATGAAGGATTTATTGTAACATGTGTAACTAACTGAAATACCCGTCGTTGACGGGTTAGTACGTACTGCAGATTTTCAAAAAGCATGAATCATCGTTTGCATTGTAGGAATACAAGGTATGGTATTGGAATACTGGCAGAAACATTAAAAACAATATTATAGCTCGTGTATTCTTAAAAGATAACAGGTTAGACAGTAACAGATTGTTGCCAATATAAAGATAACATGTTCCGCTGTGGTCTAGTCACTAAACTCCGTTCCCGTAAGAACTCAGAAAGTGAAGCAGCATCCGACTTGGACCGTGCTTGGGAGGGTGAACTGCTGGACTGATGTGAAACTGTGTACGCTAATGGGAGCTGGTGCACATAAAATCCGTCGTGGCTCCAATGTCTTCCATGTTCAAACGATCTGGGGTGCCGATTTTAGATGGTTGGTCCCTCCTCTAGAATTGGTCCAAAATTAGGGACCAACATGCAGAAGTCCAACCCCCTCGGGAGCGATGGCACCTAATCTCCATGAATAGTGCAGTCGTCTATCCATGGACAAGAAATCAACAACAAAGATAACATTTCATTTTTTATATTAACGGTCTCTTTTGGTGGATTGAGCTTTTAACATTAAGAGGACATTTAAAGTTGCATTAAAAGATGCTATTAATGATTATTAAATTAAAAAGAAAATATCTATAAAATGCTTTTTAATAACAAGCAATCTATATTTAGCATTACAACGTTTTATTTGATTGTATTTAGATGATTTTATTTGATGCGTAAAAAAACTTTTTCACAGTTTGTTTATACGTCATACCTCAAAAACAATTCAGATGTGTAGAATATTCAAAGCCTGTAATTTAAATTCACTAATTGTCTGCTATTTAGCAGAAGTTAATTTCATTCCCTTGAACCCTTGTACGAAGATGATACACAAAATTATCGCTAAATCTGATTGTTATCTTTATTTAACTGAAACTTCCAGGCTGTAACTAGTTTTTTTTAATTAGCTAGATTTTTTAATATTGACCACCAATCATGTCACCAAATTCCGTTTAATTTACTTCAACCATTTTACGTGATGCATGAACGAAAAAACCGCCGTGGACTGAACGACAGAATGACAGACAGATATAGAATTTTCGACAGTCGTTTTGGGTTATTGGTGAATTTGTGTAACTGATAGAAATCGCAAAACTTTTGAATTCCAAGTAATGTACAGACCAAAATCTAGTTTTATTTCCATAGATTTGGCACTCCTGTCCATAAATGTAATTAAAAAAAGCTTTTTTATTTAATATAGAATTTATCATTAATAGTTTTTAAATAATCATGAGTTAAACAATATTAACCAAATACAAAATTAAACTGCAATCCCAAGAAAGATGGTAATAAAATGACGGTTCTTAACATATTGGTGTTTTGCAAATTTCGTGATGGACTTAAGCACAACATGAGACCAAAAACATACTTATTTGAAATGTATATGAGTTCGTGTTCAAAAGTGAGTGTTGCTTACTTTGCAATCTCTAATTCACCGAATACTAAACCCGTGAGTCAACGCAGCAGAGCAAGTTGCTTCAAAGATTGGCAGAGAAAATACTATTCACCTTGACAAATACAAGGGTTACCATTGTGATGCAGATAATCACATATCTTATTTTTAATTATCAATTACTTAATTGTTAATTATTTCTAAATTTAATCTGTGTTCAAAATTTATTCTTTGCACTTTCGATTTGGATTTCTTTTCCCTTCGCCTGTAAAGTTTTATTTCTGCATCTACCGTATTTAAAAGCAATCTTCCGTTTTCATTTTTTTTTTTTTCCTTTTTATTTCACTTTTGCATTGGTAAAGCCTAGCATTTCTGTTCCCATGGTTTGTTTATGACCATATATGGTATCAAATCTATAAATAACATTGGCTTTCATTTTGGGTTACAGTTTAGCTGCTAGATTGTTTGTTTTATCCTGTTGGCGAGACTGGGATTCAAAAATAATTATATAGAAATGTTCTTAACGCCTACTGGCGTGTCGTTATTTTCACACTTTGTTTGGCGTGTCTCTTTGGAGTGTTTTGCTTCTGTACTAACCATTTGGCTTGAGTTTCTCATCCTAATTGACGCCTTAGCATTTGTCAAATGAACCTACGTTTTTCAGGGGTCTGCTCAGCCACCGTAGGACTTTATAATTTTGATGTTTATGTGTTGATATATTAAAATACACTCATGTCCATAAATTAAGGATAATTCAGAATCACACAGAAATTGATCTCTAAAATAAAAATTTCACCTGTGGAATGATCACACACATCTTGAAGAAAAATATGCAAATTACAGGAAACCACCAGATGGCGTGGATGGTACGTCACAATGACGAGAGTGTAAGAGAGGGGTATATAAGGAATGGTGGCAAAGAAATAAAATTGTTCACAAGCGCTGTGAAAGCCTTTCAGTGCAAAAACCGCATAGTTATGGCACAAAGGAGGCATTTGGATGATGTTTTACGTGGCAGAATTATCGGACGACTGGAATGTGGACGTACCCAGCTGGAAGTATCCGAGGAACTTGGAATCGCCCAGAGTGTCATCTCCAGGCTTTGGCAACGATTCCAAGATGATGGTAATATGAGTAGACGTTACAGCACAGGTCGCCCCCGAGTTACAACGCCGAATGAGGACCGCTATTTGGCAGTTACTGCCAAAAGAAACAGACGGAGTACAGCATCAGACCTGTCTCGTCAGCTCTCTTCAGCTACCGGTACGACAGTTTCAAGGCAGACCGTGTACAGACGCTTAGGGCACATTGGTCTATATGCTCGTAGGCCTGTCAGATGTGTTCCACTTACCGCAACTCACTGTCGCCTGCGATTAACCTGGAGTAGAGAGCATGCATTGTGGACACCGCAACAATGGTCTTGTGTGATGTTTTCCGACGAGTCCAGGTTTAGTTTGGAGTCTGATTCTCGCCGGACATTCATCTGGAGAGAGCCAGGTACCCGTTACCACCAAGAGAACACCATTGAAAGACACCGTTACGGTGGTGCAGGATGGCTCGTTTGGGGAGGAATTATTCTTGGTTCCAGAACTGACCTGCATGTTCAGAGTGTAACGATGATAGGCCACATCTATCGGGATGTCATTCTAGAACAATATGTACGTTTGTTTCGGGGCGCCATGGGTGCTGAATTTGTGTTTATGGATGACAACGCCCGTCCTCACCGTGCAAACATTGTAGACGAATGCCTTCAGTCGGAGGATATCACCCGTATGCATTGGCCAGCATACTCACCGGACTTGAATCCAATAGAGCATGTGTGGGATATGCTTGGCCGACGAATTGCAGCCCGTCAACCCCCTCCCACCTGTCTACCGGAACTTCGGAGTGCATTGCTTGATGAGTGGTGTAATATTCCCCAAGATCAGATTGATCATTTGATACTCAGCATGCCTAGGCGTTGTCAGGCCTGTATTGCATCGTCCGGGAGACATACTCCGTATTAACCATCCTACTAACCATGTTATACTGTTTTTTGTAAATAGGTTCTTTTTTGAAATTTGGTCAAGGAAGTAAAACTTGCAATTTTTATTAATTATGTCAAACATATAGCATCTTTTTTGCTCATTACTTTTTGTTTAATAAATAGACTTTACAAATAAGTCAAATTTGTTTTGCTTCTTTCTCTTTCTTTGCCTGAACTTCATTATCCTTAATTTATGGACATGAGTGTAAAATGTAATTGCCACTATAAAGTCTTGTTCTTTCTTCACGGCCTGGGTTTCGCCTTCATAAAAAATATGGGATGTGAACCTGGGGAAAGCTTCCCCATAACCATGACATCTTGACCAATACAATTTCCGCATTGTCTCAGAGTCAAGCCGCCCATTCAGGTTACCTAACACGACCATATGTCATGCAGAGTCATGACATATGGTGAATACCGCTGTAAGCCAATTAAACTTACACCCTCATATAACGGTGAAGCATTTCAATCTGTGTAAACTAAGATCACAGTGGTAATTCTTTCACTCGACGGGGAAAAAAATGCGCAGAAAAGTCTCAGGGCTTTAGGTTACACGTCGCTGATGACGGCCAATCAAAAAACAAAAAAACATTTACCAATAATTAGTAATGCAGTGAATCATTTATGACTTTTGGCCCCAGCATGGCCTACTGGTTAAATACTAGGGTGGGTCGAAAAAAATAATTGTTGTTTTTTTTTCAACCCGTAAGTACGAGGAAAAGGTGCGAATTTTGGGTGGCTAAAAAGATGTCAAAGAAGAAATGAAATCGGTTCATATCTTCCATATCGTGCATTTACTCTAAAGTTTGTCAAAATTTGGAAAATTTCACGTTTTTACAGTAATTTTCAACCTTTTTTGAATTAGCATGTTCCTGAATCTAATGAGGTTTTGGTAAAAATTTACATACAATGGTAGATTGCAATTTAAAGGGAAGAAATACAATTTTTTTTAAATTTATTGAATAAAATTTTAAAATCTAATCACTTTAGAACTTTAGTAATATCCCTAAGCAGATTTATGAAACTAAGTTTTTATGGGAACATTTGTAAATCCAAGAAATTCACACTTGAGCATCGCCGTTTTCATTCATTCTTAGTTTAGGTACTTTGAAATCTGAATTATGGGTGAAGTTAGACATGGTTCATTTTAACAGCATAGTCATTCTTATAGAACCTTCTCTAGACTCTGTTCCACAAACTTCTCTTGAGTATTTTGTCACAAGTTTTACACATCTTTCAACATATTGTGCGTGAACTGTGAATTTCTTGATTCTATATACCACACATACTCTGGGGTCAATTTGTAAGTTCCTATTTTTCTTCCTTATACCAGTACGTTGGAAAGCATAACATTATTCATGAGTGTGTCGTATTTTTCTTCTTTTATGGAAAAACGGTTCTTAATAAAGTTTAACATTTTTGCAGTTTAAAATAATATAGTTAAATGAAATATTTTGAGGTGTGAAGGGAATGAATGCATTGGATAAAAAACACAAAGTTGCATGTTTGATTTAATTGGATGCAGAAAATAGCCAATGAATAAAAAATGTTTTTGACTCTTTTTACTCCATCTTACCCAATAAAACAGACTATTTCACTCGTTGAAAGTACTTTTTTCTAAACAAAATCTAAAAGGCATAAACATTCAAAAATAAGTCGATTCTAAAATCATATACAGAACTGGAAACTCGAAACTTTTTGAAATTAACACTATTCTTTGAAAAACTTTTTGTTGAATGTTAAAAAATAGTTCTTTAATAGCAATGATGGTAAGTCTTTTGAAATGGAATCGTGATTTTTATCCTTGTGTCAATAAAAATCGAAACTGATCGGAATATTTTTTTTCTAAATTGATAAATAAATAAAAAGTAAAAAAGAGTACATGAAAGGTAAGTTTAAAACTTCAAAGAGAACTATGAAATATTGTCTATGTTTTCGTTTAGTTTTGCAAGAGGAAATTAATTTCTAGTATTAATATCTACTGATGTTTATGAGAGAAGTATCTTTCATTTAAAGTACTTTTAGTTTAAATTTTTTATAAAAATGTTAAACCTAGCAAAATTACATAAAACAAACATGGCCAAATTTTTACTTTCAAAGAAATCTGAAATGGTAAACAATCCTTTTGATTATTATCTTAAGAAGTATATCCCTACATTAAAAATAATACTAAGTTTGTTTTTTATAAAAAAATATATTACGTGGCAGATTTTTTTAATAAACATTACAGATTAATCTACGAATAATTTTCTTTTGAAACAAGCGCTTACGTAAAAAAATTCATGAAATGATACGTTTTTAAAAACGTATCCATATTTTAAGCAACACGAAGTCAGTAATACCTAGGAAAGAATTAAAAAGTAATGCATAGCAAAAAAAAAAATTCACTATTTATGGATTTGAATATTTTTTTCACAAGTGTAGATTAGAATCATTTTCTAATTTTTTACACTCAAAAAACACCATGGAAGGTGTTTTTTGAGTGTAAAAAATGCTCAATTATATTCACATATCAATGAGCAATCAAATTAAGTCATTCTGAATTCTAAATTACATTTTTGAAACAAGCCTTAATTATAACTATTTTTAAGCAGCATATCTTATTCAAAATAACGCAAATGTAGAAATGAAAGATAATCATGATAACTATATCAATTAAATGACACTTTAAATACATAATTATCATAAAATTAATAAAAACTTTCTATAATAACACGCATAAAATGGTACTTACCAATAAAGTGATCATTTCATGGGCTACAAAGGTCCACTCGAAATGACCGTCTTATTGATAAGTACCACTTTATATGTGGTATTATGCAGGGTTTTTATTAATATTACATTCTAACATCAGTTTTTGTTGAACGTTCTTGTTACATAATTATCATTCCCGCATACCCTATTTAAAGATTCAGTAAAATGCATAGCATTATGACTATAACCATTATACAGTTATTTAATGAACAGTTATTCAACGACTTATAATTAATACTTACGAAAGTTAGAGCATCATCGGACGGACATAATCACAAATCGGAGCAAATTAACTGATCTTAAAATAAAGTTTTATTTACGTACAATTTTCTCAAATCTTTCGCAAAAAACAATCACTTTTCTTACTAAATAAATACATTTGCTATGTTCCTAAGAGCAGTAAAAGATCGATCTGAAGTGAATCGATCGAAGTGTAAGGACTGTTATATATCACGACTGCGTGCTCTGGTGGAATAGAAACGTGTGTTGAATAAGCACCTGCTACTTAAATTCGGTGATTGGTCACCTCGTGTCAAGCTACGTGATTTAAAGAAATATATATTCAGATAAGAAGAGATTTGAATAAAAAAAAGAGAAGCGGGTATATCGAGTGTTTCGTGTATGTCGAAAAATGACCCGATCATTTTGGAAGTAATGACATTTTTTAAAAAAACATTTTATACTCAGTCAATATCTAAATCAAACATTAGGCGTTTTGAGATTTAATAATGCTTAAAAATGATGTAGAATCATCGAAACATATTTTATTCTGCTGTACATTTTTTCCCCTGCTAAACAAACATTTCAAGTATTGCTAAGGAGGAACCCCTTAGAAAGTCCTCAGATCAAGGCACCCCCCATCCAAGGCAGATCGCCCATGCTTAGACTTGCCAAAACAACTCAAACTACTCCACGTTCATTGCCTAAGCATACAGTCGTGGGTTCAATTCCCACTCATACCCTGACCGCTTAAAATTTCCTTTCTCGGTGATAGTAAAAGAACTTTCGTTGTGCTGTCCACTTTACTCGACAGCGATGGAGTAAAAAAAAAGGCGGGTCTTGAATCCAAGCACACAAGTGAAAATAACTGTTCCAAGTACAACAACACCAAAAAGTATATTGCTTGCGGAGAGTTATAGATCATTTATTTAGTTATATCCTACGAGTGACTCAACGGTGGGACAAGTCAGAAATTACTGAGCGTAGCTACATGACTTGCTCTTTCGTCATATGAATCAATCATCGTTTTAAAAGAATGGCGAAGCTGGTTTCAGTATTGGTGATTTATTTCTTGCTGCCAAACTTGGCGATAAATCATCGAAAATTTCAAACCTTGGCGACTTTCAACATTTTATTCTCACCCCTCGTGTTCTGTCTGGCAACCCTACTGAAAAATGCAACGAAAACTTGTTGACGAAAATCGGTCCACAATATATATATAAACAGAAAAACCTGGAGTGAAAGAATTATTACTCTAGTGAATATAGATCACATGAATATATATTATGTACATGCGTAAATCGCCAAACAATCACCAGAGAACAAATAATACCATTGAAGGGAAATATTCAAGCCGCTCCAAAAAAATATTTAAGCCAAATAATGTTACTGGAAAGTCAAAACTATGAATAGCGGGATGAAATGTATTCCATATTAATGAAAAAGAGTGTAAATATTTATGGAATGTTGAATACAGGTATAGTTCCTGAGATTTAGGAAGTATAGAGAATATTTTAAGATATCAGAGCTTTTTCTTCGCAGAATGGCAGAAAAAAAAATCTCATGTGGACAGGGGCGTAGCCAAGGGGGGGGATAGGGGGGTAATAACCCCCCATGAGGATTTTTTCCGTACAAAATGCATATTCTTCACTCCTTTATCACACAGCCGTATATATATATGTGTATGTATGTGTGTGTGTGTGTGTGTGTGTGTGTGAGTTACAGTAGTCGTAACCCCCCCCCATGAAAAATTTCTGGCTACGCCACTGCATGTGAGGCTAAACAGTGCAGAACAATAGAACAGTGTTAAGTCTATGGAAAAATGTGTTCGGTGATTATTCGTGATTATAAGGGACATTTTTCAGTGACTAGAACAATATTAAGTCTATGGGAATTTTTTTTCAATAATTATTTGTGATTATAGGGAAACCATTTTCAGTGATTAGAACAATGTTAAGTGAATTTGAAAATATTTTCAGAGATTATTCGTGACTACAATCTCCTTTCAGTATAAGCTACGTGATGGCCGCTATCACAGTACCAAATTTTGACTTCTTCTTTAGAACGGTCTCGGAGTAATTCGCTAACGAAAATCAATGTATTTTGCCATTCGACTCAAGTGACTTTTAGTAATTAATCCTCAATGTCATGACCGATCACTACCCTCTAGCTACATTATTAGTATTTACGCTGTATCCACTGTGACTGTGCCAAATTCGGTCAATATCGAATAGTGGCGAATGGAAAATTATTTTCAGTGATTACTCCTCAACGAGTAACCACTTCAATGATTACTCCATCCTATTTCATAAGCCATCCACGCCACGGCACGTTATCACAGCGCCAAATTTTGTAAAGACATCATGAGCGAAAAAAATTGCTGCTTTGTATTGTATAATAATGGAGAAGAACTAAAATTGCTTTGAAGTGCATAATTCTTAGGGTTGTTCTTAGACAAGCTGTACTGAAAATGTATATTTTCAGGCGTTATTCATATTTTCAGGTGTTCGCGATATTCAGGTCTGCATTCAAATCAAATGCACCTTTTTCCAATGCAACTATTTTATCTATTCTAACTGGGGAACATTTCACATAGTTTTATATTTCCTTTTACCCAAGAATCTACCACTAACTACAAAGCTACTACAACTACGTGCTAATAATAATAATTTTGAAATACTCCGAAACACGAAGAGAAAACAACGGTCAGCACTATCTAAATTATTTACACTAGTGGTAAAGTGCTAAAAGAGAGATAGTTAATATTAAAAAGGATTTACGACCTAAGGCCTGGCGTAATTAATTCTTTTCTCGTTTCCTTACGTCACACCTCTTCCGAGCATCTCCTTCGAAAGATTTCGCTCGAAATGTAGGGATGCATAATGCATTAGTGCTTTTTCGTATGAATAGATATTGCGCATTGAAGAACATATAAATGTGCGTAAACGCTCTATAAAGTAAAAATGTTCGACGCCCAGCCGAGCCGCGCGATATGAAAGATTATACGACCTGTTTAAGGCATAAATTTTATGGCTAATAAAAGATACATTGATGTGTATTAAACCTAACAAGATGTTTTTCACCGTAGTCTGAATCTTACGGAACCTGTCTATGTAACGAGATAGTGCTCCGTGTCCCTCTTCAAATCTACGTAAGCTTGGAGTATGGAGGGCCGTGAAAAGTCCCGAAGTTTTTCATATGTTTACGGTGACTTATAAAAAAATGGCCCTAAGGTAAGGAGGGAATGGCTAAAATGCGGCATTCGATTTTTTTTAAACTTTATAATGTGTTTTGGAGAAGTGAGCAAGAAAATTGAGCTATCGTTTTTTTTTTTTTTTTTTTTTTTTTTTAAATGGATAAATGTCAGAATATGTAAATTGGAGCATTATCCAAAAGTGCTTCAGAAAATTTAGGGGGGAATGTTGAATATTTTAAAACGTGAATAAAGTTAAGTTTGTCAGTCGAGTATTGAAAAAAAAAAAAAAACAATCAAAATCATCTATCAAAAAAATCGTTATTTTTTTGGGGGGGGGGAATTAATTTTGCATTAACAAATCATTATGCATTTTTGTAAAAATGCATAATGATATATTAATGCAAAATTTATTTAACTTTCTTTGAATTAATAAAGTATCTATACACCTCAATATAATAACCGCGTCTATTAATAGTTACATATTAATAATTAAACAATTAAATTGCAACATTAAGTGACAGTAATGGTTCGATGGGCAAAGTGTATTAATTGAATTAAGAGCAAATTTTAGATAAACACTTCAAATTAGGTTCGCTTTTATACGAGGGGGTGAAGCCACTCCTGCCGGTTGAAGGCATGATGAAAAGGAATTAGAACGAGAAAGATAGGGGAAAAAAAATAAAACCTGAGGTAAATAAGAAGTTTTCGTCCCAAAATGGGATATTTTATTAAATTTGTCTCTTTACCACAATTAAAAAGAAAAAAAAAAAGAGTAATGCTTTGCCTAAAGCCAAGTGGCTGTTTTGAATTGGCCCAAAAACTCCCCGAACCAAAATCCTATAGAGCAGAGTTTCTTAAACTGTGGGGTCTACGACACCAATTGAGGTCGCGGGACCTTCAGCAGGGGTCGCCAAAAGTTTAAGCAATTATGATATTTCTATTACTTATTATAATAATTTTACGGCATTTTCGTCTTTAACAACATTTTCGTATTTAACTACGATAAAAACAAAGTGCCGATCAAATCTGAAGAATATTGAAGAAGTGCTTTGCCCTTCTGAGTCAACTATTTTGCCAAGATTTGTTAATATAATTAAAAATAAACAGGGACTCGCTTCTCCTTGAGACTTAATCCTCAAATATATGCTGTTTTTCTCAGTAGTGACCTTCCAATGGACAGGCTACCTAGACAGGCTACCTAGACTACCTATGGACAGGGGACCCTACATTAATGGACAGACTACAGTTAATGTTTGAATTTAACCAAGCAGTTGAATTTATTTTTATAATTCATTATATTTTTATGTTTGTAACGTATTTAAAATTTTTACATCACTCTATATCTTAAAGTTAGAAATTAATGGCCTAAACCTGTAATAGTACATTACAGTACTAGTGAAGAAACTGACAATTTCGCTCACGCGTGTGTCGGATTTGCGCAATGTTTAGGGGGTCCCACAATATTTTCGCAAATATTATGGGGTTCCCCCCACACCAAAAAGTTTAGGAAACGCTGCGATAGAGAATCAATTTGCTGTCCGTAAGAAAAGACTTTCAAAAATAGTTTGAAGCACGTAAAATAGCTTCATTTGTTAACTCATTCAACATTGGTAAAAGATTAAACAAACGGTCAAAAATTGTAAAAACCTGGCGGTATCTATGCCACTACACGTAAAATTGGTTTTGAAAGCGAAGTGAAGGGCATATTTAATACTGATTATGATTTGAACATATAAATTTTTCTAATAAACTGCTTTTCCCGAATATGCGTTTGATTCAATTAATACGCACGGTACTATAAACACAATGCTAATTGCCCTTAAGTTTGGAGCAGGGTGTGATGAGCAAAAACTCATTTTGATATTAATAACTAAAATAGTTATTTAAAACTGCAGACAAGGAAATAAAGTCGACCTTTTGAGGCAAAAAAGGTCATAAATTCGGACTTAGTGAAGGTATTTGCAGTTACTATTCACATTCCTATGACCAGGGACAGAAAAAGCTCCAAAAATTTACATTCCCGGTCGGGCATGTAACTTAAAATAATGCATGGCCAAACCCAAAATTTACTTTCCTAAATAATATTACTACATTTTATTGCTTTGTAAAATTTACATTATTCATTTTGTTTGCACCGAAAGGAAAATCCTTAAACGCCACTTGAATGTGGGGTTTTTATCCTTTTCTATTATTGTTGGGGTTCTTTATTCTTATAGTTGAGGTATTAAGATTGCCTCTAGGACAATGATAAAGTCGCAGAAATATAAATGGAAAATTATTTTTTTCCCTACCAAAATTTAAAATTTGATGGCATTTAAAAATATATCTATGATTTTTTTAAAGTAATTTATGTATTTCTCACAGTTGATTTTTTTACATGCCCGGGCATGTCGGACAATAGATTTTTTCCGGCCCTGAATATGACCTTTTACTTGCCTATTCATTCACATTTTTATTTTACATTACTTAAGACAGTGATAAAAAATAACACAACTTCTCTATCAAGCTTTAAAGGGATTGACTTCGAATTATATTCCGCATTTGAGGATGCACAAAGATTCATATCATTTGAAAGTTTTGAATTGAGAAATACACCTGAAACAGCTCTGTATAATATAAAGGGAAATAAGAGTTACACTACTTTCAGACTTTCTGCTGTCTCATTTCAAAATTTCAAAACTCAAGAAAAGCATCCATAAAGTAATCGCAAATATCTTATCATTAATCTCATGAACACTCTGATTTGCCTAGTTCATTCGTTCTGGAGGATTTTTTACATGCATATAGTTTCAGTAAAGTATTGTGTAGCCGATAAAAACACGTCTAGCCAATCCATAGCACAGACAACGAAGGGCTAAAGTTTGTCTGGAAGTCGTTTTAATCTAAGATTTGATTAGATCTTATAAAGGCCCTGTCTCGACATAAAATAGAAAGTTGTCACACGATATATGTTACAGATTGATATATTTTGTGTACGTTAAATACAATGACAACTTCATTATGTCTTAATTGAATTCCATTTATGGTACGTAAAATTTTGAAATAAAGTATTTTTTGATTAAGGAGAGTATTTGCACAGATATGATCAAACTGTTTTGAAATGATAATGAATAGAGCATTTTAAAATGAAACTTTATGCTACGAGAAAACATGTCCCAAATATACATGACAATTGTCTACCGATATGTACGCAATTGAATTTGTTTTGTATATAGAAAAGAAGTAAATGAAAAATCATGATTAAACTATGATTTTGTTTGAAGGTACAAAGGCTATTTGAAAACGATGTCTGACGAAAGTTATTAACTCTGTTACAGTAAACTCGATTACACAGACGATGCGCTTATACAGTCAAAACCCCCCTTAGTGAAATATCTGTTAAAGAAATAGCCATCTTATTGAAATAAATATTTCATGTACAAAACCATAATCATTAGTTAATGTGCGATACCGGACAATGTAATATCCCGCTTATTAGAATACATTTTTGTTTAATATTCGCTATTCTACTATGCGTGCTCCACTGTATAACGTCAAAATATTCTGCATCCATTGAATCGCTTTCCCATAATCTTCAGTGTTACATACACTGATTATGTCCGAGCCTGTCTACGCATGATATTTTGATACTAGCCGCCTCATACCTTACTATTCTTCACACTCAATGCAGTGTTGACTCAATTTCTGGACTCATTTCAATGAAAATCTTGGTTCTTTGTTTCAACAGTATGTGCCAATAAATTTATTTAGGTTAGGGTTTCCAAACATTTGGGGGTCATCATAAAGGCCGATGTTGAAGCAGCCAATGGCTAAATGTGCATTAGCCCAATGCGTGGAGACATTTTTTAGAGGGGCGATGAATGCGCCAAGTGTTGTTAAATTCGATATTTTAAAGCTGCGAAAAAGTCCGAAAGATCTCGCATTTTTGTGTATACATTATTGTTGTTTTGTAATCTAGCTACAGTGTGACATAGACTTGCTCCATTGGACGTCATTGAACTATTACTGTGGATTTTCGCACATGCCTTATTGTTATTGCACTAATGTTTACATCTAATGTTGCCATTCGCAGCTTGGAAATATCGGCGATTTTGGTACCGCATACGTTAGCATATTATATAAGTAGGATTTTTTGTACATTTGACTGCTCTATTAAATCATGATATAAATTACTATAACATGTAATAAAAAACAAATAACTTTATTAATTTTATCCTACTTATGTTGCGATTAAATCTAAGAGGTTTACTTTCTGCTACCAAATTTAAAATATCCTGCTACACCCCTGTTACTGTAGTAAGAGATTCGTGCATTCCGTCTTACTTTCAAGCTGTCTAGTGGATGTCAATGTTTGTGCGAATATCAAGTATTTAGTAAAGTTGTTTAGATAGCTTAAGACTTCCCTGGCCATACATTTGGCGTCACATTCTAGATGGGAAGGATTATCTAAACACGATAAATTGCTTCTAATAATTTCATTAGCATATACCTCTAGGCAGTCCCTGTTGCACATGTGAATGAGTCTCATGGAGATACGCTTGCAACACTATAAACTGTTCAGTAAAGCTAATGTTATGCTAATGAAAATCTGTTATATGATGTTGGATCATTGTGTTCAGTAACTATAGCTTATATTTCTAATCACGCGAATTTCCAATAGCACTCAGTTGCTTTGATAATACTAATAATTCAGATTAGGTTATATATATATATGTATTTTGTTTATTTACTTACTTAAAAAGAAGTAATGTACAGTCGAACATGGTTAATGGAATATCGGTTAAAAGAATATCCCACTTAATGTAATATATACTTTATTAGAATAGTTATCCTCGGCAAAGTGCCTATTCCGTTAAGCATGCACGACTGTATATAAAACGCAAATTAGTATCGACAAAATATTGACAAAAGATTAAGACTGCGTCACACGTACGTTCCAAGGATTAAACTCTGATTGCAAAATTAATTTACTTATAATTTCGTTTCATTTACACAGCTTTTGAACTGGAAAAGTCAAAACACTAACAATTTAACCCACTGAGCGTCTTTGAAAAAAGCAAGCATAAAAACTGCACATTAATTCTACGCTTTATCTGCCTTTCGGTTTCTTATTTGTTTTTAAATCCTACTATTAAATTACATATTAATTATTTAGTTTAGTTAGTTGAATTAAATTAATTACCCTGATTCCTGACTCACTCTGTTACCATTTCTCACAAACCACTTCAATATAAATATTTTACCGCCATTACTCCAAGAAGATTAAAAAGTTCCAAGAGATTAAAAAGCATAAAATGCGTAATGACATCTACACCGTTTATATGATTCGCTTGAAAATTTTCATAATTATGTATCAAAATATAAAAACAATCTGTGCTCCTTTAAAAATATGAAAATCCACCGATTTCCTCATTTTTAAGCGCCTTTTTGCTTTTTTTAAACGACTTTTTGCTATTTTAAGCTCCATTTTATTTCCGAGAGTCAAAAAGTGGATCATTTGCGTTACAAAATGAGCTGTTGCAATTGATATGACGTCATATCCATCACGCTCATTAGACTTTGAAAGGAATGCGTCCAATTCGTTTAGGTTTTTCCAGATTACATAGTTTAATTTTTTTTCCACGAATAAATCGTCTGCGTGCATATAAGAAAGGCTGTGAATACAAAACGAAATCTTTCGAATGCCAAAATTTTCCGCTCGTTTCTTGAAGAGCATGAAATTCGATTTTGGTACATAATAAAAATTGAATATGAACTAATTTATTTTGGATAGATTGAATATATTGGAGATTGAATATATTGAGTGCAGACATATTTTCGTCAAATGTTTTTTTCTAGCACCCGTTGTAATTGCCTCCACAACGGGGGGCTTTGACTTCCAGTCTCTAATAGAAAAGGAAATTTCGTAAAATACAAATCAATTAGTATTGAAGAAATGCTGACGTCTGTTGATACAATGTTAATCATGCGTTTAGTTTAAGAAAATTCCTATTTTAAAATTCTTTACCTGTATAAACGTCTCATTTGCACAATTTTTCAACTGCTGTTATAGGTAGTATTATATAGTGAGAAATTGTTTAAAATACGCGAATATTTGAGAAAAGGTCGGTTCATGAAGTTGCACTGACTGTACAAAACTTTTATTCAATGTGTTCATTTGTCTGACATGCTTCTTTAGAATCTTACTTCTTTAGAGCCTTTTTTTTAAAATGTAAATTTGGCAAAATACGAAATAGAATCAACATTATACTGATTCTGGTTGATAACATGTTACTCATGTATTCAATTAAACGAACATCAGATATTAAAAAGTTTTTACCTCTACTACTGTTTTCCCAACACAAAATAACGATTTTTGTAAAAGTTGTGTAGAGACTGCAACGGGTCACTGCAAAACAAAATTGTTCTATTATCATCAGAGTGATTGCGCAGGAAAAACTTGTGAAAGTTTTATGGAAATCGTACAATACAAATACATAATCTTTTTTTTTTTGTTGGAAAAAGTAAAAGAAAGAATGCACTATAAATGTTACTTTCAAGACTTAAGCTTGTTTCAAATTTTAAATAATCTTGTTAGAATTTTAATTCGATCACCACGAATAAACAAAATGTTTTTCAAATCCACTTTATCGTGTCGGAAACACAGTTCTTCTTTCCCATTTATGCATGCAACTGCGATTGCACAGATTGTGATCTGATGACGTTGAAAGGTTGACATAAAGGACTAATACAGGGTGTCTACCATCATGCAAAGGTCACGAAAGTCACGGAAAAGTCAAGAATTGGAAAAAAGGTCACGAAAGTCAAGAAAAGGTCAAGAAATGAAGCACTAGGTCACGATTAGCGACTCAACTCCCTTTTTCCATTTCATTCAAATTCTTAGTTGACGATTTTCGTAACTAAATTT
The DNA here is from genome assembly GCA_038373885.1 of Cheiracanthium punctorium. Classification (NCBI taxonomy): domain Eukaryota; kingdom Metazoa; phylum Arthropoda; class Arachnida; order Araneae; family Cheiracanthiidae; genus Cheiracanthium; species Cheiracanthium punctorium. Next base: position 397,662 of record JAWZYV010020310.1, on the reverse strand, counting down.
TCTAAACTTTTGTGCACCATTTTTACAGTTTTGCTAATAAACGTACAGTTTACCGCATAATTCTATCGATCTTTGTTGTAGAGATATTTAATTTTGAAATCAGGGCTTATTCGCTGATCACCCTGTATATTAATAGCGTTAAATTTAAAAGTATAATTTTTATTCATTCTATAAGTATGATGCAGAGGTGCAGAAACTGTTTTTTCTCTCAACATTTCCCTCAATCCATATGCAAATTTCCCCAAAATTTTATGATATCTTTATTGACTTGCATAAGTTCTGTATTACCATAAGTATAAAAATATTTGCAATGTACAAGCTACATACATGTTTCCTAAATAGCAATTGGTCCAAGTTAAGAGAAAGAACTGCTGATCGGTGAAAAAGTTGAAAAAAAAAATCGCTTTAAAAATAGGAATGGGAAAGAATAACTCGAAGAATTTTGTAATTCATTGTTAAAATCGAAATCAGTTGTATATTTTCAGCAAAACTTCCCCCTATCCTAGATTGCCGGATCGTACATATTCTGCTTCCCTGGCAAGAATGTATTTTTGATATTAGTGTTTCGTATTTGTTATGGTCAAGAAAAGGTCAAGAAAAAGTCAAGAAAAGGTCAAGTAATCAAGCTTACTTTATATGGTAGACGCCCTGTAATATTCTTTTTATATTAAAATTGTCAGACGATTTTTTGGGCATAATTAAAGGAGGTTGTATGTAGAGCATGAATTCTTTTACCGAAATAGAATTTTTCTAAGCCATACACTGTAATTTTCTTGCGGAACTATTTTATGTATTCTAAAATGTTCTTATTTTCAAAATAATGACCCTAAAGTCGTTTTTAATTAAGACAATTCCAAACGAAATGAACAATTTTGATTGTGACGTCACAGATTATCGCAATGGTAAACTTTTTGCTTTAGATTCTTCCATGAGGATAATGTGGCATCAAACGCAATTCGGTCAATTACCAGCTCCAATGCTCATGAAAATTTTTGGTTCGGTGTACAGTAAAATAATGTTCTATGGCTCAAATTCTTAGACCATGATCTCTGAATTTTTAAACAAATATGTGATTGCTATAAAGTCTTTTTTTAACGGTAATGGTTTAAATACCGAATCCAATTGATAATACAAGCAATAATGACAATATATTGATTTTATATATATTAATTCAGAGTTTATTAATATAGATTTTTTATAAAACAATGTTTGCAAGAATTAAAATGAAATATATTGAAATAAAGTAATATGATCTGATGAAAAGTTGAAATAAATTAAATGTACTTAATACATTATAAAAATAGAACATATAATTCACCAGATTTTGCAAGGTATAAATCAATACAGTTAAAATAAAATGCATTTTTATGTTAATACATCGTGATAAAGTCATTAAAAGAAATTAAATATATAATTACAGTAGCTAAGTTTCAGTGCATTTGAAACGAAATAACACGTGATCCAACACACTGGATCAAAATTTAATACTTTAAAATGTACATATTCTTAAGCTTTTAAAATATAAAGTAATTATAAATAGTTATAAATAAAAAGTAGTTGTAAAGGAGTTATAAATAAAAAGCACAGCTCACAATAAATCAAATTTTGAAAGACATAATTTAATTGATACCATTAAAATAAAAAGCTAATTCATTTAATTAAAATAAATTATGGATTACATTTTCTTATCTGTAAAATGCGCGGTTTACTATAACAGTACAGTAAGGTATTAAGAAATATTTTTTTTTAATTTTAAAGAGAGTAAAATATAAATTACATTTTAATGGATAGCATACATTTAATAAATTCCAGAAGTTTCATATTTTCTTGAAAATAAAAAATGTACGGTTAAAGTTTAATATGTTTAAATGGAATATCAGTGCTAACATGTATTAAAAATAAAATTTCAAAAACTGAAAAACACGCAAAATTTGTCAAGTAGACTGCATCTTGTTTATTTTTATTTCGTTTATACGTTAAAAATCTCATTTATTAAATTCCAAAATTTTAGTCTTCAAACAAGAATTATTTTTAAGGGTCTGTGTAGAAATATTTTAAGCAGTACATATATTTTAATATTCCTTTCGCGAATCACTTTTATTACGAGGAAAAAATAAAAATTAACCTAAATACACTCATGTCCATAAATTAAGGATAATTCAGAATCACACAGAAATTGATCTCTAAAATAAAAATTTCACCTGTGGAATGATCACACACATCTTGAATATGCAAATTACAGAAAACCACCAGATGGCGTGGATGGTACGTCACAATGACGAGAGTGTAAGAGAGGGGTATATAAGGAATGGTGGCAAAGAAGTAAAATTGTTCACAAGCGCTGTGAAAGCCTTTCAGTGCAAAAACCGCATAGTTATGGCACAAAGGAGGCATTTGGATGATGTTTTACGTGGCAGAATTATCGGACGACTGGAATGTGGACGTACCCAGCTGGAAGTATCCGAGGAACTTGGAATCGCCCAGAGTGTCATCTCCAGGCTTTGGCAACGATTCCAAGATGATGGTAATGTGAGTAGACGTTACAGCACAGGTCGCCCCCGAGTTACAATGCCGAATGAGGACCGCTATTTGGCAGTTACTGCCAAAAGAAACAGACGGAGTACAGCATCAGACCTGTCTCGTCAGCTCTCTTCAGCTACCGGTACGACAGTTTCAAGGCAGACCGTGTACAGACGCTTAGGGCACATTGGTCTATATGCTCGTAGACCTGTCAGATGTGTTCCACTTACCGCAACTCACTGTCGCCTGCGATTAACCTGGAGTAGAGAGCATGCATTGTGGACACTGCAACAGTGGTCTTGTGTGATGTTTTCCGACGAGTCCAGGTTTAGTTTGGAGTCTGATTCTCGCCGGACATTCATCTGGAGAGCGCCAGGTACCCGTTACCACCAAGAGAACACCATTGAAAGACACCGTTACGGTGGTGCAGGATGGCTCGTTTGGGGACTAATTATTCTTGGTTCCAGAACTGACCTGCATGTTCAGAGTGTAACGATGACAGGCCACATCTATCGGGATGTCATTCTGGAACAACACGTATGTTTGTTTCGGGGCGCCACGGGTACTGAATTTGTGTTTATGGATGACAACGCCCGTCCTCACCGTGCAAACATTGTAGACGAATGCCTTCAATCGGAGGATATCACCCGTATGCATTGGCCAGCATACTCACCGGACTTGAATCCAATAGAGCATGTGTGGGATATGCTTGGCCGACGAATTGCAGCCCGTCAACCCCCTCCCACCTGTCTACCGGAACTTCGGAGTGCATTGCTTGATGAGTGGTGTAATATTCCCCAAGATCAGATTGATCATTTGATACTCAGCATGCCTAGGCGTTGTCAGGCCTGTATTGCATCGTCCGGGAGACATACTCCGTATTAACCATCCTACTAACCATGTTATACTGTTTTTTGTAAATAGGTTCTTTTTTGAAATTTGGTCAAGGGAGTAAAACTTGCAATTTTTATTAATTATGTCAAACATATAGCATCTTTTTTGCTCTTTACTTTTTGTTTAATAAATAGACTTTACAGTAAGTCAAATTTGTTTTGCTTCTTTCTCTTTCTTTACCTGAACTTCATTATCCTTAATTTATGGACATGAGTGTATTTAGTGCTAGCGGAAAGTTCTTTTTTTGTACGAAGAAAATAGATTTTAAAAAGTACACTTATGAGACAATCAGATGAAATGAAAGTTTCTAAATGCTAAATCTCTAATTACCTGAAGTAAAATGTTTCTATATTTAAACGCTATGGATCTAGTATGACGGATGTCTCAGTGTTAATATAAATGTCACGTATTAATTATGAATAAGCGGGACAAGTAACCCTGCTTTTTCACCGCTGCCACAGCTAAGGTGTTCGTGTTTGTTACATTTTAGCAAAAAAATCTCATAAATGTCTTCTCATATGAGGAAACATGGAAAAATTTCTTTTATTGAGAGTTCACATTACAAACCTAAAATATACGCCTGATTCCCTACTATTAGTTGGAGAACATTGGGCTCGTCAATAAACATTAAGAAACTGTGTCAAAAGAACGTTTTTGAGCCTATCGCCTCCTTCCCCCCCCCCCAAATCAGCCAAATTAAAAAATAAAATACTGAAATGAGTTTTAAGAGCTCCTGTCGCACATTTTAAAGGAGAAATTTTGTTATTGTTCTTTTTTTTTAGATATGAAGTGAAACGTGGAAAGAACGTTTCAATCTCCTACACACCTTAGATGCCCATATTTGGAAAATATTCTCTTGTCGAGCCCTTACATTACAAATATAACATATATGTATTATTCAGCATCTTCAACGGCTTACCAATGATGACTCGTTCAGTCAGAACAGACTTTTATAATTTTGTATTTTCAGCTATACAATTAGCTAATGGTCAAACGACAACGGTTGTGTGCCTCCTTCAAAATAGCCCCAAAAGTCGCAAAGCTTGAGTAATTTTAGATCACTTGTATTTTGTTGAATCTGAATCAATTAATTAGAGTGCAAGTCATAATCTTTATTACAGTGATGGACGCCAGACGAAAAATAGTCGTCTCGCGTCTCGTAAAACAACCTAAAAGCTTTGTCTCGTCTCTCAAAATTCCTATATCGTAATGTTAAAAATGTGCGTCTCGTCTCGCAAAAAAGCTGTAAATAGTCTCGCAAAAAAATCGTCTCGCGTCCATCCCTAATCTTTAAAATTACCATTGGATAACACTGGGATTGGGCGATTTCTATCCAAACATACTAGTTATCGCTAAGTTGAGTTCAGTTTCAGGGAGCTATTTTTGTCAAAATTTGATGATTCTTAGCCAATTATCACCGAGGTTGGCATCATTTTGAGCGATCTTTGGGTGTGCATATTATTGTCGTCGTTATACCATAAGTAATTATATTGTAGGGTCATGAGTATTTGTTTTGTTTTAAATCTTCTAGATTTTTTTTACTTTATTGTGATTCTGTTTCCCTGGTTTTTTAAGTAGTTAGACTATTTTTTTTTTTTTTTTTTTGCTTATGTATCAGAATATTGCTCAATGTCTGCAAGAAATGTTGGCCTTTCCAGGGGATAAAACTTACCACCAATGCTATTCTAAGAATCCACGAGAAAAAAAGAAAACACATATGCATTCGCCAAATTTTCTCTCTTTTGTAGTAAAATGCCAACTAAATCTACCTTATTTTAAAATCAGACATATATATATATATATATATATATATATATATTGTTCACGTCACTCAATTCGAATTATCATCCGTTGTACTTCACTATAAATAAAGGTGGGGCTGCTAAAACGAAACAGTTTTTTATATCAACGATTTTACCCTGAAATATAAAACTGTAAATCTATATTAAGTATTTAAAATGCTGTCAGAGTTCGAATCAACAGAGGCATACAGTGTAACAAAAAGCTCTAAATAAATAAATTCTCATAACACATTTATCTTTATTCTAGGTTCGAAACTCTAGAATTTGTCTTTGATGTCATACGTAAAATGTAGAAAAAACACAGTCTCACGGATAACATATGTTTAAAAAGCTTTATGCTGTTACAGTGAAATAAAATGTGAAATAGGATGATACAACCTTAAAATAATACAAAAGTATTGCTAAACCAACATAAATACATTTCAGAGTGAAATAGGATCTATAAAGATGACATTCTATAAAAACAAAAGATTAAAGTGAACCACCTGTTTGATTATTTCAAACGAAAAAATATACCTGAGATATTTTTTCTTGGAGTATACTCTAACAATAATACAAGTTTATAGAGAATAGTTTAAAACAGACAAAATGAATTTTGAAATATTTCAAAGAATGTTTTGAAAGGAATATAGATTTAGTTAACTTTTTAATTTATAATGTTTCTTTTTATCAAGCGCATTAATGGAAATCGTTTATAGTTATTTATGCAACATTTATTCTTATATTTCTTCTTATTAGTTAGATAACAACCAAAAGGAGCTTTTCTTTCTTTCCTTTTTATTTTCTTTTTAATGTTCAAATATGCATTCATAATATTCTCTTAAATGATTGAATAACATTTACTTTCGTAGAATCCTTTGTTTTATTTTTTGCTTGAATATACTTTAATCTTATTTATAAAAGTTAATTACAAAATAGCTGTGTGTTTGAAAATGCTTTTAAAAAGTAACTAATTACTTTTTCCACTAACGTAAAGATTCAAATATGAATTATTTTTGTACAATCATGAATGCGTACGCCCACAAATGTCTAAACTAATTTACTTACTTCAAGGAATGTTTTTGTTTTACTAGAAAAATGCCGTATTAAAAATGTCCTTTTAAATTTTTTTTCTTTAATTTTAAAATTCTCTGAGAAAACGCTTCTGCATTTTTCAGAAGTACCTTTGTTGACGGTACATTGAATGTTTTAAGAAACATATATAAATTTTTTTCATCATGGGCAGTAACTTTCTAGAGAAATTGAATATTTTAAGTTACAATTTCAGCATACAGTAATTGGGAATAAGTTGCCATACATAAATATATTTTGCTTATTACCCAAATTTGAAATGATAAGGTAATGAAAAAATACGCCATATTTCTTAATCTTTAATTGGCTATGTATACTTATTAATTCCTTTCCAGGTATATATACTTCTGGAAAATTTAATGTTGAATAAAATTCTGCATTATACATTTTTAGAAAGTGAATATATCAACCTTTCAAGTATATTAGGCAAGTTGGAGTCTATAGGCTGATTATTTTACCAACTATGCGAAAAATTCCAGAGCTGGGGCTCGAACCCAGGACTACCGCTTAACGTGCGGGTGCTCTACCACTGAGCTACTCTGGGACGATTCCCAGATGAAATTTCTCGCTTTTGAACCGTTGGCATTTATCATCTTCCTCTGCAAACCACAGATGGAACAGATGAAACAATTAATTCGCGACAACTTTCGTAGAATCCTTTGTTTTATTTTTTGCTTGAATATACTTTAATCTTATTTATAAAAGTTAATTACAAAATAGCTGTGTGTTTGAAAATGCTTTTAAAAAGTAACTAATTACTTTTTCCACTAACGTAAAGATTCAAATATGAATTATTTTTGTACAATCATGAATGCGTACGCCCACAAATGTCTAAACTAATTCACTTACTTCAAGGAATGTTTTTGTTGAAACAATTAATTCGCGACAAGTTGTCGCGAATTAATTGTTTCATCTGTTCCATCTGTGGTTTGCAGAGGAAGATGATAAATGCCAACGGTTCAAAAGCGAGAAATTTCATCTGGGAATCGTCCCAGAGTAGCTCAGTGGTAGAGCACCCGCACGTTAAGCGGTAGTCCTGGGTTCGAGCCCCAGCTCTGGAATTTTTCGCATAGTTGGTAAAATAATCAGCCTATACACTCCGACTTGCCTAATATACTTGAAAGGTTGATATATTCACTTTCTAAAAATGTATAAAAACTTCCGCGGCGTAATGGAGTTGTCGCGAATTAATTGTTTCATCTGTTCCATCTGTGGTTTGCAGAGGAAGATGATAAATGCCAACGGTTCAAAAGCGAGAAATTTCATCTGGGAATCGTCCCAGAGTAGCTCAGTGGTAGAGCACCCGCACGTTAAGCGGTAGTCCTGGGTTCGAGCCCCAGCTCTGGAATTTTTCGCATAGTTGGTAAAATAATCAGCCTATACACTCCAACTTGCCTAATAAAATTCTGCAATTGTGGCATATTTCCCCATATATACGGGGAACAGGCCACCAGTTACGAGATATGATGCAACAGTACAATAAATAAAAAAAGTAAGACGAACTTTGGAATATTATCTGAGAATTAGCAATAACTATGAACAACAAAGATATCGGTAAACGGTATCCGTTTATTTATTTATATATTTATTTTATTTTATTTGAAAATTACTTTGCTAAAAACTAATAAGAGTACAGGTTTGAATGTTATCCTGCATAACATTTCACCCAGAGCATGTTATTACAACTGCAATTTCTTGCATTTGTTGCACTGAATCCAATCACACTTGAGACATTTTTAGCGCAAAAGTATCCTTTAAATACAGTAAAAATTAATTCTGACGAATAATTTAATTACTACATTTGATCAAATTTGATTCTGATTTAGAGCCCCGATCTGTTTTAATTTTGCAACCTCAAGGCATATTCTGTATGATAATAAAATTTTAATTACATTTCTCAAAAAATTATTAATGTCTACAATAAAAGAAGATTGCTTTTTTATTGAAGACATTAATTGCATGCATTGCATCAAGACATTAATTGCATGCATTGCATCAAGACATTAATTGCATGCATTAATTTACATTAAAGACACTAATTGCAAGCTGCAAACTGCAAGATGCATTTTTATGCATCTATAGGAATATGCGTATAAATTTGATACGCATATATGATAGGCAATGTAGAATATTACATAAAAATAGTAAATTTGTTAATTAAGATAACATAAAACTGATATACATTATAATGCTATAACTCTTATATTTTGCACTATAATATTCAATATATAAAAAATACAGAATATAGAACTCACGTATATTGCTAACATTTATACTAAGACAAAACCTCCCTTTATAAACTTTAAATATCAGGGCTTTAAATGTTCACGAGATCCAAAAATAACAGCGATTAGGCGCAATAAATTGAGATAAAGTAACAATCCACGGGTACAATTGGGCCAGACTCTTCTCACAAGAGGGGCTGTTTTGCTTTATGTTGACGCATAAAATTATTGGCTACAAACTTGCGTCTTTCCCCGAATCACTTTATGACGTAATTTGTGCAATGTATTTGTTATTCTTAAAAAGGGGTTTTGACACTTCAAAATTTTGTGTATTTGTAAAATTTGATTACAAAATGTATTTGTTAATTAATACATTTTCTTTAATTGGCTATGTATACTTGAGTATACTTGATATACTATGTATACTTGAGTGCCTATGCGCATAAGAATGAGTTAATTCTTCAAATCAAGTTTCTGTTAAGTAAAGTTTCGATTAATTCTTAGTAGAAAATATTGAATGTCTGTTGGAAATAAAAAAGAAACCCTTAACATAAATAAAGCAGCACCATAAATAGATAGTAGTTCTACAATTTCAAAAAAAAAGTTCGAAACTATTTTCAGTTAACGAAATAATAAGGATTTTGACAGCAACACATCGTATGTAAGCTTGTACTGTACAACGTGTACAGTAGACTTGTACACGTTGTTGTAAATGCATACTTCTTGCGATAAAAACTTAATTCATTTTACGGAGGAATTCCATAAAATACTTTTGATTTTTCTGCCATTAAAAAGATCAAGTTTGCCAAAATCATTTTCATTCTAGTACTCACGATAGCATTTCATGCATGCTGAAACCGGTCAGCTTTTTTGATTTTTGAATTTGTGCTCGTATACGATGATTTTTAATGCTTGTCTGTTATGCTAACTTCTGCACCAAGCTACGTTTTCGAAACACATCAATTGGATAATTCAAACACACTCAGGATGCACTAAATCCTTTTTCTGAATCATAAATCCATTATTATGAATAATTTAATGTTCAAATTAACCTACAGCTCATTTCATTAGAATTTTGATTGTCAGTAAACTCTAAAAACCCTTTTAGAGTAATTTTTTCTTTCTTTTTTTTTCCAAGTTTATCCCTGACTTTAATTATGTAATCACTTCATATTTCTGAAGCGAAAAAAATTCTATTTTTTGTTCTTTTATTGATTTCTTATTTTTAATACACAAAAAAGTTACAGAATAATTGACGTAAAGTGCTGTGCTCTATTTTTTTCGAATGCGTGACGCAAAATCTATGGACAAGTATCCATCTTTTTGCTATACGTCACTCAAATTTCAAATCGAATGAAATTTTGACATGCATCTCTCGCCAAATTGTAATTTAGGGTTTTAGAAGCTCTTGTCAGTTGAAATTTAGATATTTTACAGCACTGCTTTTTAGAAAGAAGTTTAAAGCTTTATTAACAGAAGTGTATAGTGATATTAGTTAATGCAAAGAAGATCAATTGTAGGTTTTGGAACTTACCTTATAAGGATATTCTGAAGAGCAACACCGAATAATCGAAAGTGTGAAACAATATCATCATTTAGTTACAGATATCCACTAACATCTTTATACATTTTGTATGCCTTAATTGTTCTGTAGGAATTTTATGTGTGTGTGTGCGTATGTGTTTTGTGAGTGAATTTTACATGAAGTAAATATAATCATTCAAGATGCGTGCATTTGCAAAATGATTGTATCAGGATGTTGATTATATTTTCCAAAAGTCTTTTGGCAATCGTTGTTAACAATTCTCGAGAGAGGCCAAGACGATATTCAGGTGTTCCACAACTTCTGACGAGGAATTATACTGTGGTAGGTAACTCACAGTAGGATTAAAAGGTCGTTAACTGTGTGATATAGATCACACAACATACTTTGTTTCTTCAAATTGAATCCTTTTTATTATTATTCGAGGCATTTACAACATTTTATGAGTAACACTTATTTTAGTTTTAAAATAATATAAATGTAATTTTTAAAACCACACACACATACACATATTTATCCGTAATTAAAAGTGAATATTCATAATTAACACCTTCCAGAGTATATTTGAAATACTTCTTGTATTTGAATATAATACTCTAGAGAAGTTTTATTAAATGTAGATGTTTTTCGTTTTAAAAAAATCATTTTACTGGGAGTAATAATTATTAACTTAAATTTTAAAGATTTTTTCTTAAAATGTTTTGAAGAAATCTTAAATATTTTTTGAGTATTTTGTATTTCTTTTTACATGCTCTCTTTTAATTTCTATTTCTTTAAAAGTTAAATCGTTCAAGACAGTTTTATGAAAAAGAAAGCAAACCGTTCTAAGTAAAAGTCATTAAAAATACTAAAATGTAAAAGCCAGGAAACTTTCTAGAGTAAAAAAGCTGAATAAAAATCCCTCTTCAAAACTACAATATAAAGTGTTTTTATCTGAAGAAAAACACTTTCGAGTATTTTTAACAAATATTACATTGTGTTTTCAAAAAAATCAAGTCACTTTAAAAATGTGAGTTTTAGATTTAGCATTATATTATTTTTATAAATCTTAAATAAATTCCACTTTTCAAAAAAATAAAAAAGAGGGATTTTAAATTGTTTTCAGTTAAATCTGTAGGTAACAGTCATCGTAAATCCTTTTCATTCTTTACGAAGGAATTGTATGCATTCTTTACAAATAAGGATTACTTAGCTACAGAAACGATGAAAGATATTAACAAGGAAATGGTGCACAAAATAGATTTGAATTTTCAGCACAATCCTTCTACGTGTTTTGCGAGATGGCTCTAAGTTTTTATAATCGTGTAATGTTTTAGAAATACAGAGTAACATGCAATACAAATTCTAATTAGTAATTCTTCAATCAAAAATTATGTTTTATATTTTCTAAAACGTTACATATTTCTAAAACTTTACATGTTTATATACGTTAAGTTTTCATAAGCATGTAATGTTTTAGAAACAAGGAATAATATGCAATAAAAATTCAAATTATTAATTCTTCAATGAATTATATGCAATCCATTAAAACTCATAAAAATTGTTAGTACAATACCGATCTTATAAAGCATTAATTGATTTGCACAAATTTTTTTTCAAAATAATTCATAACCAGGTTAGATTTCATTAATGTGATAAAAATGAGGAATTCAATGTATATTCTGTCTTTTTGACACCTCTTATTAATATACGGTTGAAAAGAATATTGCAACACATTCGACTGAATAATTTGATAGTAATACAGTTATGTGCTTTTAAGAATTTATTTTAAAATGCTTTTAACTATATTTCAGAATGATATTTCCTCTAGTGGTTATTAGAAGCTTTAAGTCACATTTTTCATATATATAAAAGCATTAATGATATTACCGTAAGAAGCCAAATTACCATATGTCTCATCAATATGTGCATTTAAGTAACCATTTCAACCATTTATATTAACATGAAATACATGCCATATTTCATGCCATTAATATTGGTGAATAAATAAAAAAGAACAAGTATTCAGCAGTCTGTAGAATGTAGCAATGCAAAACAATGAGCCAACAGTTAGTGCACACAACAATTGAAAGCCATGATTTAATCGCTGTTAATTAAATAACAATTCAAAACAATGAGCAGTAACAATCCTTAGTAAAGGAGGATCAGTTGCACAAGTGTCAACATCTGTCAATCAAATTTAGGTGTGAATTACATCTTGTTTAGTTTTATCTGAGTTTTAATATTCTTTTAGATTAAAATTTTCAAGAGATTAAATTTAAACACAAAATATAAGTTTTTATGAAGCGCTGTACAAAAAATTTCCAATTAGTAAAATGAATAACATGTATTAGTTAGCTGATATACAGTACCTCAGCTTTTCATCATTAAAAGACTCAGAACTAGGAAAACAAATATTTATTCACTTAAGATAAATTTCAATGACTCTCGAAGAGAAAAAGTTGCATCGGAGGATTTTGTTTTAGGGGCTGTATACAAATCAGACAAATTTTATGTCACGAGTCAAAGAATTTGAAATTTTGAAATTTCGCAAGAGCGGAATTAATTTCAATCATATAAGCAAGAAAAGTGCTCGATTCCTTCCTTTGTAAGAACATATAATCAGCTAGCTGTTTTCAAATGCAGCCTTTCGATAATTTTCCATGTCAAATTTCGAGACTATCAAGGTTTTTCAATGATCTTTACTGTCATATTAAAGTCGATTCTTCCGTTTTTTTTTTCAGGATTTTACTGACTGTTGACAATCCCGTAACAGAGAAATAAAAGCGTCGAGAATTCTAAATTAAATAATCTCGTGATCATCACCCTAGCCTAGTTTCCATGGCGATAACATGCAACTGTTTTTTTTTTTTCGGGGGGGGGGGGGTGTGTGCACAATTTGAATGTCTAACATCATTATTCCCCAAAACATGCTAACTTATTTTTATTACGGCCGGCATTGTAGAAAATCTCATTATAAAATCAATGAATTAGTATTTAAATGTTTTGTAATAACACATTTTACTTAATTCATAAATCGTCCCAATGGATTACTTTAAATAGACAAAAAATAACTAGCACGTCAAAATCAATCTTTTGAATCTAAATAAGATTTGATAATTTTCCTTTTGAAAAGTTTAAATTTATTAAAAGAAATTCTCTATCTTCGCTTAGAAGAATTTAAAACCAAAGGTTCTTATCCTCGTGGTATACTGAGTTCAATGTACTATTAAGGCTCTCTAAACCAATTCAAGGAATCGCAATTACCTCGGCCCGATGAGTACAAAGCACCTCGTTGGAGTACTCATTCAGTGACTTTAGTGGAGTAACTTGAAAGCGAGAAAATTAATACTTGTGAAGTCTTTTGTAAAGAATGCTTTCGTATATTCCATTGATGTTCACGGATATTTGGATGCTCCAAAGGAGTCAATAATTGCTCTGATGTGATAAATTTTATGAACGTCACTTGTAGTCGACGGGCGTTTATAATAATAAACCAATCTGTGCTTGTACAGTATTTAAAAATATTTCATGAAGCTGGTCTATAAACGGGTTGGGGAGACTTTCTAAATTAACTGATAACTTACTGAGCTTTCGTAAATTATTTAACTAAAGAAATAACAAGCTAGCGTGTGAGATTTCGCCAAAGTTTTCCATTCGTTTTATTTTTTGCTCTGAAATGTGTGGTGAATATTTATCTTAAAAGTAATCAGTTCTAAACCCGGAAAGTTTTAAAATATTGCATTGTATTTTACTGTGGAAAATGATTTGTAAAACTAAAAAAAAATAAAATAATGATAACCCATTTTAAGTACATTTTTAATATTAACCAAGGATTATTAATTTTTCTTTCAAAATATCATAAATTGCAACAATTTGCATTTTGTTTTTATTACAATTAGCTTACTTGATTCTCCTCAAATAAACGGTTGTATTTATACAAAATGGAAAATATCGCATAATTTAGTTAACACTTAACCATTAAAGACTGTCTGCCAGATTCTATTATGTTATTGTGATATTCAGATTTCTAATAGAATAAACTAAACAAAAAAACTACTCTTCTGTAACTTATTAGCACAATTTTCTTTGTATATCATAGAAATTTCATTATCTGGGCCAAAGAAGATTCAATAAATTAGATGAGCAAGTCAAAGATATTAAATAATTGTTTTAATTGAAAATTTTAATATAAAATTAAATTAAAAATAAATCTATACATACATATATATATTATATCCTCCCCCCTCTCAAAAAGTTAAAATTCATATAGAAAGACGGAATCATACACATATCTGTCTAAATAGCTTTTTTCTAGGATAATGAAAAATTAAGATGTAGTTTAGATTCAGATTATTTATTTAATTTTGTAGTACTGTACAATTAAAATTATTTTGTTTGTGAGAAATTTTAGCAACAATTTAAATATCTATTATAATGTTTCTTGCGCTTAATTTAATGTGTTCTTTCAAGTGATAAAAGCATTTTTAATGGAATACTTTTCCTTAATGTTAACTACCGTCCAATAGCCGTGTGGATAAGATACTGAACATTGGTATATGATAGAAGTGTCAAGGTTGACATTTCTGGCCTACTCCGCAGCTATCTAGCTGACTGTCTTTAGCTTTGGACGGTTTTTGCCAGATGTTGCATGAATACGCATTAGAACCCTTTTAGAAATTCTCCACCCGAGGCATCCCCTTAGCAGATAGCCCTCATATAACTTTGCCCTAACGAACACAATCATAAAGTGAATTGAAATTAGCTTGCTAAAAGTTAAAAAAAAATAGAAAATGAAAAAAGGCGTATAATATGACATAACTTGAACGTAATTGCTTTTTCCTTCATTCGAATATTTTAATACTGAACAGCCTTTCGTTTAAAAGCTTATTAAGTGAATTTTTAATTTTATGCTTGATACAATAGATGATGAAAAAGATAAAGAGATTTAAAAAATAAAGTTAATTTCACACCTGTTACAAACATAGAATATCTTGACACTGGAAATTATAATAAATGTTTATTTTTTTATACATTACTGATAGTAATTAAAAATAAATTTTGTGGCTTTATGAGCAATTACAGCTTGAAAAAAATACTAAAATAAGGTTCTTTAATTTTATTCGTTTATGCTTGCATTTGATTTATTTTTACTATGAAGGCTTAACAATGCCACATTTAAAAATTAAGTTATTAAAAGATAGAAACTGAAGTGTTAAAAAATTTAGAAAACTTTTTTCTTATACTTAATATCTATGATAAAAGATAAGAGGGATTTTTTCAATTAAAACTGTTTTTAAAGAATAGAGGCCGAAAGCTTAAATAGCTAAAAAGTCATCTGTTATTCATCAGTATGGAGCATGTGTCACTGATAAAATCAAATTCGTGTTACTGTTTCAAAAAACTGTCTTGCTTAATTTTTTAAATTCTCCGGGGACTAATTTTATGCTAACGTGCTTTTTTCCCTCGCTTCATATATTTTACTTCTTAACTTGCAAAATGTGTCATATCCAACAACAACAACAACAAAAAATGGTTTTAACGATAAAATTATTAAAGCTCTTATTCACCGTTTTTAATGAAATATTAAGATATTTATGTTTTGAAAAGTTCCCACTTACAGCTCGTACATGTAACCATGTCATAATAAATATTTGTCATTTAAATATATATATATATAAATTCTTAAATATTCAGAATAATATTTTTACTGCTGTTTCAAATATCCTCATAGCACCTTGTGTGAATTTGTACCACAAAGTGAAATTGCAAAACGGTCCCATACGGGACTCGTGTAGTCAGTGAGACGTCATGATGTGGTCACCTACAGTCGTCATATCCGGCAGCGGTTATGTCATACATGTAACCCGGTGATGACGATTACACTTATGAGTCATTTGTGACGTCACAACATAGTATCTTTTATCAATGCGACTACATTATGACGTTACTGTGCAGTCCGTTCACATAGTTAACTGGTGTCAGCTAATACAGCTAACCAGTACCTTTTGAATAGTATGTTTATGAAACTTGTTATCATTAAGACAACTTAAAAAGGATGAGTTGTATACAACATCCTTTAATTTAGATAAAATTTCTTAGTTGTAATTGTGTAATATTTTTGAAGAAGGGGTGGATTTTATTGAATTTCTGTCTATACAATCAGACTATTATGAGATATAAAAAGTAACAAAATTTACATTTTAATCTAAAACTATTGTCTAATTTAATTAAATGGGTAATAGAGAGTGTATAGTTACTAATTTCTTTGAAAAAAAAATTATTGTCTGTTTACGAGCTCGAAATATGAAGAAAGATATAATATTACTCGTAGAAACTAAAAATACACATTTTTAAGAAAGAAAACATTTTTTTTCCGGCTGAAATATTGAATATTTATAATTTGCGCTATCCTTAATTTTTATTAAACAATGGGGGGGGGGAATTGAATCAGCGCAAATGTTCACAGCAATCTCATCTGCATCATCCACTTAAAAACGTTCGTAAAAATAGATGCAGCTCAAATATAGATGTGAGAAGCCGAAAATGTGTTTCAATAAACTCCAGTCCGCAAATTATAAAACCGTCAAATATTTTTATTCGTTTTAAAGTAGCGTCTGTCTCGCCTTTTATCACCCTTACCACCAGTTATTTTGTCGTCAAGCACGAGTTTTTATGACCGGAAGCGTGTCTTATGTAACTGCACTTGGAATTTGCGAAGTTTTGAAAAGTATATTCGCTTCTCTTCTACCCACCACTCTCTATTCCTAAATTTTCTTTCTAATTACGCATGCTCCTAAATATTGGAGTAAAAATTGTCGAGTTAAAAAGTTTCTCGATTAAACTTTATTAGATTACAACAGCTTTTGAATCATCCAATACTGCGAAGCTGGATGTAATGGCAACAGGAATAAATACTTTTATCTTGCATGTTAACCGAGCATAGCATTCAGTTTAATGACTGGGAAACAGTTATTAATCATTATGTATATTTTGTATTTAGGCCGAAAACATATATTAGATATATTTACCTTCTTTTTTTCTTTCCTATCCACAATTGCGCTGTTTTGTTGGATTTTATTATAACATTCTATACATGGCTATCGGATGAGCGTGGTCAAATATTGTAATCTGTTTATGGTTGTTTCATCAGAAAATATTTTGGGTTGTTCGGAAAGTAAAAAATAATAACATGTTAATCAGTTAAAAAATAATAACATGCTTAGAATCATAGTTTAAACAGACTGGTATTTGGGTGTGACTATTCTTGTGGGTACATTTTGTATTTTAGCTATAATTTTTTTGAAATAATTAAATCCAAATGCAAATATGCAGACGGTCGATCTTTCTTAATTTATATTTAAATTTCAGATTTTTAAGAGCTTCTTAAATGGTAAAATTTTATACTTTAATTTTAGTGCTAATAGAGTGTTCCAAAAATTAAATTTAATAAAAATTTGTATTCATTAATTTTAATCAGACTTAATGATATGACATTATACCTACAAGGAGACAGTGCCTACTTTGAAACCAATGTACTTGGTCAGAAAAGTAGTTATTAGTTTATGCCACAACTATGACTTCTTTTCTGCATGCCTTATAACCTCAGTAAATAAGCTCATAAAGCCTAAAGTTCTTTAATTTTATTTAAAAATTGTGGGGGAAAAAGATCTATTGATCTATTTAATCTATTAATTGATGTATTAATCACAAAATAATATTAGAAGTCTGTATTCAGATGAAGCTTAGTGTGTTCTGAGAAAATTTTGCTTCAGTATTTAAAAAAATTAAATCTTTTATTATTATTTTTAAAAAGATCTATTTTAAAGAAGCTATGTTCATACAGCTTAATCGACATTATAATGTTTTCAAATACATTTATAAGAAACTATTTTTCAGAATTTTTTTAAATAAAACCACTTCGATTTTATCAAATCTGCATCGCTTGAATGATTTACTGTGAAATCATACTGTGAAGTCGCATTTTTGAAAATTCTTTCATTATTTCAAGATTTTCCGCAAAATATAGATTCATAATGCCATTACTTAGAATGCCTTTGTAACATAAAACAAAATTATTCTTTTACTTTTATTAAAATTAGCTGAACGTTCCACAAGCATTGTATATAACATTATTCGAAAAAAGCTTTTGCTTTTGCTTTTGTTCGTGTGTCATTTAAATCGTTCAATAGCTCCATAAAATGCAGCATTTTTATAGCTTCCCGATTCTTAAGTGGCCGTTTAAAAAACTATTAAAATCTTTTATGAAAACCGATCTTAAATGATAATCTGTACGGTAATAAATGTCAAGCATGAAAGAATGTGAAATTCTCGCTTGTTTTATATTCTAAATTTATTGAAATGTTCTAATGTATGGATGGAATGAAATTTGGAAGATTGAAATAAAAACTGCATAGATATAAGGATATTATAAAAGTAATTTTGGTAATTTAATGAAAAGGAAATAATGCTTGGTACTTCTGAAAAACTATTAAACTTAAAAATATTTACTAATAAATTACAGCAGTTTTAATATAGTAACGAAAGATGTGAAACGTGCAATAAATAAATATAAAAAAGCAATTTTGTATTGGTTTTGTAGCAATGTTATAAAGCATAAAAATCAGTAACAAATTAATCTAGATACACGTTATTCATGAATTAAAATATTCCTTCGAATTACGATAGGACATTTTGAATTTAATTAGGCAGTTAGATTAATGTTTAAAAATTTAAATTAATTCATGCGCTACATATAAGCGCAATACTGGTTTCAGGTGGAGCACCAGGAATTAGGAAGCAACTCTCGACAAAGAAGAGAATCTTCATCGTTGAATCTTTGCAACGATGGGATAGAAAATATTAAACTCATGTTGAAAAAAAAAGGTCACCTATAAAAAAATAAGTAACGTACTTAATTTGGGCAATTTTGATCATATGAAAGATACACTGATTTAAAATAATCATATTGGACAGAAAATCAGTTAATCAGTTCTAAATACATTTTTTAAGTTTTAATGTTAAAAAATTATTTATGAAAAACATATTTTTGATTTTTAAAAAATGTTCGGTGTAGTAAAAACTGAAAACCAAGCAACACATAATTTAATATCTTATTTGGTTTGGTAGCAATGTTATAAAGCATAAAAAACAGAAACAAATTAATCTAGACACAAGGTATTCATAAATTTAAATATTCCTTCGAGTTACGAGTTTTGCTTTTAATAGTTTTATTATTTACTCAAACAGTTAATAATAAAACTATTTTCTTAGGTATCTCAAGTGAACTTTCACTTAGAACTTCGATGAATGGAACTTTCAATGAATTGAATCGATCGTAAACAGTGTAACTGGAAAAGCGTTCGTTAATGGGATATTTAATTTAGACTCGAATTAAAATTATCTTCATTTTAGGAAAGGCTTCCGAATTATTAATGTCCAGTTGTGATTGAGCTCAAAATCTAAGGAGTTCTAGCTGTATAAAGTATTAGAACTGGCACACATGAGGACCTTTGAAAAGAGCTTATTATTCCTTAAGGTAAAGTTAAACACATTACATATTGAGAAAATGCACTCTGCCATTTAAATAAAATGTGGAAGCATTTGCTTTTTAAAAACAGTTTACAACTGCTTTATTTTTTCTAATAACTGTTATATTCTTTACTGCCTGATGATAGGTAAAATCGTCTTTGTTGTACTGCGGCATGTATATAGAGAATGTTCTCTGTAAAGCAAATCTAGATATGAAACAATTAATTGCATGTTTTATGATTGTTATAAATTTTGGGAGGGTTACCTGCACTCAGTGGCGGATCCAGAAATTTTTTTTGGGGGTGAGGGGCTAAATTAAAAAAAAAAAAGAAACTTACTTCTCCCAATTAAAATGTACTATAAATCAAAATTTTAGTGTAAATCAATATACATGCTTTTGGGCGTGGCTAAGGTTTAAAATATGATCATTTTAGCTATTTAAAGTGTATACTAAAGCAGAATGTTACCCTTTAGCAATCTTTTTTAGGGGAGGGCTGAAGCCCCTAGCCCCTCCCCTAGATCCGCTACTGCTGCACTTCAGGTTTAAATATAGTCTAAAATTCGTATTCTACTTGGCGTCAAATAATTAAAATTTGCATTTTTTTTCATGGAAATGGATTAACTAGAACGCGAGATAAGGCGTATTGGGTGTTCCCATTGTCCAACATTAAGTTTTCTCGAATTCTTGAGAAATATTGCTAATATTGCTTAGCTGACTTAAGTTTTGGAGACATTTTTGGTTCCAAATTTGGCAATATTTTGCTGAAAAGTCTCCAAGCTTGGCGACATTTCATCAATGGGGCCTGTAATATTTGCTTTCTAGCATAAGTATTACGCAATAGCATTTTTGGGACTTTTCTAGAAATAGAATCTTGCAGAATTGCTGGAAATTTCGAAGATACTATATAGGAAGGGAGTATCACGTCCCAGGAGCTCAGTTCAATTTCGACTCTTTGCTGTGAATACGTCAGCTGTGAGCCTAAGTGCTCTGTATGTATTGCGGTCTTATTATCGACGCTTTTTCGCTTATTTTGATAAGCCTGTTTTTGATTGCTCTTAGTGAATTCTTCATTGCTGTATGCTGAAGAGTTCTGCTCGAGAAGTTTTTAGACAGCGGAAGGATTTTACTGTATGCGAAATACACCCTGTGAGAACGCACATGTGATAAACTCACTGATGTGAATCAAGTTACTGACTGCGAATTCCTGTGAATTATGTATAGCAGATTATTCGTCGAAGTTCTAGAATTAATAAAATTTGTTTTTCGTCCTTACAAGTGAACTGATTACTAGAACTTTCAATCGACATTGGATTTTTAAACTACGAATCCGAAAACTAAGAGTTCTCTGCAACGATATTTATCGAGGTGTAACTATGAAAATGATAGCCTACCTTTCTTTCGTAAAAATGTACAATATTAAGCCTGTAATTTTATTCAATATTGCTGTTTTATTTGAAAATTATAATTTATTCTTATTTTCTCCCTTTATGTACACTCATGTCCATAAATTAAGGATAATGAAGTTCAGGCAAAGAAAGAGAAAGAAGCAAAACAAATTTGACTTATTTGTAAAGTCTATTTATTAAACAAAAAGTAAAGAGCAAAAAAGATGCTATATGTTTGACATAATTAATAAAAATTGCAAGTTTTACTCCCTTGACCAAATTTAAAAAAAGAACCTATTTACAAAAAAACAGTATAACATGGTTAGTAGGATGGTTAATACGGAGTATGTCTCCCGGACGATGCAATACAGGCCTTGACAACGCCTAGGCATGCTGAGTATCAAATGATCAATCTGATAATCTTGGGGAATATTACACCACTCATCAAGCAATGCACTCCGAAGTTACGGTAGACAGGTGGGAGGGGGTTGACGGGCTGCAATTCGTCTGCCAAGCATATCCCACACATGCTCTATTGGATTCAAGTCCGGTGAGTATGCTGGCCAATGCATACGGGTGATATCCTCCGATTGAAGGCATTCGTCTACAATGTTTGCACGATGAGGACGGGCGTTGTCATCCATAAACACAAATTCAGCACCCATGGCGCCCCGAAACAAACGTACATGTTGTTCCAGAATGACATCCCGATAGATGTGGCCTGTCATCGTTACACTCTGAACATGCAGGTCAGTTCTGGAACCAAGAATAATTCCTCCCCAAACGAGCCATCCTGCACCACCGTAACGGTGTCTTTCAATGGTGTTCTCTTGGTGGTAACGAATGGGTTCTCTTGGTGGTAACGAATGGGTTCTCTTGGTGGTAACTTGGTGGTACCTGGCGCTCTCCAGATGAATGTCCGGCGAGAATCAGACTCCAAACTAAACTTGGACTCGTCGGGAAACATCACACAAGACCACTGTTGCGGTGTCCACAATGCATGCTCTCTACTCTAGGTTAATCGCAGGCGACAGTGAGTTGCGGTAAGTGGAACACATCCGACAGGCCTACGAGCATATAGACCAATGTGCCCTAAGCGTCTGTACACGGTCTGCCTTGAAACTGTCGTACCGGTAGCTGAAGAGAGCTGACGAGACAGGTCTGATGCTGTACTCCGTCTGTTTCTTTTGGCAGTAACTGCCAAATAGCGGTCCTCATTCGGCGTTGTAACTCGGGGGCGACCTGTGCTGTAACGTCTACTCACATTACCATCATCTTGGAATCGTTGCCAAAGCCTGGAGATGACACTCTGGGCGATTCCAAGTTCCTCGGATACTTCCAGCTGGGTACGTCCACATTCCAGTCGTCCGATAATTCTGCCACGTAAAACATCATCCAAATGCCTCCTTTGTGCCATAACTATGCGGTTTTTGCACTGAAAGGCTTTCACAGCGCTTGTGAACAATTTTACTTCTTTGCCACCATTCCTTATATACCCCTGTCTTACACTCTCGTCATTGTGACGTACCATCCACGCCATCTGGTGGTTTCCTGTAATTTGCATATTCTTCTTCAAGATGTGTGTGATCATTCCACAGGTGAAATTTTTATTTTAGAGATCAATGTCTGTGTTATTCTGAATTATCCTTAATTTATGGACATGAGTGTATATAAACTGGTTGACCGAAACTAAACGACCGTATTTTAAAGTTCTCTACAGATGAAACTATTTTTGGGAAAGTTATAAAATTTTGTGCGGGGCGTAGTGAAGGTGTAGGAATTTGTTTGAGCGAATAACAAACAAAAAAATGTTCAAATATTCGCCAACAAGGTGCGCTTTTTAATGAATTACACATTTAGCGTACATTTATGACCCCAGACCTCAATCCATGCGATTTTTGGCTTTGGGTGAGTTTGAAACATTTGGTAAGTCGTGATGATCCAAGAACTTCGCCTGATCTTGAAGACAGACAGCATTTCCCGTAACATTTCCCTCGAACTCACTGCAGTCAGCTGTGGAACATGCTCTCTTGCGATTTTAGATGGTAGCTAACAATGATGGTCTTCATGTTGAACATGTTTTGTTGTAATAATATTTGTAAACTATCATAAATGCATGCTAAATGTGTAATTTATTTCAAAAAACGCCCCCTGGTGGCGAATATCTGAACTACTTTTCCATTCGCTCAAACCATGATTGCAACGAAGGGCTTGGACTGAAGAAGGCCAAAACAATTTTTGGCTGAAACGTACGTATCCTCTTACCTATAACATCTTATGTGTGTTTTTTACAAAGTTTTTTATTTACCCTATTCCCATACCTTCATTATGTCCCACACAAAATTTCATGACTTTCTGGACAATAGTTTCGTCTGTAAACAACTTTAAAATAGGGTCTTTTAATTTCGGACAACCGGTACATGCTTAATTAGTAGAATTAAGCCATCTTACTATTTATAGCGAGTTTTTTTTTAAATCAGCTTTATAAAGAATTCACTATAAATGTGTTTTCCCATGCAGAAATAAACAAATTTATTTTAAATCCTTTTAATTGTAGCAAAATATCTTTAAATACAAGTTACATCCTCCCAAAATACTTAAATCTCCCCGTAATTGACTTTGATAAATGCCAGTTCCGCTGAAAGCGTTATCGAACCGCCCTTTCTGATGCAATCGGATTTCGAAAAACAATTTATTTTTAGAAACAACTCGAATTTAAAAAGAAACCAAATCCCACACACAAAAAAAAAATTAGATGGGGAGAGAGAGAGAGAAAAAGAGAGAGAAAAGAAAAAACGGATTTTAAATAACGATGAAAGTTTTAACTCTAGTTTAAATCACTTATTATTTTTCGGATTACTCATAAATAGAGGCAAAACATTCATAAACAGAGATTATTCGTAAGTAACAAAGATTATGTTACTTAACCCGTTATAATTTGGTTTTTCATCGTTAAAAAAAAAGGCTGACTAAGCTTTTGATTTTTCTGTTTGCAACCTAATTAAAATGTTGAATATTTTTCTTAAAACAAAATACGACTTCAATGCTCCGGATTCAGAGGCACAATAAATTGTACATATTTATTCAAATGGATATTTACATTTTGTGACTATCTACATCTGAAAGAATTTTGGGGACTGTAACATCTTAATCGCTTGTTTCAAAAGCCCCATATCATGACTTTTCCATTTACAGTCAAATATAGTTTTTTTACCCATTATAATTTGGTTTTTCATCGTTAAAAAATAGGCTGACTAAGCTTTTGATTTTTCTGTCTGCAACCTAATTAAAATGTTGAATATTTTTCTTAAAACAAAATACGACTTCAATGCTCCGGATTCAGAGGCACAATAAATTGTACATATTTATTCAAATGGATATTTACATTTTGTGACTATCTACATCTGAAAGAATTTTGGGGACTGTAACATCTTAATCGCTTGTTTCAAAAGCCCCATATCATGACTTTTCCATTTACAGTCAAATATAGTTTTTTTACCCATTATAATTTGGTTTTTCATCGTTAAAAAATAGGCTGACTAAGCTTTTGATTTTTCTGTCTGCAACCTAATAAAAATGTTGAATATTTTTCTTAAAACAAAATACGACTTCAATGCTCCGGATTCAGAGGCACAATAAATTGTACATATTTATTCAAATGGATATTTACATTTTGTGACTATCTACATCTGAAAGAATTTTGGGGACTATAACATCTTAATCGCTTGTTTCAAAAGCCCCATATCATGACTTTTCCATTTACAGTCAAATATAGTTTTTTTACCCATTATAATTTGGTTTTTCATCGTTAAAAAAAGGCTGACTAAGCTTTTGATTTTTCTGTTTGAGACCTAATTAAAATGTAGAATATTTTTCTTAAAACAAAATACAACTTCAATTCTCCGAATTCATAGGCACAATAAATTGTACATATTTATTCAAATGGATATTTACATTTTGCGACTATCTACATGTAAAAGAATTTTGGGGAACTATAATATCGTAATCGCATGTTTCAAAGCCACATATCATGACTTTTCCATTTACAGTCAAATATAGTTTTTTTAATAGTGTACTAATTTTCATCTATGCTAATAATATAAAAGTATTATACAGGGTGAATCTAAACTCTTGGGCAAAACTTTAAGAGGTGATAGGGCACATAATAAGGAATCATAATCGCATAGCAATGTGGGGTCGGCAACGTCGTCTTCGTATAGCTGTTAATAATCACTTCGGAAAAAGTGCTGGAACAACTGTGCACTTGCTGACCATTGTTCGTCAGAAACTAATGTATTTTTCTCCGAAAACAGAAGACTAAAATGGATAGTTTAAAATGTTTATTTTATTTAATGGGTGAAATTTTCGGAGACGAGCCTATTGCTTATGAAACTTGGTTAAGAAATTAGACGGACACTTTAATGCTTTTCCAAAAGTGATTATTACCGGGTAAGTTAAAACTGCGTTTCACCCCAGATTGTTATGTGATTACGATTCCTCGATGTGTGCCTTATCACCCCTTAAAGTTTTGCCCAAGAGTTTAGATTCACCCTGTATACGCTTTGAATACTTTGAATTTTAATCTCTATAATGAGCCCAAACACGTTCATCAACGTTATACAATTTTTATTGATTCCCAAAAAGTTTTAACTTAACCCTTTATCACACATACACAAGGACAACCATTTTAGCACATTCTCCATTGTTTGCACATGCATTGTTTGTAAGGAATTAAATAATGATACTGATATTTTCAAATATCAATAGTAATAAAAAAAATTTTAGACATACATACCTCTTCGTCACCTTTCAGTATTTTAAGGAAATCAAATTTATTAATCGTGAAATAGGGGTAGGAAAATTCACTCATGCTTATCTATGTATACGATTATCAGAGAAAATCAGTAATTTTTGAAATGACCGATTAATTTTTATTTCATCCACTTTTATGAATTTGTGTGTGATTATGGCAACGCCACGCTAGGGCGATCTGCCAAGGATGGGGACGTGCCTTGGTAGGAGCACTTTCTAAGGGGTTCTAATGCGTATTCACGTTACATCAGGAGAAAACCTACCTAAAATCCAGACCGTTAGATCGACAGCCGCGCGATGGGACCCGAACCCGGGTCCTTCACACTTTCGCCGTCTACCATTTTTAGTGACATAACCACTGTGCCATGGTTAGGCTCCTACTGAAAGATTCATGACTATGCTATCCAGTATTTCAGTATACCATGACTATTATCTAGTATTTTCGGTATACCATGACTATGATATCCAGTATTTTCAGCATACCATGAATATATTATTCAGTATTTTCAGCATACCATGAATATGTTATTCAGTATTTTCAGTATACCATGACTATGATATCCAGTATTTTCTATGTTATCCAGTATGCCAGTATGTTCATACAATATTATAATGTTTCTTTATAGCCATATTTTTTTACTCGTCGATTCACATCAAATCAACAAACATGCTGTTTTACGTGAAAGTAGGATCCCTTGTGATGGTCACTCTTATCATCATGTCCGTAGCAATGGCATCTTCCAAAAGCATGGGACAGCAAGAAAGAGTGCTCTATCCCCATGAACTAGACGTGAGTATCTCTGTGTTTAATGAAAACATCTTACTAAAGCAGTTTTTGAGATGATATAGGTCTTATTTTTAGAATTGATTTCTTAAATGATTTAATTGCCAGTTCTTTAAGGGTACATTTTGCAGTCCGTCACATGTTTTTGATAATTGGTATTTCGATTCCCTATTCTAAATGCAGGGTTCGATGAATGATGTTCGATGTTCGACAAAAATTGATTCCGTTTTGAGGCCCCTTCACAAAATTGCAATCGATTAAAACGGCCCCTTCACAAAAGTATAATCTTTTGAAACGGACTTTCACAAAATTAAAATCGATTAAAACGGCTATTCATTGGCATTTTATCCTACATTTTAATCTGTTTTATCAATTATTTTAACAAAAAGAGTGACTTTTGTTAAATATTAGTAGGGAATTTCAGAAAAATAAATGTTGAAATTCACAAAATTAAGTATTGAAATTCACAAAAATAAGCAATTTTCACAAAAATCTCACTCTGGAAAAAATGTCTGGATCGACCCCTGAAATTTAGCACGCTTAATCGTTTGTTAATTTAGCACGTTTAATCATTTGTTTTAATTCCCATGTTTTTCCAAGTTCTTAACTCCTTAAAAATATGCTACTTTCGCTTTTCAATCTTGATACAATAAATATTCGAGATTTCCTGACTGTATCTACTCAAATACTGTTTTTTTCAAAGTTTCTCAAGATTTGACGTTAATGTAACATAGTTGTCAATATTACTACACCTTTCTCTAGTTTGCGAGTCTGAGTTAACCCTTTCGCGACGGAGACCGCAAACGCGCGTTTACCATGCAGTCTTAAACATTATGCATTCTAAAACTAAATATGTCACTTAATTTTATTAAACGTCCCAGGGCACTGGCACAAATGCGTCACGACTGGAGATGAATGAGGAAATTCTCTGGCACGGAAGCGTGCCGGCCAGGAAATGAGTGCGTCTATTGCTGACACGTATGTGTGACATTTGGAGCGAAAGGGTTTAAAAAGTTGTTGGTGGTATTGTTTTCTTCCTACTCATCCATAGTTCCATATTTAAAGATAAATGTCTTTGGCGTTTTATTTGGCGATCGCCAAAAATCACTCTGTATGATTTCGCCAACTTGACAAGTTTCTTTTTTCCCGCGCGTATTTCGCCTTTAATTCTCCTTCCTCATCTTTAATTTTGAGCAAAGAAAAAAATTTTGAGGGACCACGAGAAACTTTTTATAATATTAGGTTGTAACGAAAGTTTCCCGCCACCGCAAACATTGTCAGCACGTAGTTCGCGTTGGCGTATTTGCTCATATTTTGTCAAACGATTTTTGGCATTTGAAAGAAAGAGGCTTACTTTATAGCACTGTGTTGTGAAATCTGTAAAAAATATAGTTATCATTAAGTATAAGGTGTCCCAAATGGAACTATCACTCTAGAGGATTAGAACCATCATTTACTTCCAGTTGTGTTGCAAAAAGTCAGGTACATAATATCAACAAATTATGAGTACAGCTTTAAGTACTATTGTTGTATCATGTGACACTGTGCAGGTTTGGTACCGAAAGTTCAAAATCAGTTATCTAAGGAGTTAGAAGTTAGTTTTTGAGGCAGATATTGCGGAAAACTTTCGTTACAACCTGATAGTTTAATGATAATATTCTGTGTATTTTTTGGTCCGGTCCCATTTGATGAGATATCAGTATAGGATTTCAAAATGAATTCGTATAAAATAGAAGCATACCTAAACATGAAAAAAAAAGTTACAATTCCAAAAGATTTCTGAAGGTTGTACATTACTCATATAAAGACCCAAAGCTAAGTCAATATTTTACAAATATATATACACTGTATGAAACCTCCAGAAACCTCGAGAAGCATTTTAGTCAATATTTTACAAATAGGTACTTATACACTGTATAAAACGAATTGTCATTCTCTTTACAGCTAGCACTTTCTATCAGTAGTGTATTAGCGTATCGGGTACTACTTAAATAAGGCAATTGTTTTGTTATTACAAAGCATTAAAACATTGCCATTGCCTTAGCTCTTGAATTAAAAACATACAGGATATGGGGGGGGGGGGGGTTCTCAGCTTTCAAATGTTCGAATCGTTCCAGTAAAGGACATTGAAAGCTCAATTTTCTGACTGAAATAAACAGATGACAAAAAATTGATATAGATCTTCTGTAGAGATTTATCGGCATCAGGTTTCAGTTTTGCAGTGTAGCTCCATCTGGAAGATGAATACACGAAATTTGAAAGCTGGAAATGACGGCTATGAGTCGGCCTGTATGTTGTAAAGGCTCTAGTAAACATGGAGCAAACCTATACGATAGCTAAGGAAAGTGTTTAAGGGTCTGATGCTCTTGTGTGATATTTCACTCCTATGGATGACTGTTTTGCTTTAGATTGCAAGGTATCCAAATCAGATGCAGATTTTTTTTTTGTTTTTGTGAATGTGCATGTAGGGAAGGGGGGGGGTAATATTTTGAACGCGTTTGTTTGACCTAAACGAGAGGTACAATGTGGTAATGTTACTTTAAAGCAAAGTAAATTTTTGTAAACGGAGAATGATTTATAAAAAAATTGTTTTACCTAAACAAAGTATACAATGAAGCAAAATGTACCCCTCTCAGGAATGACCTTTTGGTGGAGGAGCTGAAGGCACCTTGCATATCCTCTGTATCATCCACTGTATATTGTGTCCAATAGTGTAGTCCGAGAGATAAGAGATTGTTTTCATGTATATTTTATCAAGACTTTGATTTTTAATATTGAGCTAGTCAAACATAGAAGCCTCTCATAAAAACGAAGTTACAAAATTTTCAAAATAAGGTCTTCACTATTCACTATTTTTATATTAACCAAGCAAAACGATGTATTGTCCTGGAGAAGAAAATAAAATGAATATGGGAGTCTCTGCCACCAGACAAGATGTAAAATTGGATTAATGATTGCTTAACCGAGAGAATGTTAGACGTATTTCGAACAGCGAAGGTATAATTATCTTAAACTCGGCTATTCTGAAAGACAAAATTATTTTTGTGACCTCTCGGAACTTAGAAGAACAAGTAACTTAAAGGAACTGATAACACTGGACTTCGTACATCACTGCACTCAAGTTTTTCCCCCCTGATTTATTTGTTGTCTGTTTGTTTTTATGTAAAAAACGTTAATCCTGTAATGTAATAATCACATTGAGTTTTTCCCCGTGGGTTCGGCTTGTTCGGGTCTAAGCTGTTTCACAGGTTAGTTGGAGAGCAGGCCTTATGTAACCCGTAAACCAATAGGTCGGTTGTCTGCTCTCGGGAAATCTTTAAATCTGGTTTTATGTATATTTTGGCCTCAGCGTGAG
This sequence comes from Cheiracanthium punctorium, assembly GCA_038373885.1. Classification (NCBI taxonomy): domain Eukaryota; kingdom Metazoa; phylum Arthropoda; class Arachnida; order Araneae; family Cheiracanthiidae; genus Cheiracanthium; species Cheiracanthium punctorium. The sequence continues at coordinate 367,760 of JAWZYV010020310.1, read as the reverse complement.
AAAAAACAATTGTTGATGTGCCGATATTCGTGTTGGTGTCACTGAGTAGTTAAAATTTAACCTTGAAAGATCAAACAAACAAATAAATATTTTCCTGCACATCAAAATTATCCACGAATACGTAATTTTCTCTTTACCTTGTGTTTACTCATTTCGGGGATAGCTATAGCCTTACCAGCCACACCCTGGATCAGTGGCGTAGCGAGGGGGTGGTTGTTGGGGTTTGAACCCCCTTAAATTTTTCAAAAAGCTCCTTATTCTTGGGAATGTGAACGAGGCCCACAAAATCGTAAGTACTCTATATCTTTCATCTTGTAATTTTTAACTAGAAATTTTAGAGATATTTTATTCATTACTTTTTTTACTATTGTAAATATGAAGTAGAGAAGAGATTGTTTTTATGTTACGGAAATATCCAATAAATATAGATTCTTAACAATAGAATGGGGGAACTATGTGGCAACAAATGATAATGGGGCCTCATCTAGCTTAACCACAGTTAATGGAATTATGGTTCACTTTTCTGGTTTTTATGCCATCTCCTAAACTCGGGGCCCAGGTGCTCTGCCCTGGGTGCCCATTGGTAATAATGGCTCCGGATAAGGGACCTCGATGGAACATAAAAAGGGCCTTTTTGAAACTTATTTTTTTCCGGTCCTCAAGATTTTTCGTTACGTCACTGACAACACCCGTGACCTTCGCAAGCAAGGCCTGCTGGCTCAAATATTGAGTCATCCTAGGTAGGCCGAATTTAGACGTAAAATTAAAAGTTGTATAACAATATTATGATTGTGGTCTCTTATCATCAGTTTATAAAATTTATTATTTCTCACATTTATCTGGATTTATTATTGATTACGGATTAAATATGACACTAAAAATGCATTTAGAAATTGTGATTGAAACTCCAATATTTAATACTTATATATATATATATATATATATATATATATATATATATATATATATATATATATATATATATATATATATATATATATATAGATATAGATAGATATATATAATTTTAACTTTTGTTCTGAAGATATGTTTTTAAGCACTGATAAATTTGATAAAATGATGATGAGTAACAAGAATTTTAATTTTATTTTACAAATTTCCATTTTATACCTAAATTGGCCTACTTAGGATGACGTATTCCTTAAGCCAGCAGGCCTTAGTTGCGAAGGTCACGCAACACCCCCCCCCCCCTCTAAATTTTTTATTTGGCTACGCCACTGGGCTGGATACGCCCCTGAGTGTTTTATGATCGATGCGCTTGGCGCGTGCTTTATAGTTTCTCCCTTTTTATGTTGACATTACTTTTGCAATTATCAGATGGTAGATGACGACGGAAGCCTCGACAATGCCCTCCTCAACTATCTCTTTGCTCGCCAGATGGTCAACCGGATCCGAAACAACATGGACGTCACAGACCTGCAGAGGAAACGATCCTACTGGAAGCAGTGCGCATTCAACGCCGTCTCCTGCTTCGGAAAGAAATAGGAGGGAAAGAAAAAGTCCCCGAAAGAAAGAAGAGGGAAGAAATGAATAGAAATTTAAGCCAAATATTTGATTATATATATTATCAGTAATGTATATTATCATGTCGTTATGATTAATGTGTGATTTGCATTTTTCATTAATTAGATTAGATGTCTGACACCCATTTTAACTTCCCATCTGAAAGACATTTATCAAACTTTTAGTGATTATGATTTCAAAGAAAGTAAAGAAATGATTATTTTTCAAATGTGCTCAAAATTCTATAGTTTCTGTTATTATTACTATTATAAAATCTGCCCCGTATATTAAAAGAAAAGTTGTGAATTGTGAATGTTCATTTTCAGATTGAGTGAAAAAATAGTAATATGAGGTGTTTTTTAGTTTAAAAAAAAATTAAAGTAAGGTTTCTAAAACAGAAAAGTACAATAAAGTCATTCTTTAAAAATCACGAATTTGTATGATGTTCATAATAAAATGTTTGTTTCGTGAAATTTTATAGTTTTTACTGAAGACCGTCCCGAAATTAAAAAAAAACAAGATTTGTTTATATTTATTAAATTGCATCAATTTTTATTTTAAATATTGTAATTTTTAAGTTTAAAAACTAAAAAATACCAAAACAATTTATTGCGAAAATAACAAAACGAAGTTATTACATTGCTTGAAAAATTACAATTTTGTTTTATTTTTCATGAAAAAGAAATTAGTGTTATGGAATTAGTTTAAATTTTCGCTATGAAGAGCTTTTGAAATAACACTCTATGTTAATACAAAAATAAATTTGCATGTGCTTAAAGATATTTGAATTTAATTTTGTTCATTCATTTCAAAATTTCTTTCTTCTTTTTTTCCCATGGTAAAGAATACGTATTTTAAACGTTTCTTGAATAAACATAAAATTAGGTATTTACGTTGAAGCATATTTTAAATAAATGTGTAGCATTATCTGTATAACATATTTTAATGTTATTATACCAGTCACATAGCTGTAATAATATTTTAGTTTAAAAGACTCCTTATAAATAAATAAGTGTAACTGAATAGCAACAGTTATCTTAATTTTATCAGTTTGTCAAAATTAAGTATATTTACCTATCTTTACACTATTTAAATATGCTGAGCACTGATTTAAAATAATATGTGAGAAAAAATACTTGAGATTAAAAAAACTTCATGCTTTAATCAGTAACGTGCTTTTAAAATGTTCCTCGTTTCCATACAATTTTAATAAATACGTTGCTATATTTGATTATTTATTTTATATACTTTAATGCGCATATACTTTCTTTAGCTTCGATAATGTTATATTAATGTAATGTTATTGCTTTTAATTGTTAATGCTTTCACATTAAGAAATAATCATTCCGATACCAAGTAATGTTCTTTGGTTTCAATTTACATTTTGTTTCTTAAAACTATAATTTTCTTCCTTAAAGTAAGCATAAAAATACTTAAATTCAGTATTTAATTATTTTAATCAGAGGATTTCGATATAAATATTTAAATCTGTAAAACCAAGTTTAAAAGGTTTCTGTTTATTGTTGTGAATTATTCAAATTAAATAAAAAATACTGTGTGATTTCATATCATTTGTTGTACATCTTTTGATCTCGATATCTGCAAGCAGACTATGTATATATTGATAAAAATATCATTAGTGTATTTGTACGAATAATTTCTGTTTCTTCCATAATAAAATATTATTGCAAACTTTGTCTTGTTTTTCTCTTTCATTTTAAAAGACATGGGGAACATAAAATAATGCATTAATAATCTAATAAAAATCAACAATATTAAAAGGATTCAAATATAGAAGGCCGTATTTTAAATTTTGCTAAAGCCATAAAATAATTGTGAAACTTTCTGGATTACATTATAAAGAAATGGGAGTTTGTTTCAGTGAAAAATTAACCTTCCAACACACCGTTGCTAAATTGCATGTACACACATTAACCTCTTGAGACCTGACAAAAATTTTATGTGTCCAATTAACGAGCAATCTCGAGCAATCTCATAATTATTTTGAAAAAACCTATTACACTTAGGGAGGGACGCGAGACGCTTTTTTGCTAGATGACACAGAGATTTACAGCTTTTTAGAAAGACGAGACAAACATTTTTAACATTACGATGTAGGGATTTTGCAAGACGAGACAAAGCATTTAGGCTGTTTTGCGATACGCGAGACGCCTATTTTCGGTCTCGCGTCCATCCCTAATTACACTTAAAAATGACAAGTAGAAAGCGCATTTTCAGATAATTTTTCGAATAAAAGACTCATTCACAGTCTCAGTTTCAGTAGTAAAAACTTGTTATCACCCATAAAGGAAGACTGACAAAACACTTTTAAAGGTAAAGGATGTCCTAGAAGCTCTTTTCAGTTATTTGAATTTCACAAACAAGCAAAAAATATTAACAAATTCGACTTTGTAAATTTCACTAACATTCAAATATTCTTTTGTTTAATGGCAAACAAAGATAAAAATAATTGCAAAAAAATAAATAAAATAAAATGTGTACGTCGGTGTGTAGGATTTGCACATTCACGTGCGTTAGCGTCATTTATTCAAAATTAAAGCATTGGCGCAGATGTACGTCCATTCAGAACTACAAGAAAATCTTTAAGACCCTTGGTTCAAGAAGAATTGTTTTAAGAATGGAAAGAAAGATGCGCTGCGCACCTATGTATACCTCGGGACCGAAGAGGTTAAGCCGCGCTATGAAAGCATCATAAGAATAAAATTTTTTTAAAAATCGCATTTTCACTGAAAATATTCAAATTAATACGCCATCTTGCCTTGACACTTGGAACTTCTTTTTTTAATAAATGTCGTTATTAAGTAATCTACAAAAATCACACAGTTTTCTGACTATTGTTACTGGCTGACGACAGCTTTGAAATAAGACCATTCAATTATACCACCCTGTAATTTCAATGTAAAACTTTTAAAAGTTATGCGCCAGAAAGCTAAGAGCATTTCTAATCTTATGCGCGGAACTTTCTTCTTTATATTAAAATGCCCGAAACCTTAAAATGAATGCATATACTGTACATACACTTATTTTTGTACAATATTTTTTTTTAATAAAAAATAGGTACTTTTATGACCGTTTTCTTGAAAATAACACGACCTTTAAGGGTGTTATGACACCGAAAATTGTATTTGATGGTTTATCGTAAAAGTACTTTCTGAATAGTGTATTGCTAAACTGATTTAAAAGTGAACAGCTTGAAACTTAATTGCTCCGAATGAAAAACGATCTTTTACAAAATATCTGAGGATTAGGTAAAACCATTGAATGATAATTTGGCCTTCTCAAACTTATGTTCCTTAAAAACTCATGATTTATAAATGAAAGAATCCATAAACTTGCTCAGAAGTGAGTATATGTATTTCAACCATCTAGACAAAAGCCACATAGTTAATTTTTAAAATGAATAAGTCACCTATATATAAATCAAATATTTTTGATTTTATTAGTGATAAAAAGTTACTGAATGTGAATTAAGAGGGCAGATCAAAAGGTAAGTTGCACTTCCAAGTTATGTTCATTTATTTGTACAAAACCCACACGGCTATGACAGTATACAATGTAAGTTCACTTTTCCGCATAGTTTCTAAGAGACTCTAAACATTTCTCCAGACGGACATCCAACTTTTAGATTCCGGATGCATTGAAATCTCCCAGTGCTATGTAACCACACGGATGCACCGTGTGGCTACATAGCGCTTTCACCGCCTCATCATTTCGTAATCGTTGTCCACCGAGATTCTTTTTGAGCTTATCGAAAACATGGAAATCGCATGGCGCTAGATCGGGACTGTATGGAGGATGTTGTCATACCTCCCACTTGAATCTCTGCAGCAGCTCGCACGTCCGGAGAAATGTTTACAGTCTCTTGAGAACGATGTGGAAAAGTGAACTTACATTGTATTCTGTCATAGTCGTGTTGCTTTTGCACAGGTTACTTAATAAATGGTCATAACTTGGAAGTGCAACTTACTTTTTGATCTGCCCTCGTATGATAATTGAAACCACCAAAAGAATTGGATCTCAATTTATTTGCCAAAGAAATGTAAAAGTTAGGATATTTTTCGATATCACTGGCCTCATCCAGCATTGTAATCTTCGTTGGCTTCGGTTAACTTTTAAATGCCGCCCGAATTTTAAGCGCGTTCTCTGCCGATCGCGCAATAGCCCCGAGTGCAACTTGTGATATTTTTTAAGTTTTGGATTACTATTACATTGTATGGTCCTTTAACTTTTTGGTTTTGGGTGTATGACTGTATGTTATGGTTTTCAGTCTAATTTGCTTCTAATATACCAGGCGTATTCGGAAAGTAAGTTCCGTTGTGAAAAGAATTAGTAAAAAAAATTTGTTACGACAATTTTATTTTTACATGAAAGAGCATACTGTAACTCATAGTTTAGTTTCCGCCAATGTTCAAATGCTTCTCATAGCGGGTTACCAGCTTTTCTATACCTTCTTCACAGAAACTTCCCGCCGATGACGATAACCATGACTCCACAGCATTTTTCATTTCATCGTCAGATTCAAAGAGCTTGCCGACTAGCTCACGCTTCATGTCCAGGAGCTAGTGGCAATCGGATAAAGTCTATGCTGTACGGCGGGTGATCGAACTGCTCCCGACGAAACTGTCGAATCATCTTTTGAGTGTCACCAGCAGTATTGAGGCAGAGCATTGTGATGGAGCAACGCAGTTCCTTTACTGAGCATTCTTCTACGTTTGTTTTGAATTGCACGCCGCAGTTTTCTTCGCGGTAGTCATGGTTACCGTTGTAACGAAGTTAATTGCTTAAGATATTTTAAATTATTAAATTGGGATGTTGCGGCTAGAAATCTAGATTCGATGCACTTAGTTGCAGTAAAGAAAAAGACATTGAATGCTTAAAAGTGTTTTATTTAAAAGATATACTATTGAAACATAAACTTATTTACAACGCATGGTGGTGGTGGTGGCTCAGCGAATTAAAAATACGTCCTATATGTACAGTGAAATTAAGAATGAATTAAAAATTACGCCTGCAGAGAATTAGACATTGGCGAGAACAACAACTTAGCTGAGATAAATAACGCCAATTCCAGAGCAACCCTAAAAGTTAATCCAACAAAATTAAAATGACGTAATCATTTTACAAATTATTTTAAAGATGTCGCAGGGCAACAAAAAAAAACTTACACCAGCAAGATGCCAAGAGGGGAAGCAAAAAGTTCGTTTCGATAGCAAACGGACGTGATGTAATCTATTTTTAGCTCAGAACGACGCCACCAGGTCTGATGTAGAGAAATAAGCAATTAAGAATAATGCATACGGGAAAAGCGAATATACAGATTTAAAAGCCGAAATGGCAGAAAAAATGAGAATAGAAATGATTTAGAATTCTTGATTTTGGATAGATTGCATTAAAGAAAGCCAAATTAAATTATTATTAAATTAGATATGTGATCTCCATCACAACCGCCATGGGCGGAAAATTTTTATGAAGAAGGTGTAGCAATGCCCTTTCATGTAAAAATAAAATTGGGTTGAAAAAAAGAAAAATATTAATCTTCTTTCAACACGGAACTAACTTTCCGAATACGCCCCGTAATTACATGAATACGGGGCAGTTCAGAACTCTTGTAAAAGACATTTGAGTAGTGGTATAGAGAGAACCAAGATGATTTAGAATCGCACAGCAATGTGGGGTCGAGAATGTCATCTTCATGTACCTGTTAATAATCATTTTGGAATAGACGTGAACATTTCGACCATGGTACTCCCTAACTTAACGGATTTTTCACATAAACTGGGACATACTTTTATTCGCGTGCTGTAAGACATCATCTCTCCTAATAGACAACTAATGCGTACATTTAGAAAATTGTAGTTAATTAGATCTACTAAATGAACTAAAGTATCATATTTGCAATGTACAAGAAATGCTTATAAATATAAAAATTGTTAGGTGTACAGTTTTGCCGTACCCCTTTTGTTCTCCTCCCATCTCCCCGAAATTCTAGGTTTTATTGTAAAAATCAGGTAATACATTTAGAATGCAGAGTTGAAATTGAACTAAACTGAATAGAAGTAGGATTTATTATTAAAGAGGGATTATATATATTCAATACAGGATTGGTTTCTAAAGTGATTATTAACTTTTTAAACAAAAATTTTTCCAGCCCCGCATTGCTAAGCGATTCTGAACAGTCTTGGTTTCTTCTACCACGACAAGTGTTTTGAATCACCCTGTAGATATATGTATGTAAGCTGTAACAACTGCGGATTATAAATTTAAATTTAATAAGGTTATATTACGTATTTTTTTAATGTAATGAACAACTGTTTCTTTTTAATGGCAAATGTTCTTAATGTTTGTAATGTTTAATGAATCAACTTTAAATCTAATCAGATGTTAGAAACATGCACTAATGCTAAATAATATGTAGAAATGTGTTCACAATTTTGTAGTTAAAAAGCCATAGTCATATTTAAGAGCTTTATAAATTGTAATTAAATCTAGATGTCGTGAGAAGACAATAATTAAATAAAACTTCTTTTTTTAAATACTTTACTAAGATTCGCTAAAAAAAAATCAAAAATTATAAAAGCATTATTTATTAAAATGCAATTTCTAGTTATGTAGCCAAACAAGCGTGCAACCTTTTTTGAATACATAACATTTAAATACGTCACACTGTTGTCATCAACACGAAGAAAGTGTAAAAGAAAAAATAACACGTCGTATTCTAGAAAATAAAATATGTTTCCATACTTTCAAATAATTGTTCTCTGTTAAGCGTTGTCTAAAAACTGCAGTGAGCAGCATATGTAATGGTCATCTGTCAAAAAACTTTCTAGGTTAAAAAAATAGGATATTTTACTTAAAAAGATAAAGAAAGAGAGAATGATTACCTTTTTAGTTCCATATGTTATGTGTGGTATGTGCGATGACTAAAATAAATTGTGATAAAATTAAGATCCTTGTGTTTTCACAAGTGTTGTGAAAGAGCAGCTTATAATAGACCATGTAAATATACAATTAAAGTAACGGTGAAAAAAACCCACCTATGGTCACATTCCAAAATAAATATAATAACTAAACAGGAATAAACGCTGAAACCAAGCACCTACGGAGTAGGAAGAAGGGCTTAGATGCAGTGCTTAGATCAGGTTCATAAAACATGATATTTTAGCACCTTCCTTCTCACTCCTGTCCAAATAACGGACTAAGCTTTCTCCCTCTATCTCTCGTGCCAGCAATATTTCCGGGCAATAGTTTTCGAATGTTACGCTCCAGAAAGATAAGAACATTTCAATTCTTATGCACGGATTTTTCTTATATCTTATTTTACACAACAGATGACAATACCAGATTATTTTTAACTTAATTGGGAGATGGTTTATTTTTAAGTAGAGGATAGCAATACTCAAATACGTGTATTTGTGTTATGCATTGTGCAATCTTAGCTCATTATTTTACTTATGTTCAAAAAAGACTTTCGAATGTTTATTTATTTTATGAAGTACGTTTAATAAAATTCTCTCTCCTTTAGTGTTTAAAACATATATTTTTAATGATTCCCTGCTTGCTAGAAAACCCACATTCAGTCATGATAGCCGAAAATGTTGGCTTTTCCTAGAAAGTTTACTTTTTTTACTTTTGAGCTAAAAAAAATTTCCAAAACCTTAAATTGAATACATATATTTACATGCACTTATTTTTACACAATTTTCTTAAATTAAAAAAAATGAAAGTTTTATGGCCGTTTTCTTGAAAATAATACGACCTTTAAGGGATTAAATAATATTTGAAGCTAAGTCACTCCCCCTTCGTAGAGACTTTAGTATTTATTTTTGTCTTGTCATGTATATCTTTCTTCCTTTCTTTATTTATTTTTATTTATTTATTTGTCTTGTTAAATGACGATGGGAGAGTGCAGGGAACGTAATTATAAGATAAACGATTTGATTTTTTGTAGTTGTAATGCATATGCCACCTTTAAATTTAAATATTTATTATTATATTTAATAACAAGAAAATGCATTTTTTAAGCTTTTTCTAAACTTGAGGTTGCTGCAACTATATAATATATATATATATATATATAATATATAATAGCTAACTTACGTAAAGTGAAATCCCAAGATAATCCATTGATAAAGTGAAATAAATATAAAAATAAAAATAAAAAAAGCAGATAGCACATAGTGCCAATTAACGAGCTTATACCGAATAAAGTGTTTAAATATAGTCTTTTAAGGCAACGAAAGAGTGTATAAATTGGATATATAGCGCCAAATAAGACCAGGTGGGCTTTTAAGCCTAATCACATGCATCCACAATAGTCGGATATGGAAAGGATAATTGAAATGGTGTGCTCTATCATCAGGCGCCACCGCACACACATTTCAATTTAATCGAAAAAACAAAACAATAATAGCTAGGTTTCTGCAAGTTACCTGACCAAAATTGGGGTCCTTTTGTAACTTGGGGGCGCGACCGTAGCTATTAGAAATTAACAACGAGGAAGTGGAATAGACAAGAAGATCGAAGCTCAGTTATGGAGCCAGTGTTAGTGCATGTTGTCATCAGAGAAGACTTAATGCCATCATTAGACAAGTAATGCCATGGAGTGAGGGGGAAAATAATATTATTAATAATATGGAAGTATGGAAAGGAAAGGAAAATAAAAAAGTAATAATTAAATGAATAAATAATAAAATAAATATAACACTAGTATAGCTAGCCTATGTTTAACGTAGTACAAGCTGCAGTAGCTAAGAAGTACTTAGGTGAAGTTGTGGAAAAGGAGAAAAACTGTAGAAATTAATTATAATAGTAATGATAATGATAATAATTATATTAATATTACACATTTATTAATTGTTATTTATGCTAATATTATTGTAAAATATTAAGGTAGAACAGTACTCTGTATGGCTTCATTAGTTACAGACTCACATAAAAAAGGAAAAAGTACCAGCAATCAACTATTCTTAATTATACATTTTTTTTGTATAAAATATATAGATACATATTTTATGATTTTTTTTTTTTATAGAAAGAAACAACAACCAACCCCAACCTCACCAACCAATATTCTGATTAGGACATACAGTTTTTTTAATTACATAAAGGATATAAAATTGAAGTTAGAAATTTACTTGGATAATTATATTTTAAAGCAGTTTTATATAGGTCAGTTAAGTTACTGGCCTTAAGACTATTGGTACATAGTGACTCTATTCTATATTTATGATTGGAGATAATATTTCTAAATACAGAAGTGTGCATACATGAAGTGAAATGAGTGAAAGCATTAACCTGAAAATGAAAGTCATTTCTTTTATTAAATATATTAAAGGATAGACTCTTATCATCATCAATTCTAATTTGTAAGTCTAAAAAATTTATTATTCTATTATCGTTAGGATTTTTTTATTAATTCTAGGGCTGAATGGTAAGCTATTGGTAGGTGGTCAGTATCACTATAAGTATTGTCAGTAGCTATTGTTATTACGTCATCTATGTACCTATATATTATAAGAGAAGGATTATTGTAATTTTTTCATAATTATATAAACATAGGTCTGCTAGGTAACTGGAATTAGAACCACCTTGTGGTATTCCTATAACTTGCTTATATAATTTATTATTATGTAGAATGTAGTTATTATAGACTATGAACTTTAAAAGATTTTCGAAATACATAGTATCTATGTAAGAAGGCAGGGTTATATTATTATTACTATGTATAAATAGATTCAATATTACATTGTATAAGTCGTCTAGTGGTATACTATTGAATAAGTCTTTAAAATCATAAGTTGATATATTAATTACATCGTGTAGAGCATTAATCTTATTTTTTAGTTCATATTACCTATAGATATAGAAGTGTTAGATTTTATGTACAGATCATGCATAGAAGTAAGTATTTTTAGTAGTATTTTACTTGCTACATTATTATAAGTGTTACATCCTATAGTAACAGTTCTGAATTTTAGTGGTGTTTTATGAAACTTTAATATTAGCACTAAGTAAGGATATTTTAGATTGTCATGCTTGATTTTAAGTAACTTGTGGAAAGCTAAGATCTTTTTGTTAATTGTTATCTCAGAGATAGATGTTAGACTGAAATTAGGATGTTAATGGATGAAGCTAAGAGATTGTGATGTAACTTCTTACATATTATAGCATAGTTATTGCTAGACTTATCGAAATAAGTAATGATAAAGTTATTCTGTAACTCTGTTATTTGATTACTTAGTTTTATATTTTTAGTATATCTAAATTTACAAAGTAGTTGTTTTTTTAGGTCAGCAAGAATATTAAATTTCCATTCATTAAAGAAGGCAGAAGGTTTAGTGTTTTTAATAGAAGTGTTATATATATATAAGTCTATATTATTTGTAAAAGTATCTATTATATCATCAATACAGTATTTAGTGGGTAACCTAAACTTAGTACCTCTTTTCATGATCCTTCATCGGGCACTAAACCTTCATCGGGTACAAAGCTCCTACAGAAAGAGTTATAATTAAATATCTTTCTACCCATAGGTGTAGAGTATTTGAAAGATTTTTTTAGGCTGAGAAGCGGTAAAGGGAAAGAGTCAGAGTGAGACGAGAAAAGTTTATTGAAGTTAATCATATTAAAAACAGGATTGGAGAAATTAATTACAAAATTGGAATTTAGCTTAGTACTATTGCGATTGTGACCTAGTAAATTGTAATTTAGTGCATTGGCACGAGTAACTATCAAATCATAAAACAAGTGGGCAAAATTATATATAGACAAGCATGAAAACAGCTATGCTTAAACGCACGTATTTACTAAAAAACATACAATAGAATCTCGTTATTCTGACTCTCTCGGGACCAAGAAAACAAGCATACATACAAAAGAAAAAGAAAAAAGTCATAAATGGAGTGTCGCGATATGCAAAACTTAATAAATAATAATAATTTTTTAAATATTTGTTTTACTCTTAATTAGTAACCAATGATCGACCACTGTAAATTGGAACGATTTAGGAGCTGTCATCATTAGGAAGGGCCAACATAATGATATATAATTCTAAAACAAGCATGCAGGAAGTCATGAAGGCATAAGCATCTTTTTTATGTTTAAAAGTACCCAAAAGTATGTCAAAGGGTAGTCTTAAAATACCAGTATTAAATTTATGTCATAAATATTTTTTCTGAATGTAAAGACTACGTGAAAATATAAAACATATTCTCTATATTTGTGATGTTATTATATAAATGCTTATCCAAAAATAAATTCTCTTAAAATATCCAGTTTTGTTTTGGTTTGCTTTATCATTAAAATTTTCCTCCTTTATGTCTGTTGCATCGTCTAAAGAAAGAAAAAATATCATGTTGTACTTTGTTTTCTTCATTAGAGACAAATTAGTTTCGTCTGACATTTTAAAAAGCTATTATAAGAATACACATTATTATTATTTTTTATTTTTTAACGTTTAGTTGAATAAATGACCTAAATTAAAAAAATTACTTTCTTTAGTTTAGATAATGACTGGATAATTTGTGTCAATTAACTATTAAATGTTGATCTAAAGACGAAAGAGTTTTGTTATTTATTTCATCCTTTTTACAGAAAAATATTTAATGAGAGGGGGGGATCAATCGGATTAAATTGGTGCTGTAAAAATACATTTTCTACTCCCGCTTCCACATGTAAGTTTCAAATTACCTTTCTTAAAAATCTCTGAACTGCAAAATCGTATATGACCAACAACGAAAGGATCTGAAATGAACGACTAAATATTTACATAAAATTTATTACAATTTTCCAATTTACTCCTCTACATAAACTGCTTATGCATACCGATTTAACATTATAAGAAATGATATTCAATTATGATAAAAACATAATAGTTATATGCTTATGATACAGCACCCGCCTTTAAAAAAAATCACTGGATAAAGTTAGCCGCTTAACCTGATCAAATCGTCTAAAACAGAAATAAATTAATATGTGTACTTCAACCGCCGCTTAATAAAATCAAAAATTAAAACTTGTAAACCCGCGAAAATAAAAATTTTAGAAAGATGACTTTGTGGTATTATTTTACAAAATTATTTATTATATATTGCAACCATGGTTGCAGAAAGCGCACGCAAACTCAATATTTGTCCTAGCAACTTGTTTACATAACAACCCTATCATCAAAAGTAAAAAGGGTTTTATAAGCTTCATTGTTCATCTACTAATTAGTCCTATGCATCAGTGTTGGGTATCGTCTGTGGCAAAGAAAAAATGATCTGAGCATGTGCAGTATGTCAATCGTATGAAATTAGCCAGAGCATGGGCGTATCTCCTCCCCCCCCCCCCCCCCACAAATCAAAATAATAATTCTTTTTTTTTTAATCGGAGAGGGTCCAAACGCTCAAAAAGGAAGAATTTTTCACAAAAAGACTTGATGATGTGAAAAATCTTTCATCATCATCATCTTGTTAACAAAAATCGAAATTTTTGAGGGTAGGGGCAGATTTCCCTTAAATATATCGTCCTTGTCCACGAGGATTGATTTTTCGATATCAGTAATTTCTGAAGGACTTTCTAGTTCTGTTTAAAAGCACTCAAACGAGTCTAAGGGAAAAATATACATTATTCCCTTTCTAGAAATGAACGTTTAATTGCTGCTACCAAACAACAAAGCAACTGTGATAACTTTTTGGAAATCCTATTACGTAATTTGCAAGTAAATTGATTTCATGCATTGTACAGCGTTTAAAAATTTAGATTATAAATTATAAATTAATAATCAACCAATAATCAATTATAAAGAACTTAATTTTAGAAATCTTCTTATTCACAATTTATCTTACAGTTTGGGAGGTGACATCAGGAGACACACCCTCTTTGGTTCGAATAATGATCTCCGCATATAAAAATCAGCCTCTTATTGAAATCAATTTAGCTCGGGACGAATATGATTTTATTAAGCGGCTGGTAAGTACTGTGGATAATTATTTTATTCTACAAAAAAGGGAGGTATATTTTAGTGAAATCGGAAATCATTGAATCAATTTTACGTGCTAGCTGCTCAGAGGGTTGTATTTAGTTTATATTAAGAAACAGCCTACTGCATAATTCCATAATGGTTCAAAGACGACGGTCACTTGTCAATAAATCCGTTGCAGGGAAATACTTTTCCTGATATCATCCTCAGTCAAAGAGATATGAATACAAGGAGACGGCATGAGCTATCTGATAGTGAAGCCGAAACTGTAACCGATCCGCCATATTGCTTAGACCACATTACAATATGACTGTGTTATTCTACGGTGTGAATTCCAATTTTAAAGAAGTAATGTCGCCAAAGTTGGCGCCAAGAACACTTACGTATTTGGCATTATCCTCAAACTTTTAACTACAGAATGCTGTGAATTTTGTATTTAGAACTATTGTAACATATAATTGCACATCTTTAATTTTAATCCGTAAAATAGTGCGTCTTTCACAGTTATTTGAAAAGAAACCAACAAAATGTTCCGACATACTTAGACCAACACAGTCACTTCGTTTCGTCCATTGCTGAAGATAGCTATTGCCATCTCCTTGCATTCATATCTCTATGTCCTCAGTAGAGGTTTTAAACTCGTATTAAACTACGCCGCCAAGTGGCGCAACCTGCTGCATCACCGGTTACTCAGTCAGCGACACGTGCAGGGAGACTGATGACGTAGCTAATCCCTGTTTGTTTAAACAGGCTCGAAACAGCAATAGGATAAAGATTTCAATTGACTAGAAAGAAAAAGAGACATGACTTAACAAAACAGCAGAGGTATCCTACATGGTTTTAACGATGATAATTACGTATATAATAAGTAATACACGGCTGTAATTAACAAATGCACAGTACAACAAGGATCTGGTACTTTAAAATCACTTATTAACAAATTAATTAATATAGAAACCGGTGTGTTTAAAGGCTTTATTACACGAAGGAATTTTCGTGCGATTTGGTTGCTGCAACCAGTTGCAGAAACCGCTTTCCTGGAAATTTCCCTCGGTTACCTAGGGAACAGTCAACTCCAACTTTTTCGTTCAGAAGCGAAAATATTGCAGGTTGCTGGAATCCCAGCCAATTGTAGTGCTTCCTATTTCGACGTCACAACAAGATGGCGGAAAAGTCAGCGTCAGTCATACCATCGTAGGGAAAGGGATCAGCGTGTGCGAAAACAAATGTCCGTGAAATGGAATATTGACATGGAAATTGATTTGATTGACGAAAATAAAAATAAATAACATTCCGATCCGAAGAAAGACACGAGGTATAAACAGCCAATGATTTGATATTTATAATTATATGCTCTTGCTTCCGCCAAATCGGCGAGTCTCAGGCGTTTGCGAACACAACAAAGTTTGTTTACTATGGCAACCCTGCCTTCTCATCTGGGCTCACTGACTTGCGGGAATGAATTTCAGCAACTGGTTGCTGTAACCAAAATCGCTCTAAATTTTGTCCGAGTAATAAGGCCTTAAAAGTGCAGCGCTCTGCAACCAATCAAATTTGTCCAGCTGCTGTTTCTAGCCGATTGTCTCGTTGTTCGGTCCTTCAGTAGTTTTCGCCCATTCAGATTTTCCCCAGCTGAGCAGTCTGTTTTACTCGCACTCATTCCTGCGCACTGTTTGATTTACGTGAATTGCGTACTTCAGCATTTCTAAGGAAATGCATATTTTTACTGTGGAAAGGAGTGAAAGTGAAAGTGTAGACAAGACAAGATTGAACTCGTTTACGTTGTATTTTTCAATTGGGGGTCCAGATATTGCGCAGGTAAGGGGGGGGGATAAAATGTAGAAAGCCGCTAAGGTTTACCATTTTTATGATTTATCGCCAAACTTGACATCGAAAAATAGGTTCCCAAAATTGAAACTTGCTTGGCGATATCTTAAATATTTGGCGAAAAACTGCAAAGCTACAGTTTATTACAGAGAAGTATAGTTGGAACATGCCTGAGGAAGATTGTAAAACAGTTTTAATACGCGATTTTAATATAGATTTCAGTTCCAAAGAAGTGTTCCATGGAAAAAAGAAGACAAATACGGTACACTCATGGATTATGAGACGGTGGAGTATAGTTAGAATATGTATGACGAAGAAAGCTAAACAGTTTTAGTAGGTGATTTTAACATAGATTTTATTTCTTAAAAGTTTTTTATGGAACAAGAAAGATAAACGCGGCACACTCATGGACTATGACACATATTCCAAACAGTATTTATAAGAGTGAAGTGTAGTTAGAATGTGTTTTAATATAGCTTTCGATTCGAAAGAAGTGCTTCGTGGAACAATGAATTAAGATAATACACACTCATGAGTAATGATACACTTTCCAACTTAATAGAATAAGGAAGAAAATCGGGGACGAAGCATGAATTATGATACGTTTTTAATATAAAGCAATGCAGTGGCTATTTAAAATATGAAAGTGTTTCAGACATTAATTATCTTTTGACTCTATGTGTGCCAGAATGGACATACAAAATTTGGATTGATAGTATGAATACCACAGAGTGCATTCCTTCTTAGCAGAGGGTAGCAGCAGGGGGTTTAAAACTAATTTTTTATTTTTCGGTACATTACTAAAAATCACAATTTTTTACCATAGTGTGACTGAAAGTATGATACTGTTAAAATTATGTAACAGGATTTTTTTTCTTCCTTAAACCTTGCATTCTGAGGTTTAATTGTTCTTTGACAAACAACCAAACTCCCCGAAAAAATTATAGAAAAACTCAAAATTGTATTTTTTAAGGAAGAACAGAATAAATGAGCTTACGAAATTGGATTTTACAGTACAACATTTAAAGCTGAATTATTTCATGAGATGAAATTTTTAAAAAATGAGACTTAAAAATATCAAAATATTCTGCTATAAAAGGGTAGTTTTTTTTTTTTTTAAGAAATAAATATTACATATGTTGAGTTGTAATTACTCTCCCAGAATCTTCGGTACCACGCAAAAGCTGCTCTTATTAGAAAGGTCGAAGTAAATGTTTGCTTCTAGACAAACACGTATGAAAAATTTTCACTCGGTTGAACTCAACAAAAAATAAAAATAAAAATAAAAAAAGACTCTGTCTTCAAACATTTTTTACGTGGTTTAGAAAGAATGGAATAATTAAAAAAGCTTATTTGTTTATTCACTAATGTATGACAAACACATAAATGGAATAAAAATCGCCAAATGTTGTGTTCGTCGGTTCTATTTATTTTTTATTGCATTCTTAGAATATAAATTATGAATTAAATTTAAAACAAAATTATAAATTAAATTTAAATCAACTATTTTATGATGATTCTGACTTCACATTTGTTAACGTCTTGTAAGAAACCCAGCCAATTTAATTTGTTTTACATAAAAGATCATTTCAGTTTCCCTAGTAAAGTCTTTTTTTCCTTTCACTTTGATACAAAAACTAGTAACATTTTCTTATAAAAGTACTCATATTTTCATCAAATTAATCAATTTTATCAAATTGTCAAACTTTCCTTTTACAGCTTGCATTTCATATTAAAATGATATTTCAAAGAAAGCTTTCAAAGTAATTCGTATTGGTATCAACTACATAAAGTCAGTCAGTTCTTATGCAGGAATTTGTATGTTTACAATTACATATCAGATATATAATCTTGGATATCTAATTTCTAGATTTCCAATTTACTTTCCGTTTGAAAAGCACGCCGTTATTTATTTTCTAGAAGATATTAAGTGAATTATATGATTTTCATTTGGCAATATTGTACGTATAAATTTGATTCCATCTGTGCATCGACTGTTTTTTTTTTTTTTTAAATGTTCTTTGATGTTAATATGTTTAAAAATAGAAAGACAGTTCTGCGTAAACTGATTTTCAAACTTGAAGATATTTTTTCAGATCGAATATATCAAAACAGCAGGAATCTTTAACCTAATAAAGCCGTAATAAGTAATTGCTATTAGAGCAGTGACTTTTTTAGGTTTGTCGTACATGAAATATTATATTAGAGCTGTTTTAATACATAAAAAATATTTGTAAGTTGAAATAACATAAAAATGAATTTGCTAGTGAATTTGAAATCAGCTATGAATGAATAAGACTACAAATTTCGAAGTAATTCTTTCAAACACTAACAAAATGAAGAACTATTTCCAGTCTCATAAAAATATTTTATTTGCACATTTTACAGGAAAAATGTTAATTATAAATGCATTTTGTCGTTGTCAATATCTGCTATGTTCACTCTTTGGAGATTTTGGCATTTTGATTACTATGACTTGTTTAGTAACTAAATTTTCGTATAAAAAGACTTCTTTTTGACTCTAAAACACTATACAGTGAATTGTGATCCCTAAAAAAATTACGCTATATGAATCACCCAGGATATTGCCAAATAATAACTGCTAATGAAAACTGGTAGTTATAAATAAACTTTTTGCACATAGTAGATATTAGTCTGACAAGGACAATTTGCTGTATTAAGCGTTTGAGAGTTATATTAAAACTAAGCAACAAATTTCCTTAAATTAAGGAAAGCAGGATGATTTCAACTATTTAGCGTACCTCGAGGATGAATGGACATAATTGAGCATTTCGACGGGCCTAACCTCACTGCGACGGGTCCTCCTCTACGGGATAGCTTTGGGTTCTCGTGGTGAAAAACCCGATTTTCAACATTAAAAAAAGTATTAAATTTCAGTTTTTAGATGATTGTAGTGGACTGAATTCGTCATGCAAACTTTCGGCATTTTTCCAGCGGCATTTTTACGTTTTGAAATGATTAAGAATAACTAATGCTGATGTTTCTAATACCCTTTCGCTGAGTTGAATACAATAGGAGAATCTGAGCAGAAAAAATGCGCAGTTGATTGTCACTCATATGACGTCATTGAAGCATCACGTTCAAATGCGTTATAGAACATTTTGATGTGACATAAAAGAAGTTTAATTATAACCACCCGGTCTATAAAATAAATATAGAGTTCCATATAAAAGGAAAATACACTATAAAGGACAAAAAAATGACTTACGTTCTTTAATATAATAAAACAGATTTAAAAAATTGCTGCTACAAACATTTTATACCTTATCATATTTCTATGTATTTAATTTCTCTGGATAGTCTGCTTAATTTTTAGAGCCAAAATATCATTCAATATAAATGTGTATACGACTATTAAATCAAATCATTAATCTTATTAAGCGAAAATGAACCATATTTTTATACTGGCATCATATAACTGGCAATTCATATAACTGGCAATCCATCTTCACCGGAATTATTGGATAAAAAATGGCTTTTTTAAACCTTTTATTCTGTTATTCATGAATCATTCCATTAAAAATATATAAAGCATTTTTAAAATATTAAAAATTTTGATAACAAAAATCACTTTCATAACGAATGAATTGCCCGTTCCACTCAATCAAATCCCGCAGACATCAATCCAAAGTAACACATTTCTCTATCAAGGTGTAATATTTTGTTGGTAATGCATCATAAATTAGATTATGTTGAAAATAATATTAACGTCTAAGATTAATTTTTGTCAGTGTGCCGTACGCAAAAATTAGAAATGACAAGGTTTTTAAAATATATTAGAATGAGCTCTGTTCAGAAATTTGAGCTGTGAAATATTTACACAGAAATATTTGCTGAAATATGTTTTTGCAGCAAAAATGAATGTTTAAAAAGGAATAAACAAATAAAAATGCAAATGCCAGCATATAGCTTTTTTTTTTCTCTTTTTTCAGATTTTAAAGGTAACTTCAATCAGCGTTGCATTTAAAATCTAAATATTGCTCAAACGAAAATTTAATGAATAAATTTAGTAAGAATATTTTAACCTTTCTGCTTTGAGCTATGCACTTGCGAGTTGTGTTTTAAATGAAGATAAAAATCGCCTACGTATACAATGTTTTCAATACAATTTTTTGTACTTTGAAAAACATCTTGAATAATTTTTGTGTATGATATTTTAATGAATATTTTTTTAAGAACAGGAACTTGCTCATCAGGCATTTTCCACTCCTAAAATTGAAAGTGCTGGCCATTTTGTTATACAAGCACCCAGCAGGCAGCCATCTTTATTCCCTATGAAGGGAAGGACAAATTAACATCCAAGCCCAAGCCGGAAATCGAACCCTGATCCAAGGTGTGCTAGAATTTGTGTTGTTTGTATTGTTTTAAGGCAAAGGTGCACGATAGATGCCTGACTGGGGATCCCTTGGGCGGAGAACGTCTTTAAGGATTCCAACGTGTATTCACGTTACATCTGGAGAAAACCGCCCAGAACTCCAAACCGTTAGATCGACAGCCGCACGATAGATTAGAATCCTGGATCTGCACACTTCAGGAAGGTTTTATGTAATGATTCGTCAGTTCATACACCATCTGGGTGCAAGGACGGACTAAAAGTTGGGGGGCGGAGGGGCGATCGACCCTTTCGGGGAAAAAAGAAATTAAGTAGAAAATATAAATGATCCTGTTTTACTTTCTCCTGTTACTTGAATCTTCCAACTACCCAAGCCCAACCACAGGGGCGTAGCCAGAAATTTTTCATGGGGGGGGGGGTTACGACTACTACAACCCATATATATGTATACGTGTGTGTGGTAATGTAGTGAAGAATATACATTTTGCATGGCAAAAAATTCCTCATGGGGGGGGGGTTATGACCCCCTAACCCCCCCCTTGGCTACGCCCCTGCCCACCCACAAAATTTCACTAATGCCTGGATGGCTTGTCAAATGAAGTGATTTAAAAGATTACTTTACATACGAAACTTTGCAATACATTTTCAGATTTATTTCTTAAATGTTACATTATACGAACATGTTTCTCAGTCTTTATAGAAGTTTAAAACTTTCCTAAAGTGTCTTTTATAGACAAAACCAGTGTGATCTTAAATGAAGGACAAACAATTTCTGTTTTTTTTAATCTATAAAATTATCTTTCCACTACTGTAACGATTGATCCCATCCCATTATATTTCTAATTTACTAAATCTGTGAAAATATCGCGCATTTAAATTATTTCGATCATCTAACATGAAATTCCGTTCACGGACCTCTAATTTCAGTTGCAAGCCACATACTATTTTGATACCTAAAAAAAAATTGTCATAAATTATTTTTTTCAGTTTGAATGCATTACTCAGAACTGATTTTCAACAGAATATAGTCGTTTTTATGCAGATTTGTTCCATTGTAATAGGACTATGCAGGGTGTATCACAATTCTCTCCCGGGTTTGGAAGGCCTATAAGTATATACATATATATATTGCCAATACTGCAACAAAGTTGACTTTATTGGAGAAAGAAATGTTACAATTTTTATTTCACTAAAGTCCAATATGTGACCTTTCGTGACAGCGACGGATTAATGCGATTTTGTTGGGGGATGGGAGGGAGGGCAAGTTTGTCGGTGGAGGATATTAGTGAGAAGATTGACATATACATCCATTTTATGGAAGTAAAATAAGATTTTTTACATTAATTTCTTATTTTCTGAATTGTGATGGTCACCTCGCACTGGTCCCCCTATAATCCTTTCTTGTTTCGTGATGCTGATTATTCGACAAACTAAATGCCCTCCCCCTCCCCCAACCCCGACAAAATTCCACTAAGGGTGCAGTTCCAAGAAACAAAATCTCCCTCGCTGCCTAGGTACACAAATTAAAATAAACTAATAAATTTCTTGCACATCTGAACCCATCTCCCCATTGAAAAAAAATTGCAGCATTCATTTTTTGGAAGCGCGCCAAAACCGACCTCATATCTTTGGGTGAGCAGTATAGTTACATCTCCGGTAAAGCTGGTACAGCTTGACTTGTCTCGGCCTCTAATTCCGGAGCTCTAATGGAGCGTAATGTAAAGGGAAAATAGTTTCACTTTTTCAGAGGCGGCCAGAGGTTAATTAAGAATAAAATTATAAAAACACCGGTGGAAAGGTAAAAGGTTTGCTGAGAAAAAACAACCAAATTCTCGAGTATACTTTACTTTAAAATTGTTCCTTGACGTGAAATTGAATTTCTACCACTGAAATACTTTGTGGTAGATATTTTCGTGTCCTTCAGAACTAGTTTCTATGATGGTTGGAAGTTCCTCAAAGTGTTCTATACTGTTTCTTTAGGGCAGAGCACAATCACCTGCTGTAAAAGCTTTCTTACTCTTAATTAATCCTTCTCAAGAGCTCTATCATCCAGTGTGGATAGTCAGAACTCCATAGTCTGAAAATAAAAATCACAACTTCGCCTCTTTATGCTTGGACACTAAGTCCGATAGATATTGGAATTTTATTATGATCTTCAATTTATTTATTTAACAAATGCCATGAAAACCAGCTTTTATGGCATTAATATACGAGATTTCCACTAACTTCCGACAGTAAAATTAAATTCGCTTAGTGGAGGGCCCACACGTCCAGATGATCGGCTGTCATAGGTTGACGAGAGTTGCACAGACTAAATTCCGGTGAATCGACAATGCCGATACTGGAGGGATGGAACCTTAAAAAAGCATGCTTTGTCAACAAAGCATGTAACTGCTGCTTGTCTCAGGGTATCAGGAACATAAGAGCTGTTCTCGATGGTAATGCCCCAGCTCTTGTCTCTAGATACCTCTGCGGACCAGTGTAAAGTTCTGTTTAAACGTCTTTGTGAGTCTCTGAGCCATGAAGTCTCCCTTGTTTGTAAGTAAGTACGCGTTTTCGTTACCCACGATGTCGCAGTGTGCTGGAACTCACTGGAAGGAAATTTTATACGGCAAGATTCTTCCAAACCAGTCTTCCTTCCAAAATTATCTGTTATTCGACGTGGTAATTCTGTGAAAGGGCATGAAGTGCTGATTTTGAATCAGAAAGAATAACAGTTGAATGACAGTTATTCTACAGCAACTGCGATTGTCTCTATCTTGCCGTCAAAGGCTGTAGAGCATGAACCCACAGGCAGATAAAAGATGTATCTTCAATGGGATCTACTAACAATGAGCTGACAATCAGCTCATCTACTAACAATCAGCTACTACAACAGAGCTGAATTATTCTCTTTTTTGCACTATATCTCGTAGATTTTAGAGATGAACCTTTTTTCAGATTTTTTAAGGCGAAGCACATTAGGTTTGTCTGCGAAAGGGAGGAATGCCTTAGGCGAAGGACTTTTTAAGGGTTTTAACGCGTAATCACGTCACATCTAAAGAAAACAGCCGAAACACCAGACCGTTAGATCGACAGTCAAGCGGTAGGCCAGAACCCTGAGCCCACGCATCAACCATCTATCAATGTGCAGAGTCTTATGTTCTCGGCTGTTGGCTAGAGATGGATTATAACGTTATTGCTGAGGGTCTAGCATTTTTTTTTTCATATCAGAGCATGCGATCAATTTTACTACAACCAAAGACTTTCTTTTCTCAGTTTTTATCATTTAAAAATAATTTGAATGCATTCAGATCAAAGTTCAGAAGGATTACAGTAAATTCTAATCGCTTTCAAAAATTTCAGATTACGAATTTCACAGAAATGCCTTATACTCTTAAAACCTCATTCTTCAAACTTTTTGTTCATTAATATTAATGCCTTTCTGTATAAATTTAATAATCAAATTATAATCCTTAAAAAAAAAATTGTTTGAAATCTTAATCGATAGCAGATGCTATACACTAGTCCAATGTCCTTCGGACTTAAATTTCCATATTATTTAGAATTAAACAAGTTGGTCACCGAAGTATAGAGTTCAGTCATTATAAATGAAAGGGGTATCTTGCAGGTTTTTGTTTCTGCATTGTTAGTCTCAACACTAAACATGAGGCATCACAATGTATCTGTTACATATTGTAACAGTAATGAAAAATTTTCGATCAATATCTTTTTTCTAGCAGTATGAGTCAATCGATTTTTTGCTATTTTCCGTTCCATTTTATTTCTGGGATTAAAAACAGTTAATCATTTGCGTGACAATGTTAGGCGTCGCAGGTGACATGACGTCATATTAAAGTCATGGTCATCAGACTTTGAAGGAAAAGTTGCGATTCCAATTTGTTTCAAACAGCTTTTCCAGATAACATAGTTTAATTTTTTTATTAAAATGATCGTCTGCATGAAGCATTGTAATAAGAGGGTCAGTTTACACAAAACGAAATCGTTCGAATGCGAAAACTTTCAGCGCGTCTCCAGAAGAGTAATAAATTCAATTTGGGTCTATAATAAAAACTGAATATGAAGTTATTAATTTTAGGTGGACAAAGATGAAATACATTGAGTGTAGATGTATTTTCGTCAATGTATTTCGTAGATGTTTTTTCTAGCGCCCGTTGTAATTTCCTCCACTTTGACTTCTAGTAAAAATAGAATCAAAGAAAGAAAACGGAAAAAAAGTTTGAAACAATCGATAAAAATTATGAAACTGAAAAATAAACAGCCAGCATGAAGTAAAAGAAAAAAAATACCTTTATAATCAATTAGTGCAACTGATTTTTCTAGGTTATCACTTCTAAGAGATTTTTGTACTGCATAACTCAGAGAATCAGTAATAATGCACCGTATTTATTTAAAATATAATTTCATGCATTTTTCCCGAAAGCCTAAATTACTTATATTAATAATTAACAGACTATTATTCACGTCATACTCATACTGAGTAAACATATCGCAATGTATATAATTATCTAAGACTTAAACGACCTCAAAATCAACTAAAGAACTCATATGTTATGTTAAGTAACTTATTGACTGGTTTTAGGTTGCTAAATGGAGCTGGAGTGTATGCAACTGTTAAAACATTTAAAAATAACTTTTAAAAGTTTTCCGATAATCAGATCAGGAGATTTTATATGTTGTGTAAGTCTAGCACATCTTATGTAATAAGTATTTGAGCATGCGCTGAATAACTTACCAGAAGGTGCTCATAATGCACTCACATTTAAGATTTCCTTTAATTAAGATTACATGGAATCAAATATTTCGTCCCGTTATGGAATGCATGTTAACAGGAAGTGCATGGATATAAATCTCATTTAGAGGATTTTAAATTTTATTTCAAACTCTAATAATAGTCACTAGCCAGTCTTACATTAGCGGAAGGATTATCGTTACGTTACTGATTTCCAGATAGTTTCAATTTTCAAGCAGTACGTATTAAAATGTTGTCATACGTCTATAAAGTAAAAGTGGAAAGCTATTTATTTATAAACTTATAACGGAAAATTATTAATCTCCTAAAAGCCAGTGGTAAATGCAGCTAAAATTTGTTCTGGTTTAATTGAACAAAATTGGGTTGAGGCTATTTTAAACGGACACTACTGTTAAATAAGCAAATTTTCCGACGACATTTTATTGAATCTAAGTATTATTCTGTCAATCAAACAAAATTATCAAATTAAAAATAGATTTAACAAATTTTTGTTAAACGAACAAAATCTTGTTACATTCAACAGAAAAAAATAGTCCAAGTGATGTTTCAAAATTTAAACCCTTTCTCCAAAAACTTAATTATTTTTTTTAAAACCTGGAATAACTGAAATACAGAGAGAAGTTTTAATAGTTTAGTTGGAAGTCAATAAGTGTAGTGTTTACTTTTTCAGGGAATTAAACAAGCAGCTAACTTCAAAGCAAAACCGTCGCAAAAGGATTATCGCAGCGGAACGCCATGTGCTCCCAGAATAAATTTTTGATTAATTTTGGAAAATCCATTTTCTGGCAATTCATCAGCTTCCGAGATATAATTTTAAATACTCTCTCGATATTCATCTTGAAAGATAAACAGCTTTTACTTCCCTGCGTAAGCGAATTTCAAGTGATGTTTAAATTAGAAGTATGTGATGGACGTGGTACCACAACTCTCTCTGTGTGTTTGGGCATGTATTTTCTTTACCAATTTCTCTTCGTGTTCAGAGAAGAGCTAAACGCACTGAAAAGCCCAGTTATGTTCTGTAAATTTTAATTAAATGTTTTCGTAGCTCCATGATGTGTAGGATTTAGCTGTCTAACACCGAAGTGAATGTACCAGAAATTTTAAGAAATCTGCATTTGAACAAGTGAAATAGAGCCATTTATCTCAAAGATATTTTCTATTTACCTTTCTGCATTTTAATAGCTTTAGCATTATTAGCCCTAGCGTTGCATTAGTAGAATACCATTAGTGATATCATCATACGTATTTTTCAACATTATAAGACTTTCAAGTTAATGCCTGGCGTTATATTTATGCAGCATCTTGTACTTTATGAAATATTAATAAATAAGCTTCCAAACCTATACAAGTATGCAGTATTACTCTGTTTAAACGTGTTAAAGTCAAGGTATTTTTTCTATAGAAAATAGAGAGGGAGGCTAGTATGGGTAGAGATCACTGTTAACTACCAATGAAAAATTGACCACATGCGATAAAAGAAATAAACACAATTTATTTTTATTCAATAGTTGGTAGAGCCTTCACATGAGGCAATTACAGACTTAACCCTCTGAGGCATGCTTTCCACACGTGTTTGGATGATAGACAGTGGTATTTTCTAGCGCTCGGCTTGGAGAAGACATCTAAGTTCTTTCGCCGAATTTGAAGGTTTACTGCACCACTTAATTCGGCGATCTAACTCGTCCCAGATGTTTCTATAGGGTACAAGTCTGGACTCTAGGCAGGCCAGTCCCATCGGTTCACCTCACTGTCATTATACCAATCCATGATGGGCCTCGTAACATGACAAGTGACTTTGGCATCCTGAAAGCAATAATGATCCAACCCAAAAAATGTCCAAAGCGTAGGAAGAACATTATTGTCTAGAATAGTGGACTAGGAGTCGGCGGTGATCTTATCATGAATTGGGATCAAGGATTCCAGTCCATACCATGATAAATATCCCCCGACCATAATTCCACCTCCGCTAAACATTACAGCAGGCACAATACATTCTGCCCAAAGGCTTCCTCCAAGCATACGCTAAACCCATAGACTCAGACATCCGCCTGTTAGAGATTTAACTTAGGTTATCACTCTAGAGAACATGATTCCACTCACCCTATGGTCCAATTTCGACGTGCTCTGCACCACCTCAACCGAGCAGTGCGGCTGAATTTTGTAATCAAACGCTTATGGGCGACAGCACGAGACCATGGAAATCAAGCAAATGTGCTTCCTTGCGGATGGTATTTATCGAAACAACAGTACGAGATGCTTGCTGCAACTCCTGGAGTATTTGGGTCAGTGGTTTGCTGCGGTTTTTCCGAATCTCTTTGGACGGCAATTGCTAGCCTCTATCTCTTAGTTTCGTGAGTCTGCCAAGTCAAAGCACATTTCAACAATCACCATTCATCTTCAGCTTCTTCACAAAGGACACTGTCAGTTTTTCGATATTTAACTCACCCATGCTGTTTCCTACTCTATATTTAAGTACAGAAAGCGTGACGCAGATCAGAACCGCAGATATCCTCATTTGCACGGGTGTCCAAATACTTATTGGCAGATAGTGTATATCTGTGTTTAAGATTTTTCTTTTTTCAAGTTATATTTTGCTTTTCTTCGCTTTTTAATACATATTATTTTGAAACCTTAAATGAGTGAAACATAAACTAAGTTATGGCGATATATCTGGTTACATCTTCTCCTTGTAACATATGTACGAGATTTAAATGTTCAACACAGTTTAAGAAATGTGTGTGAGGTGGATAGAGAGAACGCGCTTAAATATATTAGTAATACAGCAGTTATCTTTCAGTGTCTAGCAAAAATAACATATTATTGAGAAAAACTGGCGTTTAAATGCTCACATTAATTAAGAACTTCAAATATAGAATAATTTAGTACGATCGTTTCGGGTAGTAAAACCGGTCAACTTTTTCTCATATCCAAGCAGCTCCATACCATCTACGCGAGCAGGAATGTAAGAATGAACACTGTAAAAAAAATTAGAAATGTTAGATATTTATTGCAGAAAAGTTTCCAGAAATATAGCGTAAACTACTGATGCTAAATTCGTGCTCTCAAATTTGGGAACATAACCCACATTTCGAAGTAAATTATTGAGGGCAGAAAGAAAATCCTTATCTCAGATTTTACGCATTTGCACGTTTAAATATTTTTGCGTTCTACACTCATGTCCATAAATTAAGGATAATGAAGTTCAGGCAAATAAACAGAAAGAAGCAAACCAAATTTGACTTATTTGTAAAGTCTATTTATTAAACAAAAAGTAAAGAGCAAAAAAGATGCTATATGTTTGACATAATTAATAAAAATTGCAAGTTTTACTCCCTTGACCAAATTTCAAAAAAGAACCTATTTACAAAAAACAGTATAACATGGTTAGTAGGATGGTTAATACGGAGTATGTCTCCCGGACGATGCAATACAGGCCTGACAACGCCTAGGCATGCTGAGTATCAAATGATCAATCTGATCTTGGGGAATATTACACCACTCATCAAGCAATGCACTCCGAAGTTCCGGTAGACAGGTGGGAGGGGGTTGATGGGCTGCAATTCGTCGGCCAAGCATATCCCACACATGCTCTATTGGATTCAAGTCCCGTGCGTATGCTGGCCAATGCATACGGGTGATATCCTCCGATTGAAGGCATTCGTCTACAATGTTTGCACGGTGAGGACGGGCGTTGTCATCCATAAACACAAATTCAGCACCCATGGCGCCCCGAAACAAACGTACATGTTGTTCCAGATTGACATTCCGATAGATGTGCCTGTCATCGTTACACTCTGAACATGCAGGTCAGTTCTGGAACCAAGAATAATTCCTCCCCAAACGAGCCATCCTGCACCACCGTAACGGTGTCTTTCAATGGTGTTCTCTTGGTGGTAACGGGTACTTGGCGCTCTCCAGATGAATGTCCGGCGAGAATCAGACTCCGAACTAAACCTGGACTCGTCGGAAAACATCACACAAGACCACTGTTGCGGTGTCCACAATGCATGCTCTCTACTCCAGGTTAATCGCAGGCGACAGTGAGTTGCGGTAAGTGGAACACATCTGACAGGCCTACGAGCATATAGACCAATATGCCCTAAGCGTCTGTACACGGTCTGCCTTGAAACTGTCGTACCGGTAGCTGAAGAGAGCTGACGAGACAGGTCTGATGCTGTACTCCGTCTGTTTCTTTTGGCAGTAACTGCCAAATAGCGGTCCTCATTCGGCGTTGTAACTCGGGGGCGACCTGTGCTGTAACGTCTACTCACATTACCATCATCTTGGAATCGTTGCCAAAGCCTGGAGATGACACTCTGGGCGATTCCAAGTTCCTCGGATACTTCCAGCTGGGTACGTCCACATTCCAGTCGTCCGATAATTCTGCCACGTAAAACATCATCCAAATGCCTCCTTTGTGCCATAACTATGCGGTTTTTGCACTGAAAGGCTTTCACAGCGCTTGTGAACAATTTTACTTCTTTGCCACCATTCCTTATATACCCCTCTCTTACACTCTCGTCATTGTGACGTACCATCCACGCCATCTGGTGGTTTCCTGTAATTTGCATATTCTTCTTCAAGATGTGTGTCATCATTCCACAGGTGAAATTTTTATTTTAGAGATCAATTTCTGTGTGATTCTGAATTATCCTTAATTTATCGACATGAATGTAGAAAGCGAGATTTGTTTGTTTTTCCATTCACGGAGGGCGCCACTAAAATTTAAATTTGGAGGAGAAAAGTAAAATTGATTATTTTATAAGTTAGTGGGTTCATTACTCTATCCATAGAGGGAAACAGCTAAAATTTCAACATGTCGTTTTAGCATTCACTTCAACATTTCAGTAAACTTTGTCAAGTCTTGTTTCATATGATGATTTAAGGATTCCTCTCATATCCAAGGGTCCTCAGTTAGAAATTAACAAAAGGATTAATCATGCGTGTCAAAAAAACAATTCATTAATCTCTACCTCTCGGGGACAGTAAAAAATTAATTCTACAAGTGTCCGAAGTAGGGGGAAAACAAATGACTGATCCGTAATTTTTAGGGATCCATAATAGGGTGTATCGGAAAAACCTTTTTTTCGAAATTCGTTTGTCCTTAGTGCTATTTTTTGGCCAAATTGGCTCAATAAGAAGTGTGCCAAATTTCAACTTGATAGGTTAATATCTTCAGGTGCCGCTTTTGACTTAAAGTTTGAAAAAAAATGAAAAAAAGCAACTTTTTGGAAAAAAAATTAAAATATAAATTTTTCGAAAAATTCTTGTCCCTGGGAATAAAGTTTACCTAAATTGACTCAATAATAAGTGAAAAAAATTTCAGCTCGATCGATCAATATGTTCAGTTGCCGTTATGAGCTTAAAAATGGAAAAGAATTGGAAAAAAGGGGAATTTCGCTGGTACTCTGTATAGACATTTCATTTCTTTAATACAAATATTTTGTATGTACATAAAGTCTCAATAACGTAAATAACATAAGACGTATGTTTTGCAGCTCTTTGTCTATTTTTGAAATATTTTTAATTTTAATTTTTTTTTTAAATAGCCCCGAACTCACCACGTGGATGTGGCTGCATTTCGAGTTCCGCTCAATCTCCCGACCATTCATATTTTGATTTTATGTGTTCTATCTAAACAAATTTTTGATTTACATTTAGTAGTTTTGTACTCGACCTTAGAGGAGAACTTTGTAATATGCCTGCGAGTGTTTAATGTTACTAACATAAACTTTTGGCGCTCCTCTTTGCCACACATGGACGCTGCCGAATCTTATAAATAAAAATGAAATTCTGTTTGTTTGTGGATTTGATTCGTATACAAATCCACAAAAATGGACCTATCGGCCTGAAATTTAGCACAGATATGTAAAATAATATAGAATAAATCATAGTCCACTTTAAAACTTTGAAAGTCCACCCGTTCCCGGAATTGAAGAGATTTTTTATGCTCTTCACGCAAAAAGCATTCCGTAATTGTAATCCCTGTAGTGAAAAAAGTGTGAAATAAGGATCGTGGTTGCCATGTGTGGCGATTTTGCCGAATAAAATGTTTTAAATTCTCAAAGTAAAAATAAAAGAATAATAATGATTTTTTTTTTTTGTTAGTTTATATTCGTAAGGTTATTTTTTTTATTATAATATCGTGTGCATGGGAAATCAGAGCAGGAATGTAATGCTTTACACGCAAAACAATAAGAATTGAAGATTTCCGAGGCTAATGTGTAAATTTTTTTAGTTTGGCGAAAAAATAAAATGGCTGAAATATGGATTTTGAGTAAGTGAGTTCTAGCGGTTTGCACCGTTTTCGGCTTGGCGCAATTTATTGAGAGCTTAAGGAAATAGATTTTTGAAAACAAGTGCAAAGGTTTTATTAGAATACAGCGTTAAATTTTAATGATCCGTGAAGAAATAATGCAGTTATTAAGGGATTTCAAGCGATCTAACTTCAGAATTCTCGCCAATTGAGTACATTGTTTTAAATTGGGGGAATTCCGCCAAATTTCAGAAAATTGAAATCTTCTCATTTAGTACATCGGAGTAACGATGAATAAAATACATTATAGTTGATAATTTAAAAAAAAAATCGGCTGTATTAAGGAATTCCAATTTTGAAATAAAT
Organism: Cheiracanthium punctorium; assembly: GCA_038373885.1. Taxonomy (NCBI): domain Eukaryota; kingdom Metazoa; phylum Arthropoda; class Arachnida; order Araneae; family Cheiracanthiidae; genus Cheiracanthium; species Cheiracanthium punctorium. Next base: position 335,698 of record JAWZYV010020310.1, on the reverse strand, counting down.
GCGTGCTACTCTTTGGCGGTCGAACCATTTCCCATATTGACTGCTGCTAAGTCAATGCTTCGAATGATTCCCTGAAAAAACTCTTGCAAAATGGCGTATGTTGGCACTTTGGCGAGGCTTAGATTTGAAACTGGATTTTATTTGAGACTGGTATATATAATAACACTGGTTATAGATAAAAATGAATGTTGGTATGTGTTTATGAGGTTGAAAAACTCCAGCACCGTTGAGCACCGTTGCACGATGAAATTTGGTTCACCTAAGTCTTTTATGATGGAGAAGGTTTTTATGCTATCCGTTTTCCTTAACTTGCCACTTGGTGCCGCAGCACAACGTTGAATTCTATTCCGTTTAGCCGTTTGCTATGCGAATATCGTCCAACCGATTTCGATGAAATTTGGTACACGCGAATATTAGAACACGGAGAATATTTTTCACTATCCATTTTGCTGTAACTTGCTGCTAAATTGCGCTGCAAAGCATCAACTTCTATACCGTTCGACCGATCGGCATAAAATTTTTTATACTTACACATTTGAGCTCGAAGAATATGTTCTAACTGCGTTCCTTTGATGTTACTCACCACTAGATGACACTTCAATGCATTATTATTTTAACTCGCCACTAGATGACGCTGCAGCAGGCCAAATTCTTGACCATTCAAACGGTCGCTATGAAAATCAGTATACATAGCTATTTGAACAATGAGAATATTTTGGCGTTATCCATTTTGCTATAACTCGCCACTTGACGGCGCTGTAGCAAATCCTTACTTTATTGAAGCACTCAGGGGCGTAGCCAGGGGGGGGGATATCGGTATATATCCCCCCCCCGAAATTTTTGGATTAGTGATAAAATTCCGTCTATTTATACACAGTCTATTTTCCAGGCGCATATCCCCCCCCCCGAAAAATTTTCCTGGCTACGCGCCTGGAACCACTAGATGGCCCTGCAGTGTATCACTTCTTGACTGTGCAAATAATCGCTATGAAAATAGGTATACATAGATATTTGAACACGGGAAAGAGTTTGGCGCTATCCATTTTCCTATAACTTGCCACTAGATGTCGCGTCAACACATGAACTTCAGGACTGTCCAGCCGATAGTCATGAAAATTCGTATACATCGATATCTGAACGCGAAAAATATTTTCTCCGTATCCGTTTTGCTAAAACTCGCCACTAGATTGCGCTACGCCGCATGGCCTTCTGCAACGTACAAACGATTGCCTTGCAATTCGGTATGCATCATTATTGGACAGAATATAACGCGATATCCACTTTGCTATATCTGTTTATTACAATGAATAGTAATCACCACAAATCGTAATATCAAAAAGTCCATTCATTCCCGTGCGAAGAACGGGTACTTCAGCTAGTCCGTTATAAGTTTCTCATACCTTTCGACTGCTTGTGTGTGAGCAGGAAAACATGTAATATCATCTTTCGGATAAGAGGCTGATTTTATATTATCCTGCATTTCTTTTAGGCTTAAATGTTGTGTAAGTGACGGTTCAATTAACTTACATTTGCACCAGTCAATAGTTACCAGCATCTACATTAATATCCGGCACAATGAATTCCCGACTGGCATTAGAAGATGAAGAGGTTCTAGCTTTTAGAATTCGTTTCCAACCAAGTACCCTTGTGTCTGCGTTGTTGTCAGAAATCATTGAGCAGAGATGGCCTGAGGGGCGTGCGGGGCCCCAGGCGAAGCGCAGGAGCGGGGCCTCTTCTCTACCATGTCTTATGAGATAGCAATAAAGAAGCCCAGGAGCGGGGCCTTAGGCGATCGCCTATATTCGCACCCCCCCTTGGGCCGGCCCTGCATTGAGAGAAGGTTTTCAGGGTGGGCAAGCCATGAATTTCTCTCTAAGACAGGATCAATTATTTTTCTGTATTTGATATCCATGCAGCGGGAATCAGACAAAAGTTTCCACAAATATTGACCGCCTTCAACGCACGGTGGATTTTTCTTGATATTAAACCAAATACTAGCATATACATTCAACATTCATAATGTATTGGGCGAATGCTTGAAGTGTTTCTGTAGGATCACTTGTAGAAATGTATAGACGTAATATTCTATTTGCAGCTGTTGACCATCATGCGTGATGTAACTTACCAAGATGATTTTCTGCCAATCTAGCATCACAATCACCGGTCAAAACTGCCTTACAGATGCATAGAAGATAGCTTTGATCGGATGATAGATCGTTCACTATATCTTCAGTCCAAGTCACTGGCACAGGCTGAAATCGTTGTACTGGCATATCCTCGCAGTTTTTTAGCGCCATCCTGCGCACGTAGAAGGTCCTGTGCTTTTTCCGTCAATTTCGTTAATGTTGTGCCGTTTGTGTGCAAAAGACAAACAAATCTTTGAAGTGGCTTTTTAAGATAGGTCTCTAGCTGAGCCATTGCGCCGTCCTTTCGTCCTGCATTAATTGCCGTACCATCACAGCCTATTACTACGACTTCTGAGGTATCAATTTTTTCTTCTAAAAGAAAATCTCGGATAACTTCGGCAATGCTGTTTCCTCTTCCAGATTTAGGAGTCAGATGACTCATGTATGTTGATCCTGGTTCAGCTACAACAACAACGTGCTCCTTCTTCACAAGAGTACGATTACAGCTATCGTTCTTTTTCTGAATTATCAATGTTTCATCTTGTCTTCCGTCAAAATAAAGTCCTTTCACCTTACGAGACCTGAGTCCTGATGCAGCCTCCTTTACGACGGTTTTGCCTGACTTCCTTTTCTCTCTAACAACTTTATTTGGGTCAATCAATTTCTCTTTGTTATCAGCTGTAACAAGACCTACGTCGTCTAAAAGAGATGAAGCTAAAAGAGCTGTTTTCCGATTAGAAATGTGAGTCCTGTAAACTGCACTGGCAAAGTTAACAAGCTTAATTTTTTCTTTCAATTTTCCTAGTTTTTCAGAAGGATTGAACTCTTTGTCTGAATCAAAATCTATCTCGGTTTCACTTTCACTTTCATTTATAAGCACTTCAGATGAAGAAATTGAAACAGTCTTATTTACATTCAGTATGCATCTCTTTTCTTTACGATGAATCTGTTTTTCTCGACGTTTAGTCTCCATTACCTCTAAGCTTCCAATAAACATTCTTCTTTCCGGTAACAGATTCACAACTCAGATTCTGTACTAATGTAGGCTGTTTTTTCATCCATGAGATGCTTTCTGTATAAGTACGCGTTGATGCAGTTTTTAAGATATGTTACTATGCATTTATAAAATTATTCTATAGAATTCAATGTTCATATTATATTATAATTATTATTATTATTACTAAGCGTAATTTACGTCATTCAGACATGATGCAACAGCAAAATTTCGTGGCCAAAAGACGTTTCTTTAATTTTTAAGGAAATTCCCCTTTTTTTCGACTGTTTTTCAAACTTTAAGCTCATTTCCGCAACTGAACATATTGATCGATCGAGCTAAAAAATTTTTCACCTATTATTGAGTCAATTAAGGTAAACTTCATTCCCAATAACATGAAATTTTCGAAAAAATTATATTTTAAATTTTTTTTTCAAAAAGTTGCTTTTTTTCATTTTTTTTTTTCAAACTTTAAGTCAAAAGCGGCACCTGAAGATATTAACCGATCGAGTTGAAATTTGGCACACTTCTTATTGAGCTAATTTGGCCAAAAAATAGCACTAAGGACAAATGAATTTCGAAAAAAAGTTTTTTTCGATACACCCTAATCCATATACTCGTATAATAATTACTTTAAACGAAGTGTCAGAGCATGGAGGGAAGGGAAGTAATTAACACGGTCGTTATCACTCATTTATTAAATAATCAAAGGATTGTAGTTCTAGAGAGGTCTATTGTGGACCTTCTAGAACTACAATCATATAAATTATTTAGTATTTTTTTACAGTGTAGGAAGGTTTCTGAATATCTTTTCGAAATATTCAGAAACGTTTGTGAATATTTTACGCCAGATGCAGAAACGTTCCCATATTTTAAACTACAATTACTGCCCCATATTTTGGGGTAACGTATTTTTTTTACACTGCACTTTCATACACTTTTGTATTTATGTCAGCATTTTACGAAGTTCTTGGTTAATTTTAATGTTGTAATAATGTAATTGTATTGCAAACAGTTTGCATAAATGAGACTTAACCATTATAATAAAACCGAAAAAATTCTTCAAAAATTCATCTCTCTTAGAAAAAAAAAATGCATGTTGTAGCATTTTTATTGATTTCTGTAAAATTGCTATCTCGTAACTTAACTGGTTTTTGAAATGTTCGATTCAATTAACGCATACCTGTATGTCTCCAATACCGCCTTAGTCAATTTACACAGCTGTGTAATTTAAATTAATGGTCTTTTCATTTTGAATCACTTTGGATATGAGAAATGCTTAGTTTACGTAACCTGAAAAACTGTCAAAATTCCTAAAATAACAGAGAAAATAGCTTTTAGTAGTGTGTTCATTATTTCACACTTGTGACATTCATAAAATTGAAAAGTCGTAAAATTACTGGATCAGTGTGAATTTTTTAAAAATATAAAAAATCGAGTGATGAGGGAAGTTACGAAGCATTTTTATGTTTAAGAGCATTTCAGAAATATTTGCATTTTTAAGGAAAAAATATCTATTGCTGTATTTAGATATTTTTTTTCTCTTGCTTTTTTGGATAAACATCACTTCAGATTGAGTATGGCAGTATAGAGTGATCTTCAAAAAAATATGCGTTTTAGTTTTACGGGATATTGGGTTTTACGGAAATGATTGATGTGCTACTAGAGATTTTACTACTATGGAACCTTTTTAGGCAGAGTGGCTGAAGAATGATTTTATCTGGGTCAGCAACAGAATTGACAGATAAAATCACTGTATGATGCAATGTAAAAGAAAGTACGAATAAGCTATACTTTGCAAATTCTAATAAAATAGTTAACTAAATTATACATCTTAGAGAATATTTTCGATATCTGCCTGTAAAAGATAAGCTATACTTTGCAAATTCTAATAAAATAGTTAACTAAATTATACATCTTAGAGAATATTTTCGATATTTGCCTGTAATTATAAGTAATTTAAACGGTTAAGATTAAATAAGAAGTTAATGTCAAACTTCTCTGTCCGTATAACTGTTTAATTTTAGAAAATTTCAAAAGCGTTTTGTAAAAATGGTGACACTGTTTTATTTATTTATTTATCTATGTTTCATAAACTCTCCAAAATTTCTCCTAATGGCAATTTTTTTTAATTAGTAGAGAACTGTCAATTGTAAACGGTCAGTTTAGTAGTTTATTTTCAGAAACATTTAAAAACATTATACATAGCTTAATGCAGCGTAAAATTTTTTAGTAGTAAATCTTTGAAAAAAATAACACCTTTAGCTCTCAAGTCAATGGATTAAACACGTAATCAAAAATTTACGAGATAAAAAAATAGACTTGTTGTTTTGAAGAAATACACACACACACACATTTTAAGCTTAACATGGTCAATTTCATTATTCACTGTTTTCACCGCCATATGTCAAATACATTCCACAAAAGTAGTTAAAAATAGTATGAAATAATCCGAATAGTACGATAGGGTTTCTTGGATGTATCTTTAGGATGAAGTCATGTTTAACAGTGCACCAGTAGCTAAAAAAGTTTAAGCAGAGCTGAAACACTGCCATCATTTTCACCCAAAATTTTATGAGTATTTATTTTTATTTTTATATTTCAATTCAAAATAAATTTTCGATTTCCGTTATTCCGTATTCTACTAAATTACTAATCGTTAACGCTCTATTTCAAGCCTTAGCTTTTATTTTTGCTCTGAGCATATCTGCTTCACCTTCTCTGAAAATCTCGAGTCATACTGCAGTACATTCGAAATCGGTCAACAAATTACTTCAAAAACGCTAACATATTTATTACTTCCTTGCTTGTACGAAGTAAAAGGAAGTACGGTAATGGCAAAAGTTTTATGTATACAGTTTTTTATGAAAAAATCGTGATTTTCTTTACCTCCAAATTTACTTTGAAGAGTTTTTGTGAGACGTCTCAACATACGCACATGTATGTATGTTCATATAATTGCAAGGGCACTCCATCAACCGCAAGTCCATTTTGACTCGTTTTTTCATGACGTTTTGGATAAATGCTAATTACGTACATGCATATATAGACGTACGTATGTATGCATGTACGTAACTCACATATCTCAAAAACGTTCGTAGAAGATTGAAACTTTATATTAAGGATTATCGTAACACCTAGTTGAGCATGTCTTTTTTTAGTTTTAGTCTACAGGATAGTTTATTTACAAAGCCACCCAAAGAAATTTCAGTACATTAAGAACTATGGACATCTTCAATATATTATGCCTAAAGTCAGTCATTATGCCCAAAATTGTGCCATCAACCTTGGCGACTTTTTCCGAAACATCGAAAAATTTACCGTAAAACAAATTACGTATTTGCCATAGTTATAAACTTCTTAACTGAAGAATGCTGAGATTTTGTATTTAGAGCTATCATGACCTATAAGTGTGCATTTCTCTTTTTTTATTGCAATCAATTGGGTAATTTAATGAAATCACTCCAAATATCTGGTGTTTAAAACATAAAATAACAAAAAAAACTTGTAAAATAACACTATAAAGATTACTTCAACGGCCAGACACCTGTTTCGAGCGTTATATTACAAAGTTCTTTATTATTTTAAACTGGGTAATTTATTTACAATGTCACGCAAAAGACTGCGAATACATTAAGGTCTATGAGTACCTACAATTCGTTAAAAGTCCGTAATCAGTCACTATTTCCCCAAAATCTCGCAAGTTCGGCGTCTTTTGGCAAAATATCGCCAAAGTAAGTGGCAAAAGCAAGTTTTTAAAACTGAATCGAGCTTGGCAATGTCTCAAATATTTGTATAGATACTGATAAACCTCAGTATTACTGCATCTGTTTCTGTTTAGATAAAGTGCACCGAAAACATTTAGATTTAGTGGACGTACAAGGAAGTCGTGTGTTGTCCACATCAGTTGTTTCTTTTTTCCGATGAATAAAAAAATATGTACCATAATATCAATGAACAACAGCAACTTTTAAAACCATACATCCACGAAACAACGATATGTTTATTTATTTAAGTCGGTTACTCAGAAATGTCTTAGCCATCCGCTTCTGAGAATATGGCAGGGAATCTCATTTTATTTGAAGAACTATTCCGAATGCTTAAGACGATTAATTCAAACAGTTGAACTAAACATGTTTTTTTTTCCGTTTAAATTATGGAACTGCAGGCGAACAAAAAGCATATAATCACCTGTAAAAATAACATATTCGGCTTTAGACAAACCTCCGATTTTAATTTCACTTTTAATGTTGGAGTCATTTTAATGTTGGTGTTTCTCGTATACTGAAGTTCAGCTGAATTTATATTTGTTGTATAAGCTGAAAGTCTCTGACGTCGATCTATGACGTAATAGTAGGGTGTTATCATGGAAAATATTGTAATTTTTCATATTTTAATAAGCGACGTCACCTTTTAGAAATACCAGCATGATAATGCAAGAATTTAGAAATACCAGCAGGTATAATGCATAAATGTTTAAATTAAGCAATACTTGCAAACGAATGGTAGAAAAACATTGGATACATGATATACTATAGCCAAATATAAGATTGATGGCTCCTATTTTCAGCGAAGCTTCGCAGAGTCTTTCGAAGTTTTGGGCTATAGCATCTCTTTCCTTGTTGTTCCCCCTTAAAATTACACAAATGGCTTACACAGTTTTGTGTACGTGTAGACCGTGAAAGACCAAAATCTGAAGAATGTCGACATTCACATCGTCGCTTGATGTATGTCCAAAATATTTGCGAAATATCTTTATTTCTCATTTACACCGTCAAATGTCGACATTCACCATGCGCTGATGGTGAATGTTGAATATGTCGGATATTTGCATTTTCTTCTCCGTTTTTCAGGTGCGATGAAACGTTCCAAGGGTGGAGTAACTCCTTCGGCTCGCTTGCTGAGAGGAATGACCAATCCCGGTGAGGAGAGATGTACATCAATCTGTATAGGAGTTTTCGCTGCGGAATGAACCCAGGAGAAGCTAAATGTACCATGTAAGGAAAGTATTGTAATCATGAAAAAATTCGACTTCTAGATTTTGGTGTGTTTACACGTTTTAGGGTCTTTTGAATTCATTTATGCTATTTTTACGAGATGAATGTGTGTGTGTATGCGAGTGAACTCGATAGCTCCTAAACGGGGCATTCGATTGAGCTCAAATTGGGTATATATGTTATAAACCACCGCCGCAAGACTGGTATTGATTTTGGTGTGTATAGGACTTTTTCAACAACAGGAGTTTTTCTACAGGGCTACGGCAAAAATTTCTTTTACATTATGGCCTATGGGAGGAAATTCTTGAAAGTGCGCTGGCGTTTAAACGGTACATCCGATTGAGCTCAAATTGGATATACATGTTATAAACCACCATCGTAAGACCGGTATTGATTTTGATGTGTATAGGACTTATAGTTTTTCTACAGGGTTACGACAAAGATTTCTTTTACATTATGGCCTATGGGAGGAAATTCTTGAAAGTGCGCTAGCGTTTAAACGGCGCATTCGATTGAGCTTCAATTTAGTATACATGTTTGAAGTATTGATCGATTAAAATTTATTTAAATGCTTGGCAATGATCTTAATCTTAAGTGTCCGGAAAGTCGAGTGGAGTCACTCCAGATTTTTTTTTTTAAACATGCGGTTTTAGATTCTAGCGTGAGAAGAAGAAAGTATAATCGATATCCCTTGCCTTCTTAATAATGATAGAAATTTTACTTGGGTAAATTTGGAGCATCAAGATTTAGTTTTACGTTTAGCAAGTAAAGAACTTAGCATTTATACAGTAATGGACTTTCCTTCTAAAACCATAGGGAAATAAACTCCCCCAACAGAAAAAAAAAAAAAAAAAAAAAATTGTATGCTTTCGGCCTTTCTGTTGACTTCGGCTTTCATTTTGTGCCGTCACCAGAGCATATCTGTGCTTGTCTACATACACTGGTGGTAGTCCGAATATGCTGGAATATAATTTAGAGTCGGTCTTTTACCAACGTATTTGGCATGTACTGATATTAATCGGTGAAGGTCGACATTCTCCGATTTCGGTCCTTCACAGTAACAGATACAAAAAAAAGACAAGTTGACAATCTAAACTAGGATTCATTTGTTATAAAATGCTGCAATTTCTTAGACATTTACTTTCGTGAAAATGGGAGAAAAAAAATCTTGCCGTATGAACAAAAGAGTCATTTTTATGAAAAAGCACCGTTACGCTGCTTGGGGGAAAAAAAGTAGAATAGATACTTAACAACTGAATTAGAAGGTGAATATTCTAAGAAATACGCGACGCCAGTAGAAACCTTAATTAGTTTGAAAACGTCAATGAAAAACGAATGTAACTAAATTAAGAATTGAGAAGAATGAATAAATTAAAGGAACAAATTAAGCCAACGGTGAAATTTAATTATTACACGGTTGACAAATTAGTTTTTTAATGAAAATGCGTAATTTGAAATGCCTCTGTCACTTACTTATCAAATTAAAAGAACAAATAGAGACATTAACACGAATTTATTTGTGGAAGAGTGCTTTTCTAACACACTCGTCAAAACTCCACAAAATATATTTATCTTGAAATTTAGTAAGTATATATATATTAGTATATATATACATATGTATATATATATATGTATATGTATATGTATATAGATATATATACATATATATATATATGTATATGTATATAACTAACAAGTAAAACACAAAACATACTACAAATAAGACATATCTCGCATAAAAGTAACAGCTATTATCAAGAATTAGAAACCAGATTTTGAATCCAAATAAAGTGCAAGAATTATTGTGATAGTATAATGGAACGGAAATTATAACCACTGTCACCATCTTCAGGGGCCACAAACAATGGATTATAATTTACAGTAAACCAAATAGTAGGGTTTCGGTTGTGTGGCATATCAGAAGAGATATTAACTCCACACATCTGGGCCCTACCCTACTATATAAAGGAAAGAAGAAATCAAAAAGATAACAAAAGTTAGAAAGATAATTTTACATACCATACCTTGAGCACATGGAAATGGTGTTGCCACTAAATAAAAGTGTAAAAGTGGAAAGAAGAAAGTTTAGGAGTTGCCAAATACTAATAGGTAATATTATTAAATTTTAAGAATATTCAGGTATATTAATATAATAAATATATATTGAATAATAATAAATTTAAAAGATTGAATAAAATAAATATTATAGCAAAATTAAATATAACATATTGTTTAAAAAATATAATGATTATTATTATTGACTAAGTATGTATAATAAGTTATTGTATGACAGAAGATTAATCTAGTAAATAAGAAAAAAATAATGTTTAGAACAGGATAATCACAATATAGGAACCCCCTTTTTTTTTTTTTTTTTTTTTTTTTTTTTTTTTTTTTTTTTTAATTCCTCCAGATATATATATGCATGCATAAACACATCCAAATTGTTTTTAAACATATTACTTTTTTTTTTTTTTTAATATATAAGAGAAAAACTTCCTCCGCCCGACCCAACCATCCAATTACAACCTTAAAACCAAAACCCCACCCAACCTCCAGTAAATTAACAAAGACATTAGACACATCATTTTCAAGAATTGTATATAATGGATTTTAGGAACCTAGTGGGATAGTTGTATTGTCTAGCTGACAGAAATAGAGATTTAAAATTGGAGACTTTGAAATCATCAGAACATAGAAACTTGATTCTACAGCAGTGATTATAAATGATATTGCGAAATACAGATTTATGTAAGCAGGAGGAAAAATGAGTAAAGCTATTTACTTTAAAGCTAAAATCTTTAAGCTTATCATATATATTGAAACTAAGGCTATTTCTAGGAGTGATGGAGATACTTAGATCTAGAAAACTAACAGAATTGTTAAGCATATCATTTTTAATTAATTCCAGAGCAGATGGATATTTTATGGGGAAGATAATGTTATTATTATTAGTAGTGTTTACAAGTAAGATATCTATATATCGTTTAAGAATGATGTGTGTATTAGTATATTCTTTTTCATAGTAATATAAGTAAAGATCTGCAAGGTAGCTAGATGCTGAACCACCTTGTGGTATACCATGATTTTGTAGATATATTTTATTGTTATGTAGAATAAAATTATTATAGATAATAAATTTAGATAGACAACTGAAATATGTTACATCAACATGGGAAGGGAGCTGAATATTGTTAACACAAGTTTCAAATAATTCATTAATTACATTGTAAAGGTCGTCAAGAGGAATATTGTTGAATAGATCTTTAAAATCATAGGTATATAAAGAGGTAATATTACTAATAGTACATATTGTATTGCGTAGATCATAACTATTTCCTATAGAGTAATCATTACGTTTTATATAATACTCATGCATAACAGACAGTATCTTTAATAGAAGTTTACTTGCTACATTGCTATATGTATTACATCCTATTGTAACAGTTCGAAACTTTAAAGGCGATTTATGAAATTTAGGGATTAGTACAATATAAGGATAGTGTAGATTATTATGTTGTAGGTTGAGAAGTTTATAGAAAGCCAGAATTTTTTTGTTACAAACTACAGTAGACAAATTAGTAGAGGAATAGATACTGTTATTTACAATTGTAGAGGCTAACAAGCTATGATATAACTGTTTACAAATAAAGGCATAGTTATTGGATGATTTATCTACATAAGTAATTATGAAATACTGCTTTATAAAGTCTATTTGAGTATGAAATTGACTATTGACAGGAGAACTATATTTTACATATTTAGCAATATTTTGCTTAAAGAATGAAAGTACTTTTACTTTCCAGGTAGTGAAGGCTTCAATAGGAGTGCTGTATTTTAAGGCAGTATTATATATGTAAAAATCTAAATCATATGTGAATTGTGTTACAATGCCACTAAGAGAGTGTTTTGAAGGAATACAGTGTTTAGAGCCCTTCTGCATGAGTTTTTTTAGCCTAATATCTTTTACGATAGCTAGATCTCCAGTAATGATGTGTCCATAATCCCTATTAATGAAGTTCCTATAGTGATTATCATTGCATATACAGGGTGGTGTATCAGAAGGGTTATATGTTTTTGAAAAGGAGTTATAGTTAAATAGTTTCCTACCAAAGGGTAGGGGATATTTAAAGGACTTTTTAATAATGACATTTTTGATGGGAAAGTAAGTGTTATTATTAGAAAATATTGTATTGAAGTTTAAGTTATTGAATGCAGGATTTGTGAAAGTAATTAATAAGTTAGAATTAGAAGGTGTATTATTACTTTTATTGGTTAGGTTTACGGTAAGTGCAGTGGCTCGTGCAACAATGAGATCGAAGAATAGGTGAGAAAAATGTCCAGAAATGTTAAGATTTGAAAAAATAGAAAAATACTTAACTAAAAGTTTCTTTTTAATGGAGTAAATGAAAGTACGTATATTAATCCAATTATAAGTACTGGTATAGTAATTATATAATTTTAAAATAGCAGATTTTATATAACTATTAGAATACTTAGGACTATTACACTTTTTACGTTTACCTCTAGAAGTTCTAATTGTTTTATTATATATAGACAAGTTTAAAGTATTATAGATTGGAGAATATTTATTTATGTTAGTAGTGCTAGTATAATATATTAATTGTTTATTATGTACTAATTGGTTTAGACCATACGGATAACTAGTATTATGAAATTGGATGAAGTAGTTTTCTAAAAATAAACGTTCATTATGGTTCTTCTTTATAGATAGAATAGTGATATTAATATTATTGAACCCATGCATATGAAAATGTTCATACTCAAAGTTATTACCAGAAAGATTACTAGGATAGTTCTTAACATGATTTCGATGTAGATTAATACGAAGGTGTAAAGGATTACTAGTTTGGCCAATATAAGCTATTTTACATTGATTACAGGTTAACATATAGATACAGTTGTATACTTTGCAAAACGTGCTTAAATTAGACCGACTATTACAAATATTTGTAGTATCAGCTAAAGGACAAGTTTTACAGCGAGAAGATGTGCATTTTATAAATTTAAGAGTAGGCAATTGATGTATATTAGTAAGTGATGATAAGTCGCAGGCTTTCGATCCAATATAATCCTTATCATCATTAATTTTCTTGTACCGAGCATAAGGAAAAATATTATTTCCTTGTTTGCCAGGCGCTAAATTATTATAATCTACCATTCATAAAAAAGTGAGGGGTACATACTAAATTTTAAGTGACAAAACAAAGCTAGCAATAATTTCTTATAAAAGTAAACAAACACATAAAAGTAAATTGTATGAAAGTCTGGAGTAGAATAATATATTTACAAAATGAAAAATAGAAAATTACATACACATCACAATAAGTAGAAATATGAATTTAAAAAATAAATAAAAGACAGCGAAGAGTAACTTGAGTAAAATAAGAGCAAAAAATTACTAGCGGAAACTAGAATAAAATGAGTAACTTAATAAGTATTAAGGTCTTCTAATAAAGATGGCTTATTAGCTGTACATTACATCAATGTCTAAGTACTATATTATTTTTATATTTAAAAACGTCGCTGTGTGGTTACCAAGAGTGGAAATAACTCGTAAGATTGCCAATAGAGGGCAGAACATTATAATAAAAGCATCGCAAGCAAAGTAAAGCAGTTAGCAACTGTACAAATTGTAGATAATTGTAACTAATTAAGTAATCCAAATATACAGAAAAAAGATGTTGTTTTTTACACTGATTAAATAAAAACAGCAGCAGCAGCAACACCATAGCACTAGGCAGAAGTAGTTTGAACATTATTGTTGAAAATGTTGGGCAATTAAAATAAAAATAGAAAGAAGATAGTCTAAATAGATAGCTGTATTTTACAAAGTATTCAAAATGAATATAGATAAATCATAGATGCTGATTGAAAAGGAGTAACTGAAGGTAGTAACTAGGAAAATTACATAACTATAAATGCGCACTTGCAGCAAAATATAGCTTGTAAGAAGATTTATAAAATTATTAGCAATGCAAAAATGGCATATAAAGTCAAATCAAACATCCATAATTAATTATTTAGAAGATATCCTATATGTATATATATATATATATATATATATATATAAGCATGCAAGTTAGTCAGATTTTTACAGAAAAATAATACATTTAACAAAAAATGTTTAAAGCATTTCAAAAAAAAAAAAAAAAAAAGAAGGATAAAAAGAATGACAAGAATTAATTTTCATAAAAACGGGGAATTCTGAAAAAAAAAATACAAGCATTTTCAGGAAATAAAAATATATATATATATATATTCGAGCAAAAATATTTATGAGAAATACATAGTTCAAAAATGTAAGTAAAAGAAGGAGTAGAGCTGAATTTACTATTGTTAGGTTCATTGTAGCTTTCGTGTAGGAAATGCATTCGCCTATTTAATCCCTTGAACACCTGAGAAAAATGTAAAAATTTGCAATTCTTTTCACTTTACAATAATCTCAGGCAATAGCGTACGTGTGAGGGGAGAAGGTTACTCTGTTTAGAATGCCCCTACTTGGACCCTCATTTAGAATGCTTACTCGCATCGTAGCTAAGATGCAACAATGAAGCTTTCTCTTCAATAGCTAGCTTTTGCATTCAATGAGTAAGTTTTGGAAGACACAAAAGGGGAATTTTCATAGATGAAGACGAACAAGCTGAATGTGAGTTCAGTGTTAAAAGCAAGATATGTAAATCATAACACGCGCACTCTTTTTGTTACAGTCTCAATAGCACTTGAATTACTGCGTAACGAATACTTCACCCGTTCATCCTAAAGACACGGCGGCACAGATTCCCTTTCTGCATCCATCGGTGCTTCTTGAAATCAGCACATTCAATACATTGAAGAAGAAAGCGATCTGGCTAACATAGTACTGCCTGAAGTTTAAAAATATTAAATAATTGTTCTGAAGTTACAGATAACCATTTCCCTTAAAGTGCCAGAAAAACGAAATTTTCCAACACTGAAGTTAAACTATCAGATAAAGAAATAAGTCAAAGAAAATTATAAATAAAATTTATTTTTTAACGCAAAGCAAGTAAGCAATTCAATTTTAACTTTCAAATTTTCTATAAATTTTTGAAGTATACGATGAAGGTGATATCCTATATTTCATGTAGATCTATATAGATATAGATATATCACCTGAAACAGGTAAAGTAAAATAAAAAAATTCTGCGATTTTAAAATCATTTATCTTCTTTTTATACAAATTCCTACCTATTACAGCATTTTACAAGTGCATCTGGTCTTTACACACTTTGTGTAAATGATAGTCTATCAACAAATGTCATCTTTCGTCTTGCATAACTACTTTGAGTAATAAAAAACACCAATAACAAATTGCCAGTATTTTTCTTTCATACGAAACCTTTCAATGCCATTGAAATAAAAAGTATAGTATTACTTAAAACTCGCTGAATAGTACATCTACAAACTTCAACATCCACTTGCGCTAAAAACTGACTAGATTAAATCTTAGTCGGAAATTCATTCTTTTTAAAATTCCCACTCAGTTAAAAATCACGCCCATTTATATTTCATCGAAAGTAGAAAAATTGCATTAAATTGAGTTCCATGAAAGAAATATCAAAATTTAAAATTTAAATCTAAAATGGCAAAGTTTTTGCACTTCAATTGAGCAGTACATACACAGGCTACAGAAAGAGGATGGACTGACTTTTAATATGTCGTTCTTACTTTGTAAATTTCGTCCAATCGTGAGTATCATCAGTAGAATCTTTGAATTACATGAAGACAACACCGTGCAGATTAATTAAAATAAACAAGCATCTTACCAAGAAAGCGTAGTTACACCGAAAATAGATTTATAATTAATTCAATTAATTCATTATCTTCGGGTAACGTATTTCATTACTTATAAACACGAAACTTTAGAATTTAAGCATTCTAAATGAAAACTGATATCAATTTTGTGAGCTCGCTTAATGCAATAGCCCTTTTGCCACGAAAAATTATTCTAATAAGCGGGATATTCTTTTAACCGATTTTACATTAAGCGGGTTAGACTGTCTTTTAAATAAATCTATTATTTTACTGAAACAGTAATATTTTCTTTTGTGCAATGGAGTAAGACTCATGCAACACAGAGTTGTGACAGGAAATACAATACAGTTTTTAGGGTTCTTTTTATCTAATTTATATGTCAGGATTTCTAATGACAGCAATATAAATTCCACGCAGTCTTCCAAAAAAAAAAAAAAAAAAAAAAAAAAAAAAACAACCCTGCATACTTCTGAATGTAATTTTAAAGATAGATTTTTTAAAATAAATCCTGAAATCAATATGAAAATGCAGCTATAGATAATTTGTTTTAGAATGTACGACCAAAACAGAGGCTGAATAATAATATTTTGGGAAATACAATGTAGCAGAAATGGAGTATATTTCACAGTAAACCTTTCCTCATACTTCAGTGTCATTTTAATAAAAATTCAACCATTTGTGATTATCTCATAAATTCTTAGATTGAAAATCTTTTAAAAATGTTCATAGCGATAAACCTGATAAGAATATTTTTTCTAAAATATCGTTACAAAAACACACAGTCAGTAGGGTATTCTGAAAACTCATCATAATCAATTTACACCCACTATTTTTGTTACCACTCTGAAGTTTTTTCAATTTACAATCAAACAATTATTCTATAGTCATTAATATAGTTAATTATCCAGAGAATAAAATATGCGGTATAAAACTGTTTCAATTGGCAGCTTTCTCAAACGTCGTCGAATAAATTTATGTCTTAAATGTTAATAAATAACATTTAAATATAATAAGTTTTATTACTTTTAACAAAGTTTTATTAACTTCTGTGCCATTTTTCTTTGGATTCACGTAAAAAGTATCACAAAAAAAATTCTAAAGTAACTTTTTGAAAAGATTTCCCTGACACACTAATTAAAGTCTTTTTTTCCCAAAGATCTGAAAATAAGTTTCTTTTATCAATTTTTTGCTGTGTAACTTCAATTTCTATGACTTTCATTAGCTGTAGAATAAGTTTTGTCGAATTGACTCTCGGTTAGCTTCAATTAAAATTATTTGCTTCAGCTTTAAATTGTAAATAAAAATGAATGGCTAATCTGCAGTATATTTTAGTTTCCTATAATTTTCTTTAAATATAAATTTCTTAACAGCGAGGTTTTATACAGGGTGTAAAAACTTTGACCTTTGCATTTATTCTTTTATTTTTTAAATATTGATCATAGACATATCTAATAAACAGACACACATTGCATATATATATATGCAATGTGTATATATATTGTTGTATGAACAGTTGTTTTTTTCTGGGGGGGGGGTTGCGCAAAGGGCCAGCGGTAGCATATTTTTGAGCCCCCCCTCCCCTACAGCAGAGGCCGGACCCAAGCCCAGTGATGTTTTTTTGGGGTCTCGCAAAGGGCCAGCGTTAGCATATTTTCGAGGAGAGAGGATTCCGGTTCAAGATAAGGATCCCGGTTCAACTCGCCCATCGATTTGATTGAATGCTGTTGGCGCGGATGCAACTGACCCTCGTCCGTATTCATCACTTGTTATAACATTAAAGTTATTTTGTTTCTTATCTGACAACTGTAATTTTTCAAGAAATCTATTTCCTATATTTTTAGTGCATAAAGCATTAACATTCCGGAATTCACTTGGGAAAACGGGTTTATATATATATATATATATATATATATATATATATATATATAATTATGTAAACATAGATAGCACAATAAATTATGATATAATCTCTGTAGCGCTTAGAAAAAGCAACTTAAAAGAACCATGTGGTAAGTTGGTGGCTGCTTTTTATTCATGCTCAGATAATGTTCCAACAGGTAATGTTTGAATTGTATTTATATATGTTCTTTTTTCATCTCCATAGGTCAGGGAGAATCACATCACTGCGGTTTGCCTTAAGAAATTTATAAAATTATTCGAATTACAACAGCTTTGCTCTTTGTAATTAGATTGTTTTGTACTATGCAATAAAATGAAAACTTTGGCGAAACCTCAGGTTGTGGGTCAGAAACTTATAGAGTAAATTTGGCAACTCCCCCTCTGAAGAGACATTGCTTCTTTGCATTATATCTTTATTTTTATTTTACTTTGAATTGAGTGTTTTTACATCAACAATGACTAAAGTAAATAAAAAACTTTGTAAAAAACACACATAAGATGTTATAGGTAAGAGGATACGTACGTTTCAACCAAAAATTGTTTTGGCCTTCTTCAGTCCAAGCCCTTCGTTGCAAGCAACACAGGGTCACAGCAACAGCAACAGCAACAGCAACACAGCCCTGTGTTGCTTGCAAGGAAGGGCTTGGACTGAAGAAGGCCAAAACAATTTTTGGTTGAAACGTACGTATCCTCTTACCTATAACATCTTATGTGTGTTTTTTACAAAGTTTTTTATTTACTTTATTGTTTAACACCAGTATTTTGAGTGTTTTTTCCATCAACAATGACTGACTGGGGGGGGGGCGTTACACCATTTCACATTACGCTATATATAATTATATATATATATATTTACAATTTTGTTAAGAAAATTATCTATATATATATATAGATAACTTAGCTAAGGAACACAAATAAAAAAATTTAAATACTCGCTTTCTTTCCTATTTGGACGGGGGAAATTTTGTTAGCTCAGGTAGAGTGGGCCTTTTGTTCCAACAGAAACGGTCGTATTGTACTATGTTCCTTTCATGAAACTTTTTTAATTTATGACTTGTCGTTTTGACCACCGTAAAAGAAAACCCGGGTAGTTGAGTCAGTTCATCTGGTTATTTGATACAAGTAGTTTTCAAACGGAGTAAAATTGAAACTTTACGGTGACTTTGAATTACATTTTCTTTTCCAGTTTCATATAGGACCTTTATGGAGGAACTCATTTCTATGTTAAAAAATTCGTAAAATTTAATGAATGATATTGATTCAGTGACGCAATAAAATATAGAAATGTGATCAAAATAATGACGTATTCAAGCTTGATTTGAAGTTAATACTTCCTAGGACTACAAAATTCATAAAGTAGCACTACAGAGCTTTAAGTTGTTCCAAGTTTCAAGAAACTTAATTAAACTATTGGAAAATTACTCATCTGTTGGTAGTCTTGTCTGAGTTCCGCAGTTTCCAATTCCTCCTTCTTCCATTTTGTGCATTACTTTAAAATTAATGCCCTTTTTCCAGGAAGCTGCAACAGGTGGAGAAAGCGGCCCTCGAATCAATACCGTATTTAAATTCGTGGAATAGATTTCCTGTGGAAACTAATTTTCCTGGTTTCCAATCACTTATTTTGATAAGATAGTCCTAGGTCTTTTAAAAATTTATACAGTTCTTCCGGACCTTGCGTAATATTTGTAAACTGTGAAATTGGAATTCTTAATTATACGTGGGTGGTTCATTCAATAGAAAGAATGCCATAAATTGGACTATTTATCGATCAATATCATTAGTTTCATGCTAAGGTAGCTTACTTTACTGGCAAAAACCTTTACCATACAGCTGTATGAAGCTTGTTTTGATTTTACACAGAGCTGATTATTTCAGGTGTTCTTTTAATCTCCAGAATAATGTTTTGCTGATTGCGCATTGTGCCCCACATTATTTTTTTCAAAAATGTTACTTTTACCGCAAGTTGTAAAGTAGTGACATAATTACAGCACCATGTTCAAAGTAAAATGTAGTACATTGTGCTGTAGTTACAGCTAAAACTCTACGCGCGGGTAAAACTAGCCCAGCTTTCGTCAGTGTACGTTAAAGAATTTTACATTTTATTTTCTGTTACTAGAACTAATTTACATTTATATCTTAATCGTGATACCATAAGTAAAACACTGAAAAATTCATGTGATTTTAGAAAGCAAATCTTTCAGTATGTTGTTTAATGTATCGTTTAAACCAAGTCTCTACAAATTAATTTCAGAAAATTTTAAATTTTTATCTTATCTGTTAAAATTTAATGAAAAAAAAAACAGTTTCCTTACTTATTGTTCCAAATATTTTTCTTATTTTTAGATACATCTGCAAGATAATATGTGTGAAGTAATGGTTACGACTGGTGAAATTGATTGATTTTATTCTGCACTTTTACAGGCGTTTACTTTAATTTTGTATATTTTTTTAATTTAATAAACTGCTGAAGGACAGATTGATAACTACAAATCCTTTCTTTATATAATGTCAATCTGCCACAAAACATGTGACAAAAATATATTATCCTTTAAACCATAGTAAAATAAACCAGTTTTCCCGCTCATGATATATACATGATAAAGTGTATATTTTCAAGATGAGACAAACAAGTGACACCCTCATCTTTAGGGTCACGTTTTAATCAGTAAGTCAACTTCAAAATTTACACCAGCTTCAAAGCTTTCAATTAAGTTGGCTTGAAATGGTGAAGGGGCATAATCTTCTTGTCATTCACAATTTGCAGTAGATTTGAAAGATAGTTTAATCTTGTTCATCAAATTACTTCCAGAACAGATATATTTTGCCTATTACGCAATGAGCAACATTTACGCGAGTGGTCGAGAAAAATTATTTTATATTTTTCTATGCAGAGTGTATTGACTAGGGATATCCCCGTTTGTTTTGAAAATTGGTTACTGAAATATTGCTAAATAAACATATTTAAAATTAAGTAAATCGCGCATTTATGAACATTAATCTGTTGATGAAATTATTATCTGCGGCTTTTGTCCCCGATGAATCATTATTTGAACAAAAAGGAAAACAATTGTCACTGTCTGTAACGTGTCCACATTAAAATTTTACTGTTAAACTTTATTTTTAATATTAATACGCTTTGATCTTTGAGGAGTTTTGATACATTTAAGATACAAATTAATATATCTCCTAGAACATGCCTTATTATTATAATTATTATTATTACAATTGTAAGACTGTTTTCTAGGAACGTTCCAGGACGTTAACACAGGTCATAAAGTGTAGTCTAAATTGTCGTCTAGAATTACTCAGAGGAAGGGATCCAGGATCATTATAGTTTTTTATTAGTGTGGAATTGTCCCCTTCCTCGATCTGCAGTCTGATATTTTATCGACAAAAGTATCGCCACTAAATACATTTAATTGGATTGAATGAGTAGTCATAATTGGAAAAGGTTGACTTAATCTAGGCCTTCTTTTAAAAATATATGAAGCCTTCTTGGAATTTTCCAAAAATCGAAAAAAAGTCTGCAGGTGCCAAATCAGGCGAATGGAGTGGGTGAGGAACATACAGATCTGCTTTGATGCTGAAAAGGATTTCACGGTTAGTACACAGCGAACAGGTGCATTATCAACCATATTGTCCGGAGACGAACAGACTCAACAGGATCACCACTTTCAGCATTAACTCAACAACTTGTATGAAGGTGCAAGTTTTGAAAATAAGTAACTGCGGAATTGAAATAAAGTCCTTAGTTTGGATGTAATTCTAGTTGTATCATCACTTATTTGGAGCATTGTATTTCTCAGTACAGTACCATTCAAATTTCACTGTGAGATAATATCACAGTCTTAATCTTAAAAGTAAAGTTTTGTTCTTGTAAAGAATGCGTGGTAAAAAAAAAAATGACTTTCTTATTATTTTATCAGTGTGGTTTGAGAAGCGAGGACTACTACCTAACTGTATGAGGTTCAGGAACGTCTTCATTTAAAAGCATTTTGAAAAATAATGTAAGATTCGCTGTTTAGTTTTAATTTTTTTTCTGGCGAAAATATGCAAACTTTTTTTCATTTAATCATCAGCAGTTTCCAGAATAACTTTTAATAACCGGACAAAAATATGCAATCTTTTTATAACATTGCAGCTGATTTTGATTTAGAAAAATGATTTAAAACGAAACTTAATTAAAAATGCTTAGCTGGTAAGGTTTATTTTTTAAAATGGATTATCTGGAATTTGCTTTTAAAATAGTACAGGAGAAACAAAATATTTATTGCGAAATTCAGTTGATTCTAAGAAAAGTTAAATTACTGAAAAATGTCTTGCGTAATTTCCCTATTTAGGTAAACGTACATGCCAGCGGAAGTGAGCTGTAAATTAAATTAAGCATCATGTAATTAAATGAAGCTCCTTCGTGACATCATACACCCAAAAATTTAAGGCATATTTTAAGCAATCAACGTTTTCTAAGAAAACGTATTATGCAACAGTTAGCTTGAACGTGCAATCAGAAGTTATATAATGTTTGGAAGAATAATTTCAGTCGTCCAGTAATGTTTTAAAGGAATAAATAAGTATTGAGACTATTACGTAACGGAAGTTTCTAGAATAAAAGTAGTAGATGTAATTCAATCATCCCAATATGGTACATTACCCTAGTAGCACAACTAGTTCAAAAGAAGCTTAAAACACGCTTTTGAAGTCAAAAAACGTAATATTAGCTTCCTTTGAGAGTTTTTTGAACTAGTTGTGCTACTAGGGTTAGTTCTGACAGTCTCTAAGTATGTTTGTGTGATTGCGGCAACGCTACGCAAGGGCGATCTGCCAAAATAGGGGGTGCCTTAGTAGATGGACTTTCTAAGGGGCTGTAACGCGTATTCACGTTACATCTGCATAAAACCTACCAAAACTCCAGACCATTAGATAGAGGGCCGCGCGATGGGACCTGAACCCCCCCCCCCCCCAGGACCTACACTTTTCGGCCGTCTGCCATTTTCAGTGACATAACCACTGTGACATGGTGAGGCAGTCTCTAAAGAATGAGGTTTGCTGTTTTACTGCGGGAAAAAAAAATAAAAAAAAATGCATGTAGGTACTGAAAGCTAATTATGTACTTCAACAATCATAATATGGTGATTTATTTTAATAATTTTGTACTGCATAACATTTTATAATGTAATCCTTATTTTATTTTTGAAATAAAAAATGGTGATAACATCAGTATAATCTCAGAATTCATTCAGTATGGTGGTTAGAACTCAAAGATATCCATCTTCAATAATTTTTTTACTGAATGAAATGCACGAGTAAGGAAAAAAAAAAGAAAGTGGAAATTTTTCCGAGATCAAATGTTTAAAATGGTATTTCTCTTCGATTTTCCGCAAGAGTTGTCAGGTAAAATTGTGAAGATATTTACAAAACAGTTTACATACGATTATCCAGATTGCATGCCACCGGCTAAAATAAAAATATTACATTCAAATTTATATGTTTTTAGCTAGGAATAAACATCTTACTTCAAAGGAAACACTCACGTGCCATAATTTAGTTCGAAAGTAATCAGTTTCACCAAAAAACCGCATTTAATAGTTTTGAATAAAAATATTAAAATTTTTCAGAACTTTAAGCTCAAATTTTATTGCTACTTGTTGAATACACATGATGCAAAAGAGTGATAACAAACTTAAGAAAAAATTAAAGAAAAGAAACTTTGTAAGCATATTAATATGAAAATTGGTAAATTTTTATGTAGTTTCTTTATGCGTGAATAATAATTTTTAAAATATTTGTATAAACTATTTATCAATGTTAGCTGTATAAAAGAGGTATTAGTATTGTAATACATATATCAGTTAGAGTTTGTATAGAGTCATATTAATGCGCAGTTTATAAAAATAAATAATTTTATCAAATTTGGTTTAGACTTAAAATTAAAAAAAAATTCTGAACATTATTCTTCTGTGTATTAAATTTAACGCATGGAAATGTATGAAAAATAAATAATATACTGAAAAAACTTAAGGCTTACATTACGCTTTAAATTATTAATTTATGCTTTAAAACAAGATTTAAAATTTTATACAGTTAACAAAAGATAACTAAATACTGTGAATATTTTATAAGCATTTCAAACTGGCTAATTCCAGCTTTCTCCTTATCACAAATTTTTATCAGTAGCTCTTTTCTTATATTTGTTTCGTCATAGTTAGCAACAAACTTTATGCATCATGCCGATGCATCTGAATAATCCAAAGCAATTACCAATATATGAGACACTCGGGCACACTATTACGTTAAATATTCATAACACTTTTCAAGTTTAATAACAGTTACTCGTATCTAGATGCAATGTTGTTTCAAGTTTGTAATTAGTACAGACCACACAAAATTTAATTGGATGCTGGAGCGAGTTGGTATCTATATACAGGATCTCACAAAAAGCTAGTAACATTCTTTTATTCTTTATCTATTAGAGATATAATGTGTATATTGAAAAAAAAAATTGAGTAAAAATACAATTTTTAAAAATAAAAGCTTTGTATGTGGAGCCCTAAAAGGCGTAAAAATAAAAATTTATTCTTCTTATAAATATGCTAAGATCTGCTATAAATTAATGAAAGTTTCAAAACTTAAAAAAAAAAAAATGGGGAAAATATAGATATATCAATTTTGCAAGAGATGAAAATATTTAAGTGTTCGAAATATTTCAAAAGCACTTGAAACCTTTGCAATTCAGGCATTAATGACAAAACCAATGCCTTACAAGCAAATATAGCTCAAGTGGAAAATAGGTCTCGAATGCTTTTGTAAATATTTTGAAGATTTAAAAAATTTCAACTCTTGCAAAAGTGAAATATCAATATTTTTCTCATAAGTTTTCTTTTTTATAACTGTACTAGCTGCGTGCCCGTTCTTCCTACGGTAGGAAACGAAAACTTTCCTTACATGTGTAATTTGAATTGATTCCAGTGACGTGGAATCTAAAAAAAACATTATTATTTAACTCTTGACGTAAAGTTTGCGTCATGCGTACTAACCTGGCATCGCTGCAATATAATGACTATAAAATCTACGCCAGTGTCTTCGCGATCAAAAAAGTGAAAAGCTTAACGGTTTGCAGAGACTCCTGAGTTTCAGAATGTTTTATTTCTACATCATACTGTGTTTAGGTTCAAGTTGTTGCATTAAATACCTAAGACCCTACATGAAATATACAACCGTTTATTTTAAAATAGTTGCGCACCCGCTCTTCATACGGGAAGGAGCGAGAATTTTACCAAAATCATATCTACATGTGACAAAACAGAATTTCCATTTTTTAAATGTTCAGGTAATATGCTCTGTTGAGATTACTGTGGGATATATGAACGCAAATTAGAATTCCTTTTCATTTAGTTGGTTGTAAGACAACCGCTGGAAAAGGATAAACAGAACACTTTTAATTTCATGAAATATTTATTAACGTGGTATATTGTGATTTACTCATATTATCCTTACGTACGTTAATGCAATTAATCTTCGCTTCTCTCTCTTCAAGGCTCAATTAAAAGAAACAGCTTAGATTATTTGGCACCAATGGTATCTTTTTATTCTATGGCGATTCTTTGCAATTTACGCATTAGCATAAACAATAATCATTTCACATAATGGTTGCCATTATGGAAGCTCTCCATATGTATTTAATTTATGCATAGTTCTAGTAAGATTGGCGTATTTAGCACTGCAAAAAAATTCATCTCTCCGTGGTGGAAAATACCCAAGCGGTTACAATTTAAATATACATGTATCCAATATAACGATATCTTATAAATCCTCCAAAATGGTTGTGCCTCGTGAAAACATCAAACTGTGTAATCTCGAGCAGCTATTTAGAATCGTTTTAATTGCGACAGGACGTTAGATTTCCAGAATTTAAAATTTTCGCGCATTTTTTAATTTATGACGTCGCTGTTTAACTGCCGTAAAAGATACCCCGGTTGGTTGAGGGAGTTAATTTGGATATTTCGCACAGTAGTTTTCAAACGGTATCACATTAAAACTTACAACGACGTTGAAAATTTTTTTGCTTATATAGGACCACTGTGGAGGAACGTAATCCAACATTAAAATAAAACTATACTCGCAACATGCATATGTTAGGAAACATATATGCTTGCGCTTGCGGCATAGTTAAATGCCGAAAATATAAAAAGTAAATAGGAAATTTTTAATATATCGCGCTTTAAAACGAACTTCGTCGCTTTTAAAATGAAGAAAATTTTCAGCTGCGTTAAAACATTTCAATTTTGAAATAAGCAACGGATTAAAATACCACTTATAACAATAATAATTGTGAATTTCTTAGTTTACCTCTACAGTAATTTTTAATCAAAATATCTTCTCTTGTGTTAAAAAAAAGGAGCAGGGATAAATGCGTTAAAATTGTGGCGTAATTTTTACATATCTTAAAGCAATTGACGTCATAGATCGTCACTTGCGAATCGAAAATCCGGTGCCCCATTTAAAAACTCTATCGATAGGTTGAAAACAAAACCTTTTTTTAAATCCGTTCTGTGGCAACCCAAGATAAATTCTCGTGCCGTGATTTATTAATGTAATGGCATAAGCTCTCCGGGTTGATGCTATTAAATTCTAAAAATTATCTTACTTCGTAAAAAATCATCTGATTTATAAGTTTTTCTTTTTATTTTAAAGAGGGGGAAAGTAATGTTTCTCGATTTGTCAAAATATCAAAAACTTATGACGGATAGAGTTCAAGCTGCAACAGTTTTAAAATTATTTTACGAAAACATTCGTCTAAAAAGATATTTAGTTTAAAAATTCCTAAAAATCTGTAAATTATGTTACATATACAGAACAAAGTTTTTAAAAGAAAGTTTTCTCCACTTTCCGATGATACAAATGCCGTTTTGCTGCAAGTGTAATTACCGCCGTTATTACGAATTAGGTGAAAAAATGCTAAAAATCACATAAAACGTAAAATAAAAAAAATTTCTAAGTCAAATTTTGAAAAAATCGCTTCGAAGTGCATAACTTTGTATTTAGAACTTCCTGAGTACCAAATTTGGAGTTTCTAGGTGTAGCCGTTTGTCCGTAACGCCGCCGACAGGCAAACACACACACAGACATCTTTTATAATAAGTAGAGATTAATGTAATATTATAAATCAATACAATATAATTAGTTACTTTATAATAAAAGCCGTAACGTCAGGCCTTCACTCAAATGACGATACCCGGAGTTCAAATGAAGCATTTAAATACCACATACAATAATTTACACACATAACTTTACACATAGTTAAGGGTGTTATTCGAAGAAACGAAATATCCCTCACAAACATTATATTCAAAGGCAAATTAACTAGTTGCCGCAGGGACTCGAAAAAATTCAGAATGATTCGTCACAAGCTGCACTAGCACTGAAATAAATTAAATAAGAGTGGCCTTTATTAAACATTCCGAAAAAATTCTTCAGCATGGAGTTGCATAGCAAAAGTTTTCTCAGAGTGACACATCCTGCTAAAATTTTCGATTTTTAAAATTTTTTTCTGAAAGTTTCGTACCTCATTCATGTTCATCATTTATTACTGTATACAGGATGTCCCAGAATTATTGGAACAAACTGAATGGGGAGGTAGGGCACATAATAAGGAATTAGAATCACATAGCAATGCGAGGTCATAAACCCCGTTTTACTTTACCTGTTAATAATCACTTTGGAAAAAGAACCAATGTGTTTGTCTAATTTCTTAACCAAGTTTTATAGATAACGGGCTTTTCTTCAAAAATTCCATCCATGAAATGAAATAGAATCTTTAAACTATTAATTTTAGTCACATGTTTCCTGCGAAAGATACATTAGTTTTGTATGAACAAGGGTCGAAAAGTTCACTATCATTTCAGCACTTGTTCCAAAGTGATTATTAACAGCTACAAAAGAACGTTTCTGACCCCACATCTCTATGTGATTCTGAAGCCTTATCTCATGCCCTACCACCCCTTAAAATTTGTCCCAATAATTCTGGGACACCCTGTACAGTGCAGCTTGTATAGAGGTATTCAAAAAATTCTGTGGGGCTTGACATAATTAGTTTATTTGTATTTATGTTCCGAAATCATATGATTTTTTTTCGAAATACACCGTTGAAAGTATATTCGTAGGCAAACAAAAACAAGCAAGAAATACATTGTTCATTTACAGCAATCACATAATATTCTCCGTAATTGAAGAGTTTACAATACACAGCTACAAATGATTATTTCTTCGAGGGAAGTACATGTGTTCAGGAAATCAATCAAGCGTGAAACACCTTGCCATTGCAATGAATACAATTACTGTTGCCAATCTATCGATTGAAAAATACCTTTAACTCTTTAACACGCAGCGTTCCCGCTCTGGGAACACCAAACTCTGACGTTTTGACTGTTGCCAGTCACGAAGAATAGATTTGATTTCTATAAAAATAGTTGCGGGTGACGTAACTCCATGAGAATCTTTTGCTTTTTAGCACGTCATTTCCCGTAAAAAAAATGGTCACGATTATTTTTAACAGCACTGACATCTGCTGAAAAATGGAAGAATGCGGGAACAGCTGGATAGATTGCCCAATGCTGAAAAAAGAGCAGCCGTTGCCATCGCTCGACTTAACTACCGGCAAGATGGCGGACTATCGAAACGTTCATTGCGTGTCACAGACCCTTTTTGACCCTTTGTCTGGCTGTGCCGCACAGCCAGCTGTCGTCAAAAAAAAAAAGGTCTCTAGACCTGTGGCACACGATGAACGTTTCGATCGTCCGCCATCTTGCCGGTTAGTTAAGTCGAGCGATGGTAATGGCTGCCCTTTTTTCAGCATTGGGAAAGGGTTGCGCCTTAAAGGGCTAACCCTATTTTTTTATTACTTTACAAAATGTTTATTCACAAGTTGTGTTTACTCACTCGTCTATTTACCCTACGCGCGAACAATATTAAACCCATTTTGTCAGAAAAAAGAACCTAATTTCGAAAATTATCACGAGAATTAAATCACGGAGCGTACATTACACAATTTACGCTATAGATGTCTAATAAAGCTGTCTCCAGAGGCGCGCACTAAATGGATTGGAAGGACACATCTCCAAACTCCAAAATGCATCTTCAAAGAGTTCGTCTATAAACTGCGAACTCTTCTAATCCGGCCTGAGTAAGTTTACATCAGTTAGAGGGAAATGATTGTTCTTTGGGTCGATTTTCACGAAATCATTCACTCGAGAGATTGCTTGAGCAAGTGCATATAATTTTCAGAGTTTGTTTACTTTCTGTTAAACGCACACGCCGGCTGCCGATATCAGTTCCCATTAGTCACGTTGCTCTGGCAGTGTGTTCTTGAAGGGAAAATATTTTTTGGAGATCCATCTGATAGGCTTTTAAGCTTGAAAAGGGATTATTAAAATTTTAAAATAACTTATAATAATATGTTCTGACTCTCCGACTTTAGATTATACATATCAAAAAAACTAAAAAAATATGTTTGTATACACTCAGTATTAAGCAATTAAATCGTTTTCAGTGCTCGAAGTGTTTGAAAATACATTGAAATGCATGCAGTTCATTCGAGTTTTAACAAAACAGGACTAGAAATTCAAAAAAATCTTCAACAACTTTAACCCTTTAACGCGCAGTGTTCCTGCTCTGGGAACACTGCGCGTTTGACTCTTGCCAACGTTTTGACTCTTGCCAACGACAGTTACGAAGAAGAACTTGATTTCTATAAAAATAGTTGCGGGTGACATTGCTCCACGAGAATCCTTTACTTTTTAGCACGTAATTTCCCGTAAAAAAATGGTCACGATTATTTCTAACAGCCCTGACATCTGCTGAAAAATGGAAGAATGCGAGAACAGCTGGACAGATTGCCCAATGCTGAAAAAAGGTCAGCCGTTGCCATCGCTAGTGCCGGCACAGCCAGCTGCGTCAAAATAGGATCTCTAGATCTGTGGCACACGATGAACGTTTTGATCGTCCGCCATCTTGCTGGTAGTTAAATCGAGCAATGGCAACGGCTGCCCTTTTTTCAGCATTGGGAAAGGGTTGCGCCTCAAAGGGTTAAATAAATTGTCTATTGATTGTTGTTTGAAGACTATCTTTTCGTTCCTTTATTGCAGTATGATTCCTGATCATATTGGTTCCCTCTTAACTCCCTTTATTGACGACAGCTGGCTGTGCGCGAGCACAGCCAGCTGTCGTCAAAAAAGGGTCTCTAGATCTGTGGCACGCGATGAACGTTTCGATCGTCCGCCATATTTCTGGTAGTTAAGTCGAGCGATGGCAACGGCTGCCCTTTTCTCAGCATTGGGCAATCTGTCCGGCTGTTCTCGCGTTCTTCCATTTTTCAGCAGATGTCAGCTGTTAAAAATAATCTTGACAATTTTTTGACGAGAAATGACGTGCAAAAAAGTAAAGGATTCTCGTGGAGCTATGTCACCCGCAGCTATTTTTATAGAAATCAAGTCTATTCTTCGTGATTGGCAACAGTCAAAACGTCAGAGTTTGGTGTCCTCACGGCAAGGACACCGCGCGTTAAAGGGTTAAATCCTTAAAAATTCTGAAGGATATTTTTGGGACAACCTGTATCTAGAAAAAAAAAGTTTTAGGTCTTATTAGAACATCATTCCCGAACAACCCACACTAATTAGTGCGTTCCACTTTTTGACCTTACAAGTTTTATTTCATTCAGATATAAATTTAAGAATAATTTTTGCTATTTTAATCTAAACATAATTATATTCCTCTATTGTTTTACTATATTTTGGAGCTTAGAAAATTTATCTTTATTCCAGGTTTTTCTCTATCTACCAGTTTCGCTCTCTAATTTTTTTTTTATTTTTCAATTAATTTTCTATTCAGTTCAACCAATAAAGCATTTTGGTCTCATCTAACAACAATCAGCACAGCTGCAATCAGGAAATGCCTATACTCACGCAGATATTTAAATCAAGATTTATCTAAGCTGGAATTTCATTCACTATGCCTCCAGAGAAAACTTTATCGAATGCACAGTCTGCGGTTTTTTTAAAACTTAATTGTAATAGTTATAGCATTGTACATTTGTGCGTCTAATATTTTATTCCAAGCTGCAAGCTCATCAATCCCCAACTGGACTTATATAACTTTGCAGTTCACGGTTTTTTTTCTCAGACATTTCAAAACTAAACTAAATTTCCACACTATTGTAGATTAGTGGGCCAGGATTAGAGATGAGTTCGGGCTCATTTTTTGAAGCCCGAGCCCGCCCGAGCCCGAGGACCTTTCATCCGAGCCCGCCCGAGCCCGAGCAATATTATTTAAGTCGGAGCCCGAGCCCGAAATTTCAGTTAAGATTTTTAAAAAATTCAATTACTTCATTGATAGAATACAATAAATTTTGCCGTTTGTGCAAATTAAAGACAAATATAGTTGCAAACTCCGAATGCACTTTCTAATTTTTTGTATCCGTCCTTTATCAAAAAATGTCGGATCTCATGACTAATTAAGGAATATAAACCGCCGTTCTAAAATACCCAAAGAGCTTCATGCACCTTCTAGGCGCCCGTGCCGCTATTTTTATTTGTTTATTTATTTATTTTTCTTTTATAAGTACTTTTATTTTCCTCATGAATCACTTTTCAAAATCTATTTCAAGCAGTATGTTCAATAAAGGAGAAATTTTTCATGAGCCCGAGCCCGAACACAATTGTGAATTACAGAGCCCGAGCCCGGTTCGGGCCCGGGCTCGGGCTCGGGCTTTCTGGCTCGGACTGACCCCGTCTCATCTCTAGCCACGATAAGCGGTTCTCTGTAGTTTTATTATTAACTAGCCGCCTCCGGCGACCAGTTGGTTCGCCATCTTAAAAAACGCCATCTTTAATAACCCTGTTTAATCTTAATAAACCCTTAAACCCCGGAGAGAATCCTGTTCTTCACCGGCTTTCTTGGCACTGAAATCTCGGTACCTAGGTACAGATTCTGAATGGAATTTAAAATTAAGATGGTTAAAAACAGGAGCGGCCCTAGGGTAAGTGGCGCCCCCTGCTAATACAAAAAAGTCGCCCCCTTTTATGCTCTACTTAGTTTTTGAGTTCGAAATGACGCCCCTTCGAAGCCGGCTCCCAGATGCGATGCTTACTGTATCGAGCCGTCCCTGGTTGCAAAAATAAGATGGTTAAATGATAAAAACCTACAAAAAGGAACAAATTATTTTCGTCCTATATTAATTCTGAAGAGCTTCTGGATATATTGGCCTTTATAAAAAATGGAAGCGAAAAAAACTAAGAAAATCTGAAACACTTTCAGATTTTAAATACACACTAAAGTGCTATGTATTAAAAGCGTATTATAATCCATGGGTCTCCCCTATTTTCTTTCCTTATTCCATTAAGTTGGAAAGTATATCATTATTGATGAGTGTGATTAAACACAATTAAAGTTGATATTTCTAACAATTTTCTTTCTGGATGTAATACATTAGAAATAAATGGGAAAAAGCTGCGTAGAAAAATGCACAATTCGAACTAAAATAAAGTTTAAAAACTCATTCAGGTGTATTCATAATTCAAGTAGCAAAAGCAGACGATAAATAGCGCTCGGTGCTAAAATCACATCTTCTCAAAATCGCACATCAACACTTTTATTTTTCGCCAAATTAAAAAGTTGCACAGTTATTTTCGGAAAATTTCCAAATTCTATTTTTCTTTTGAGTATAAATCATTTCAATCCTGCTCTGATTTCCCATGCATACGATATTTTAATTAAGAAATAACCTTACAAATTATATAAACAAAAAAAAAATCGCTTTTCTTTTATTTTTACTTCAAGAGTCTGAATAATTTAATAAACTTGCCAAACATGGCAACCTAGATATTCTCAAACCTCGCTCTTTCCATTGCGGGGTTACAATTGCGATATGACGAGAACAAAAATGATTTTTTTGAGACACGTTTTTTATCGATATCTCCTAAATTAATTCGAATTTTGAAAAAAATCGCTTCGAGGTGTGTCGGGACCCGTCCTGGAGAATTTCCGTACAAAATTTGGTAGGTCTACGATCACCCGTCTGCGAGCTACGCGAGACACAGACAAATTAACTAACTAACGGACAGTTTACACATTGCTTTATTTAAATAGATTTTAATAATAACTCAAGAAAACTTTTGTAACGCATTTACCATTAAAGCTTATACAAATACTACAAAATGCATGAAATCACATGAATATATCTTGAAAGAATCTCTGAGAGTTATCTTTTTCACTTTGGATCGCGAAAGTAATCTCTGATGGTGAAAGTATCAAACTTTACAAAAGGAAAAAAAAAGAGGAATCTTCCACTAAGGAATTAGACTATGTGACACTTAATTTTATATTCGTCACCCTCTTAGCTAGTATAATCACTGCTTCAAGAAACTTATAAATTTGTAACGTTTGTTGAATCGTTTGAATTAAAGCTACCTCAGATTTTTAAGGTTGGCGGTCTCACAATACTGTACTGATCTCTTCTTTGATCCCTACTTTGTATGGGGTTGGGGGTTAGTTGGAATTTCAACACATTACAGTGTCTCGGATAGCAAAGCTTTATGTATGTCATTAGTTGCGTAATGTAATTTTCGGGAAATATTTTTACTTGATGTGCAGAAAATCCATAACTTCATTTTAAATATCGCTTTGACTTCATTTATTCTCTTTCTTTTTTATCTGCTTAACGCTTCAAAAATAAGTACTTGCTCAAAGATCTGGCGTATGTGACACAAAATAACAGTTCTGTCCCCTTAGTGGTGAGATAATATAATCCTCGAGATCAACTATGGCAGAAGCTAAAGTTTGTTTGAATACGCTCAGTTGGTTCATAATCATATCTTTGGCAGATATGT
Organism: Cheiracanthium punctorium; assembly: GCA_038373885.1. Lineage (NCBI taxonomy): Eukaryota > Metazoa > Arthropoda > Arachnida > Araneae > Cheiracanthiidae > Cheiracanthium > Cheiracanthium punctorium. The sequence goes on along the minus strand of JAWZYV010020310.1, from coordinate 302,007 downwards.
CAGTTGCGAGTAAGCCTCAGGTTGCCATGGAAACGACGCGTCATTCAATTGAAAGTTTTCCTGCAAAAGTTCTGGCAAATAACTGGAAAGAAAATACGCCAGGTAAGTGGATGTTTTTCCTATAAGATGATTGCATAAATTCTTCTCCCAGTGGTGTATGGCCAGCAAATAAAGTAACTTAAGGCAATAGAATTAATGATATAGCATGGTGCTACGGAAGGAAATAATCACTGTGACAATCTAAATCGATTGACTTCTTGCAAATAGTTGTTTTTGCCTGTATCGTCCAAATAATTTGGTGTTTGTCAATAATGAATAACTTTTATGTTGGCTGTCCCCAAAAAAAAGTGGTAACAATCTTTAATTCTTTATCTAATAGTAATGAGTGTGCAATGTAAATTGAAAAAAAAAATAGTTCAAAATAAGGTACGACAAAAGACTAACGTTAATAAAAACTCTTCTCGTTAATTTTCAAAACATTACACTTTTAAAATTTGTATACGACCCTGTACAGAAAAAAAAGAGTAAAATCCGAACTAGTAAAATGTGTATGAGGGGATATACAAATTTGAAAATTATATCCAAAAAATTGTCAGAGATATGGAGATGAACATATGCTGACTTAACCCACTTTTCAATAACTCTAGAAGGGAAAATATCATATCGGGTGAAGGTGTTGCAGGGGTCGTACAGAAATCCCGAAGGAAAATAATTTTTGTACTTTAGCAATAAAGTTCTCAGGCACGACGTAATTTTCGTGCCATATATTTTTATTCTTAAATGACATGTAATACATATTCTACATAGATGCCTCAAAAATTGCATCTATCACATATATTTGAAAACGGGTTAGCTCAGAACAGTATCCTTGGTCTTCTTAAAAAAATACTGACTTTTTATGCATAAACAAGTTCTCAAAAATGTGCAAATGCATTCAGCGCAAAGGAAAATGTGCGCTACTGTATCCGTTGAAATCTGAAATTCTACTTCTCTAAAAATTCTCTGTTTCCACACATTATTCTGTAACATAATTGCGAGCTAAAAATACTTCTCTAACTCGACTTTAGCGTTGTATCACCTGCTCAGTTAATTTAAAAGAACTCTGTTTAAATAAAATCATTGAAAAATAGCTTCACCTTTCTGTTGAACAATGAGTATAGTGTTTCTGGTGAAATTTAGTTAATGGAAAATTCTCGTTATCTCCCAATAGACTGGTTTCAACCTTAAAATTTAACAGATCCTGTTGCAGTAGTATTTGTTTCCATGTTAGTTAATGTGTTGCATGTGAAGCTAGCTTTGAACAAAATCTTTTGTTTAGGCTGTTCTTTTTGGAATAACATTCAACTTTTGAAATGCTTTCATGTCTCTTTACAAGGTGTATAATGAACTGTTACGAATGATGAACCTGTAAGAGTCATGAAACACTAAGGAAAATTGTTAAACATGTGTCATTTTGCAAAATTTCCCAAAAACAGTTATCCCCAATGGTTCATTTTTTAAGACAATTTTTGTGTTCACGGATTTTTTCTGAAAGTTGTATGAGACATACAACTTCACTGTTAATGTTAATCCCCAGTGCATAGGGTGAAAAAGCATTAATATTTTTTTTCGAATGTTTAACATGATTGGCTTGTTTTTAAAGCTGTTCGATGGAACGCTTTTAAGAAACAGACAAATGCCTACAAACTAAGAACCGAGGTTTCCGATAAAAACATTTCTTCCGACTTTCTGACAACGCAATAGATAGACTCGTCTGTGAAGAATGTAAAAATGAAATCTTACATGTTTGATTCTGTCTAGCCTTATTACTGAGAGAATTTCTTAAATTACTTTATAATACGTATTATCTGTTTGTGCAAAAAAAGCTTCATATCCAAGTATTCAATTAATTGGACAGACAAGAATCCCAATATATTATGTACTATATAATTTTTTTTTCTCGGTAAACTTTTCTCAGAGAAAACATAAGTAGTTTTTCTAGTCCTCACGAACTATGTTTTTTAACTCTCAGTGTTCATAAAAGTAATACTCCTAAGAAATTAAGATCTGAAATCCTTACGTAGAAAGAGAAGCCCATTGTCACTTACGGAGCTCATCTTACAATTAATTAAACTATAATCCTAAGTTGCGTTAATATATTCCGTGGTAGTTTCAACAAAGAGACTACTAACTTTTTTTTTTTTTTTTTTTTTTGAGATTTTGTTTTCGCACAGGTAGTTACGATTATAGTTTAGGAAAACATTCGTTTCCTACCGTGCGAAGAACGGGCACGCAACTAGTTGTAATAAATAAATTTAATTCTAAGCCAGGCTTAGAGGTAATGCGTGATGATTCATTCGGAAAGAAAACACGTTTAACTTTTTCGCTTCAAGTACTCTATTCTGCAAGGGTGGTTCAAAAGCAAGGTGGCAAAGTCCTTTAATAGGACAGCTTATTCACGAAGAGGCACACAGACATTGCAAGGAATTTGGTACAGATTGCTGTTTCAACATACCCTCCATATGCATCAAAGTATTTGTTCCATCAGCTTACCAACGATAGAGATCAAAGATAATAGATCAATTTACCAACGATCAGTTTACCAACGATATTTTACGACCATAGAGGTACCGAAACGGTATCTCTATGGTCAAAACCGGCGCTGAAGAAAGCAGGCTCTGTTAGCTGTAGTCACTTAACAACGGCGTCCTGAACTGTGGCATCGGTTTGGAAAGGGTGCACCTTAGGGATAGTCCCATACTGATTTGGTCACGTTCTGGTGATATTACCATTCGGAAAATCAAAAAAAAAAAAAAAAAAAACATGGATTTAAACCATTGCCTATAGGGTTGACGATAGCTGTGTTGATTGTGGTGTGCCAAAAGTCACCTTGGTTGTCCTTGATTTATCGCCAGCTTTAGCACCAAAAAATAAATCTCCAAAAGTGAGCCCAGCTTGGCTGTATCTTCTATATTTAGAGAGAAATTGGCAAACTATCGTTCTTTTTGTTTTTTTTTTTAGAAAAATCATATTTTAAAAAAAAAAATACACTTGTCATTTCTGATGTACGATTTCAAAATCTACCGTATCAGGGACTATTTTACTGCCAACTGCGTGCATCTCTTAGTTTCTTTTACGGTTGCATTGCACTTTCTTTTTCAAAACTTTTAAGCCATCTAAAATACATCCTAGGACTACAATCCTATCTAATTACATATGTGGTTGTATGACTATAATACCTGTTATAATACTATCGTAAGGATCAACGAATTTCTGCGTATGATTTTTACTCCCATCATGCAAAGTTTTTGCTAGTTTTTGTTTTAGAAATATTCATCTCGATATTCTAAAACATTTTATTCAATTTAGAACCCTTTGCGAAGACTAAAACTAAAATGATCAAAATCCGCGATTAACATCTTTAGTAGCTGGGAAAAAAAAACTAAGAATTGTATTTTCTCTTACGTATGAACCATACTTTAAAATATCATAGAAATTTTCAATAATTTTTATCGGTGAGAATAGAAAAAAAAGGACTTTTTATGTACTCTGGGGAAATTTAACTTTTCCAGACCATAATACTCTGAATTTAAAAAAAAAAAATTGTCAAGTGTTCAATATCTAACGTTTGCATTTACCATAAATTAAAAAAGCATTATTTTATCCAAAATTGAATTTTCTCATACAGAATCTTTTCATAATTTCTTAAGCTTTATATCCATGCATTCCCAAAGGTTGAAAAATTGTCATAATTTTGAACGTTTAGAAGAATACCTTCATGAAGTTAATTTCGATCTTCGAAGCTTCAATTAAAATTGTATTTCTTTTTAATTCTTTATTTTTTAATTCTTCATTTCTTCAATCTCTTTTATCTAAATATAAATAAGACACTTCTGCGAAAACCAAAGTTTATTGCAAATAATTGAGTTTTTTCTGCATAAGTTCTGCATTTAATAGGGCTTAATTTTAAGTAAATTGAATTCACTTTTGAACTTTACGCTTGAATGAGGTAATCATTTTTCACATTTTTTTTATTACGTAATAAAGTTTACTTGTTTGTTAAACTTATGATGAAGAGAATTCAAGTTTTGGAGGATTATGATTACCTTAATTTAAAGCGGCTCGATAAAAATAAGCAAGATAAGTAATTAAGAATTCAAATTCATTATGGGAGTAGAAAAATATTGCATAAAGAGGCATTTCACATCACTTTTGCCTACTTATTTTACTTATTCAAGACAACTGTTTATTGAATTAAATTATATTCTAGCAATTAAATTCTAGTTGGAATTTTCGATTTCCACCCTCTTCTTTTTCCATTAAATAAAGCATTTAGTTCCTGGAAGCAGATTTCAAAGTAAATAACTAAATACTGAGCGTGAAAAACTATGTTAAAAACCAACTTTTTTATATAATACGAAAATCTATTTTTTTTAACTTGTATTAAATTACTGTAACAGAGATACCTACTTTCATTAAATTGGTGTAATGATAGAACAAGCTAATCCCAATCTTTTTAACGTGGTATCTAAAAAAACTAGGTACATATGTAGGTAATAAAAAAAAATAAATGAGCTGGTAAAAACCGATGACTTGGTAGTTTATCGACATCTCCCTCCCTTCTCCCCTAACTCGCATAACTGAAAAACAATTAGGAGTTGAATGTGGAAATTTTAAGATTCAGGACTGTTATAACATCTAGTTATGCATCAATCTTTTTGATTGCTGTCCACTGAGTAGTTTATTTACAGGGTCATCGAAAAGATTTTCAATATCATAAAATCTATGGCCAGCTTCAATATCAATGGGCCTATATAGTTTCAAGATCTCAATTTCAAGTTTAATAAGTTTGAATGAAGTGCATTAAATATTTATTTACATGGTCACCGAAAACACTTTCAACACACTAAGTTCTATGGACAGCTTCAATATATCGAAAGTTTATGAACAGTCATTGTTTAAACAATGCAAAAAAAGCTCGCCAACTGCTGCCTTCCTTGGTGAGTTTTGGTAAAATCTGCCGAACTGAGCTCCAGAAATGTGTTTCTAAAACTGAACCCAGATTAATAATATCTTTTATATTTGGCGATAAATTGCCGAACATTAATATTATTGAAGTATCAGACCTCAATTTCGCAGTTCTTATCAGTTTAAATGAAGGGCATCAGCAATGTACGTAGTTTTATCGATGTACATGGAAGACATGAGTAGTCCAAATCAGATTTTTCTTTTTATTTATTTATTTTTTTTTTGGGGGGGGGGGTTGGGGGGGGGAGGTTGGGAACAATTAACTTAACTGCTTAGCGCAGAAACTGTGCTTGTAATCGGACGATTATCTTTCTTTTCTATAAAACAACCGAAAAAAAAATTTTTTAGGAAATTTTTTTTATTCTTCTTTACAAATAAGACACAATAAGAATTTCATATATATATTTCCCCAACTAAATTCCAATCATTCCCACGCTTGAAATAAGCGTATAAGTTCCAGCCTAAGTACGGCTATTTTTGTTGCTTCTTCCAGTCGCCAGAGTATCGAAAGAGGCTGTACATTCATTTAATTCGATATCGAAACACAATCCTCAATATATTAAATGGGTCCGGAGTTCAGTTTCACCCACTCTAAATGGCGGGAAATGTATGAGAGTTATTCACACACACACACACATTCAGATTCCCTTACTCTTTGAATGGGGAGGGAGAAGTCATATCGATTTCTTTAAAGACATTCCCTGAATGCCAATACAAAGCTAAATGAATTGCTATATAGCCAACATATATATATATATATATATATATATATATAACATGACTATCTACAGTAATGTGAGTAATTGCATGAAATATGATATCCAAAAAAGCATTTACGAAAAAAAAAATCATTATTAAGGTACATCATATGAATTTACGAAAAATTCCAATTAATATATTTCCGTTAATATATTGAAAATATTTTCTAGAAATATTGTTTTATCGAATCATCTTATTTATTACCAGAAATGATCTATACTAATATTTGTTTTCTATAGCATTCCGCCATAATGGATTGTTCTAACCAGTGACTTGATATTTCCGAACGCATTTCTGCTAGTTAAAATTAAATGTTAGAAATCTAAAATAATTAACTAGTCATTTGTTCTAGGTTTCGCCGTTTCTAAGTTAAAAGACAAGGGAGATAATTTTAAAAAATGAAACAAATAAATGTGTTTCCTAGATATCAGCCAATTTTTCCGTTTCTTTATCGCCTCCAAAGCATAAGCAAGAAGGTATAATATGAATTCGGACATTTGTCTGTTTGATTTACAGTAATAAAGCGTCGGTGTCCCTGCCACTTCGAGATATCGAGGTTATCCCACTATATAGTTACACTCATCCCTGACTCACTCTCTAACAATTCCAGTCCAACCACATCAAAACAAAACTTTTACCGTCATTAATCCAAACAGATTAAAAAGTTATTGTCTAAAACTATAATAAAATTCACACCGTTTGTACGATCCACTTGAAATTTTTCATAGTCAAGTATAAAAATATAGTAAATAATCTGCGCTTCTTTAAAAATCTGAAAATTCACTCGTTGCCTCTTTTTTAAGCGATTTTTAGCTCTTTTCAGCACCATTTTATTTCCGAGAGTGAAAAAAGGGAATCATTTGCGTGACAATATGATCTGTTTCAAATGAAAATGACGTCATATAATTGAGATTCCAATTTATTTTAAATACTTTTTTCCAGATTACAAAGTTTTTTTTTTTTCACAAATAAATCGTCTGCATAGATATAAGAATGGCTGTGTACACGAAACAAAATATTTCGAACGAGAAAAGTTTCCGCACGTTTCCAGAAGATCATGAAATTCGATTTAGGCATAAAAAAATTGAATATAAAGTTTTTTATTTTAGGCGGGGGAAGATTAAATATGTTGAGCGTAGACATATTTTCGTCAAATATTTTTTTTCTAGCGCCCGTTGTAATTGCCTCCACAACGGGCTTTGACTTCTAGTGCTGTAATATTAACATTCCGTTTACAATTCAGGTTCTCAAACTTGTTTCGAGCACCACCTACTTTGAGATTTAATAAGAAAAATTAACCTCCTACTTTATATTTTTAGCATACCTTTTTACATAACAATGTGCTGCGTATCTTAAAAATAGTTTTTGCAATTGTGACTTTAAAACATGCATTACGATATGATTAGGGCCGAAAGGATATCGCTCCTATTCAGTTTCTGAGATCAAAGACTGCTTTAATGAGAGGAAATAAAACTTAAACATATTTAAAAGTATTTTTATTAACATTAGGGTTCTCAAACTCTTATTATTTATGTAAAACTTTTTAGAACTTGATTGCCTGACGTACCAGCCGCTTTCGATATATTATGAAATGACATTTCGAAAAAATGACATTTAAAAATGTCAAAAAAATGACAAAAAAATGACATTTAAAATAAATTATAAACAATACAATTAAAATGCTACAATTCATTACGTAAGACAGAAATCTTCGTAATTGCACTGCATTAATTACACGTACATGCATATTGAATCTTTATCCTGCAAGAAACCAATTATTCTACCTTAAGTCCAACATTGTGGAGACGATATTACTTCTCTTGTACGATAGCTCAGTAGAATTAAGCTTTTTATTCTATATCTCAGAAAAAAGTAATAACTTACTTTTGTTTCTGTTACTTAATTTATTCACTTTAGCAATTCTTAATAAATTACATATTTCGTAGCTTTTATATAGCAACCCGTCACATAACAGCATTCCAATTCGAAAGAAAAAATACGCACTTCTGAAAGAAAAAGTTCTCAACAGCGTTGCCAACGAACTTTTTCTTTGACGAAAAACAAAGTTAAATAACTTTAGCAGACGTTTCCGAACATAAGATGGATGGATCGATACATTTATTCTTACATAGTTTGAGGAACGGAGATATAAAATATATAATTTCGTTAGCGTTTTGATCAGTTTAAAACTTGACTAAACATATTTTAAAAGAAATAAAACAAAATATCCTTAATTTATCTAGAAGCTGTTGGGTCACAAGATTCGACTGCATTTAATTTTAGTTTAAAATACTGGTAATTCCACGTATCCCGTGAAAAGGCTGGTTTTTGGTGCTAGAATTTGTCTGCTGTCACCCCTCTAGATTGCTTTAACGCCCCCTAAATTTCTCTAGGCCTTTCACTGCCTTCCCTTCTGAAGGTCTCCGATGTCCATAAAGGGCGATAACTCCCCCTTTTAACGGCCATAAGTAACGCCTACTACATAAATGGCTCTGCATGATCATTGGGACTGGTTTAGAAATGAATTGTGTAAGGTCTTTTAGTTAATAATACAGATTAACGTTTTTGAAATTTCTGTGAAGGAAAAAAAAAAACATTTTTCTATTAACAGAAGTTAAAGGCTTCTGCAAGTGTGGTATTTTTAAACTGGGTATAAACTTGTTTACAATGAACCCCATAAATTCAGGCCTCAGACTAAAAAAATAAGAACGCCCCTTGCTTTTTTTTTATTCTAAAGCTTATCTGTTTTAAATAGAGCCCCTAAAATCATAGGCCGGAGAAAGAAAAATTTTTCCTAATTACATTGGTACAATCAACGCTCATTTTGATGTTTTTCAAAAGAAATTATCCTAGGGGTACACCACCACCTACGTTGAATGAATATACAGTCCTGGCTACAGCTGATAGCTACTAAGTACAAGAATGGCTGCTTGCATATCGTATATTTTGAAGACTTCGATTTACCAGATGTAGGCAACTCTCGTCCCCTCATAACTTACTGAGGGCTTACTCGCGCCATTTTTTCCCCAATCCAGACCCTCATCAGAAAGCACGGAGACTTCTGAATGTTGGAATCCCTCAGAAGCTGCTAATGACCTCCAACAGTGCTTTCAAAATCACGGAATGTGCTTGATTGTACACTGGATTACAAAAGTTGGTCTTCAGTGATGGGCCAGCTGCGTTCGCCATGGAACGAATTTTCCCTCAAGAAGTAAATGAACCCCAACTACCCTGGACGTGTTCACTAAAGCAGCGACAAAATATCTCCTACGCCGAACTAAAGAAGCTTTCTAAAAGCCAGTACAGCATCGGCACAGATATCACGTCTCTGCAACGATGTGAGCAAATGAAAACGCGTTTCAAAGTGCATGTTTTCAGCATGACTTATCTTTCTTGTCCAGAACACTCGCTCAAAATACGAAAAATAAACAAAAGCACTACATAAAAAAAGTTTTAAATATATAAAACGAAATGACTATATTCGGTAAGCATAGCAAGATTATATATATTTTCAGTTTTACAGCAATCGCAGAGTATATCCTTTACAAATCATAAAATATTCCTCTAGAAGAATTCGAATTTCCATAAGGTACGTTCTTTTCCATTGGCACTTGTCTTAAAATTCAATAAACTTACAAGGATATAGAAAATAAGTTAGGGTAGAGTTGAGAAAAGAGGGGCTGGAATATTCAAATCTATGAAATCGAAACGCTGTTCAGCGCCACTAGAGGAAATTGAACGTAAAGCATAAATTGGACAAATTGAGAAATGTTATAGCGTTCGAGGGAAATATTTACTCTTACTTTATTCGACTATATCAATACTGGAATCCATTACATTAATAATTCTGAGATTTACCTTCTACTTTTTGATATGATTATATAAACGTGGTAGATTTCTTCGATAAAGTAAAGAAAATTAGGAATATTTCTGTACTTTAAAGATTTAAGAATTCCTCATATTTAGTCTGTGAACATACCATGGATTTTTTTTTTTCAGGATTAATTTCAAAGCATTTTTAAGAATTTTTATAACTATTCCCAATTTAAATGTAAAATAATTTATTAAATAATATGCGTCACATAACTTTCATCAACGGCAAGTATGGTAGTTTAGTTTGTTGCCGATTCCGCCCAACAAAACTAACTTTGTGTCAGCGGAGTTAAATATTATGCCTTTGATATTTGGAGTTACTCATTTTTTACGATTACATTTGTAGTCGAAACTTTGTTCTCAAAGATTGTGCGATTTTACTTTCAATATATCGAATCTAAATTTTGTTATAAACTGTAATGTTGCTTTCCTGTCATACGGGGCATATTGTGGAGAAATGAGTTTTACAGGCATTATGTGGCTGTTGAAAACCTATACCCCTCTGACCTGGGCGACACACTTGGCGGCCATTTGGCGACTTTGGCTGAAAAAATGTAATTTCTCAAAAGTTCTGGAATTTTCTGTCTATCTCTGTCAAAAAGGAGGTTACAAGGCATCTTCCAGAAATTTCTATGTGACTTCATATCCAGTCCCGAAAACTAAAAAAGCCAGAGAGATGTAATTCAGATGAAAGATGATTTGGAAATCCTTGTGGATACTTTTCCGAAGTAGAGCGCTTTGCTGTTGTTATTAATAATTTACGGATTGTTTGTTTTTATTATTTTGTGCGAGCTCTGTACATTCTTGTGGTACTAGTGGTACCATTTTCTGGAATAATCGATAAATAATCTTTTCTTTTCTATTAAACCAGCATTTTGGACTGTTTAGAGAGCTCCACTCAGTAGGATTTGTTACAAGATATACCGTATTAGCCCGGATATATCGCGAGACTTTTTGACTGATAATTTCCCGATAAAAATCGGACTCGCACTAAATTCGAGGTCTAAATAAATTGGATTTTTCTAATTATCATGAAGAAAAAATTCAGGGTCGCGTTATATTCGGACTAATGAGATATATATGTGTTTTTATTTATTTATTTATTTTTTTCAATGACGGGATCTTGCCTTGTAGGCTTTGGCTACTATAAAGACCGGGAAAATCCTGGCCTCTTATTCGGTTCGCCCAATTTGTGGGCCAACATCGTCCCCTTTCGAGGGTTTTCTCTGTGAATAACTTCCAGATGAGTTAGTTGGACCTGGATTGGAACCCAAAGAGGTGTCGTTTCATCGTGGAGGACATTCAAACCATGACATATGTGCACCAGCTCTTTTAAGCATACACGGTCCTACAGTAATTCGGTCGAGAAATGTCGTCACCTTCCTGAGAGCTAGCCTAGGTCAGCACCATTTGGCCTTCGATGTTCTGATGGACCCGAGCCTCAATCGACTGGGTTACTGTGGACACTTATACAGTCGAATACAAATAAGAAGATATGAATTTGCTCGATTTCTATAAATTATCATCCTGCACTTTTTTGCATTAGATGAATTTTTCTTCCTATTTCAAAGCCATTTACATGGAAAAGTCTAATTATATTCCAAATATAATGATTCATGTAATCATAATTATTGTAATCTGTTTGCTAGGTTTTTTTTCCTAGGTTTTTTTTAACACCCGCATTTCTATAAAATACCAATAAGAAAAGTCGATGCTTAGTCATATAAGTAATTAGTCATATAAGTAATACTATAATTAGTCCTATAATAATACTATAATTAGTCATATAAGTAATACTAAGTAATAGTTGCTTTCTAAAAAGCGTACAACAGTCGCAAGAAAAAATATATGTACTTCAATAATTAGTTCTGTAAAAATAAGACGATCGCACACGGATTCCGTAGAGCTCTACAAATTATCTGGAAAAAATAGGTTCAGCTTCTTTCTCAATCAGATTGAGTCATCTGTTTGATTTCTTAAAATTCCGTGTGCCAAGATGCATCGTGTTCACCTCCCAGAGTTGTAATTGTGGCTTAAGAATATGATGGCATTTTATCTCCTCGTTATACATGCATCCCATGCACGCGAATTTTTACATTAGCTTATAAAGAGCTCTCTTTCTGGAAAATGAATTATCGACACAAAAAAATTGTTCCATAACACGCTTAAAAATGGCTCGTATAACAAGGTAAAAGTAATGAGACAGATGCTGATGCTAATGATCAAACAGAACTCGAATGTTTGTCTATAACGTAAGTGACTCATACAACACGGATTCTTATAACCCGAACGTATGTATTATAGAGCAGAGGTTCCCAAACTTTTTTCACCGCAGCACCCTCCTCACGCTAAGAACTTTCGCGACAGGTTATCTTTAAAGCAATATGAATATGAAGTTTAAAATGAAGTAGTTAGGATGTATTTTTCATTATTTCTTTTGTGTTTATAGGACTAACTATCAAAAAAGTACTCTTTTGGTAAAGGGATATAGAATTCCCCCCCCCCCATCTCAGGCAGTTCCTGTAAAAGAGCACACTGAACTCTCTAGAATTTGACTGAAGCATTTTTCTTTTCGCCACTTGGTCATCGGCTTGGCTAACTTTTTTGTGGGATACCGGTTCAGAGGGACTTTTTTTTTACTATACTGCCCCAAAAGTTAGACTTTTCTTGATTATCTAGACGGCACCACTGGTATACGCTAGCGGTACCCCAGGGGGCCGCGGCACACAGTTTGGGAACCTCTGTTATAGAGGGTTACCCTCTGAGAGTTTTTATTAATTTCCTCAGCATTTCCCGTTTGTTTTTTTCGCCTATGATTTCCATTTTCTACCCCACATTTCTATACTGAGAATGCTTCTTTATGCAGTCGAAAACCGCTTAATAGAATATTGGTTAAAGGAATATCCTGATTATTAAAATAAATTTTAATGGCAAATTGTTATTCCATTAAGCGGGTTTAGGGGAAGTATTTTACCAATCCATAAAGGTTTGCTCATGAATTCAGGGGCACCCTGTATGTATAATATTTTATTTAATTAATTTGCTTGAAGGTAACTATAATTTTATTTTAAAATAGACCAAAAGTATTTTTTCTTCTTCGCTATGGCATTTTAAAACTAACCGGTAAGCAACTCTGAATGCAATACGCCAATCTTCACCGTTTTGCAACAGAGGGGAGTGAATAGGTCAAACCGGATTCATTGGGGGGGGGATTAAAGTCGATAATAACCTTTCCCTGAACTTGCTATGCAATGAATCTAATTGTATATTATTTTTCTCTTTTCCTAGACTTTGGGAAGGTTAAAATGCAGTCATAATACATAACAAACATAATATCCTACACACCCGCATTTCTATAAAATACCAATAAGAAAAGTCGATGCTTAGTCATATGCGAAGCAACAAATATTGCTCGGTGAAGTAAGAGATAAATATTTTCGATACTTAGAGAAATTGACATACTGTCATGCGCGATGGAATTATCTTATCCAACTATATCCAAATAGATATCCAATACGAAAGAATTAGATGGCATTTTCGAAAATCCTAAAATAGTATACTATGCCAGTACAAGAAACTAGCAAAAGTATGAATGCAATAATGTTTTCAGAATTCTCTATCGAAGTACGAGGTGTCTGTGAGACAAACTAAGCAGAAAATCTGACTTCGTTTTAATATTTTCACCCCATATTAATTTGTACGAAGGTAAATCTTTAAGCAATTTAATTTTATGCAGTTAAATTTCTAATTTATAAGGTATATAATTTCTTAAATGTCTCTTTTATAGAAGAAGGATTACAGAAAGTCGATCAAGGGATGTTTTTAATCATTGCCCTTAAATCATAATCTATAATAATTATTTTGTTTAGTTTGTAAAAAAAGTTAACTTCAATTTCTGCAGCTTCCAATATAATGTAGTACATGATTTTTTAAGTATTTCTTTTTATAGAAAACGGATTGTGCAGAAACTCGATATATTGATTTTTTTAGTCATTGCACTTAGAGTATAATTTATTAGTTTATTTTATTTGTAAAAAAAAAAGTTAAATTTCTACAGCTTCTAATATAATGTACATAATTTCTTAGGTGTTTCTTTTTATGCAAGAAGTATTACAGAAACTCGATTAGTGATTTTTTTAATCATTGCCCTTAGAGTATAATCTAAGGTCAATAAGAAATATTTTGTTTCATTTGTAAAAAAAAATAAATTTCTGCAGCTTCTAATATAATGTAGAAAAATACTCGATTTAGAGATTATTTTTCAATCATTGTCCTGAAAGCATAATCTATAGGATATGTTTTATTTGGTTTGTAAAAAAAAAAAAAAAAATGCTTATACAATCCACACTAATTTATAAAATTATTTATAATCGATGATCGTATAGAAAATTATTTATAATCGATGCTTATTTATGGCAGGTAGAATACGAATAAATGAACAGAGAGAAAAAAACGAAGTCATGTGCACTTTTCAGCTTCATTGTTGGAAGTTGCTCAAAACAAATAGAAAAGTTTTTAATTCTTGTTATTGGGCTTCAGAAATAACTCATTTATTGTACGATGCTGAATGCTACCATGGAGTCTGTAAAATAGTTCAAAACTCGAATCAAAAAATTTTTAGGAAGGCCTATCTTCGGTATAGTAGATCGGGAGGGGTTAATATCATACAGTAATAAAATATTCGCACGCCAGGGGAAAGGATAACAGTAAGCTGATTCGGGCGAAATACAAAACTCTGCCTTATTATGCAAATGATTAAGGCAACGATATATCAGGGGAAGATGCAATCGAAAATAATGCAAAAAGACTTTTAGGGGAAGCGAGCATCAGGTTTCATTTCGCATTTCCTTTCAATGAAATATTTTTGCTGCGAGAAAAAACCTGGACAATATCTTATGGTTTCGTGGATTACTTGTCATTGTTTTATTACATTAATTGGAGCTATTTTAATGGATTATCAGGAGCTGTTTAAAAACATGCTTTGAATTGTTTTAGAATTTAAAGATCATTCTTTTAAACAACTCATTATTTAAAAATGCCTCTATACATTGTTGGAAGCTATTATCGCCCATTAGGAAAGTTTAGCGAATTCTTTGGCATTGCTTTTATAGGTATTTTCGAGTAGTTTTAACATATTATTTGGTCTTCTTTTAGCTCCATTGTTTGGAAATATTTTAACACATTGATTCATACTTTTTATCCGTAATTAGAAATCTTTAAAACATTCTTTGTATTATTTTAACACATTCTTTAAAATTATCTTAATACACTGATATTAGCTAGCCTATTGTATTAGGTTGTAACGAAAGTTTCCCGCCACCGCAAACATCGTCAGCACACAGTTCTCGTTGACGTATTTGCTAGTATTTTGTCGAACGATTTTTGGCATTTGAAAGAAATATGTTTACTTTGTGTTGTGAAATCTGTAAAAATATAGTTATCATTAAGTATAAGGTGTCTCAAATGGAACTATCACTCAAGAGGATTAGAACCATCATTTACTTCCAGTTGTGTTGCAAAAAGTCAGCTACATAATATCAATGAATTATGAGTACAGCTTTAAGTACTATTGTTGTATCATGTGACACTGTGCAGGTTTGGTACCGAAAGTTCAAATACAGTTATATAAGGAGTTAGAAGTTAGTTTTTCAGGCAGATATGGCGGAAAACTTTCGTTACAACCTGATAGAAATGTTTAGCACATTGTTTAACACTTAGCGCACAGTTGTAGTTTTAGCTAATTCTTTGGTATTGTTTCAGAATATATGCAGTAATGTTTTAGCTAATTCGTATTATTTCAGCACATATTTCTGTATTGTTTTATTACATTATAAAACTAATTTGTTATTTTCTTATTGGATTTTTTTAGTCCTTTACGCTCTTTAGTTCTTTTTCAAGTTCATTACGAAATCGGCTTTATCCCCTGGAATGATTTCTATTCTAGTAATTTCAATTCACTAATCGGGATTATCCGGGAGAAAAATAAAGAATTATTGAAACAATAATGAAAATCTGGAACAAAATGTTTCGTGGAATAAATAAAATAAATAGAAACGCCGAGAACTAAAATTCCTGTAACTATATTTACAAATTTTAATACACACATGCATAGCAATTTTTAACACACAGAATTTTTATTCCAACAGGTTATTGATAACTCAAAATTTTTAAGTATCTTGAATGTTAAGGTTCAGTATATTATCTTATAAATAAAAATGAAATTCTGTTTGTTTGTTTGTTTGTTTGTTTGTTTGTTTGTTTGTTTGTTTGTGGATTTGAGTTGTATACAAATCCACAAAAATGGACCTATCGGCCTGAAATTTTGCACAGATATGTAAAATAATATAGAATAAATCATAGTCCACTTTAAAACTTTGAAAGTCCACCCGTTCCCGGAATTTAAGAGATTTTTTATGTTCTCCACGCAAAAATCTTTCCGTAATTGTAACCCCTGTAGTGAAAAAAGTGGGAAATAAAGATCGTGGTTGCCATGTGTGGCGATTTTGCCGAATAAGATGTTTTAAATTCTCAAAGTAAAAATAAAAGAATAATAATTTTTTTTTGTTAGTTTATATTCGTAAGGTTATATTTTTTTCAATTATAATATCGTGTGCATGGGAAATCGGAGCAGGAATGAAATGTTTTATACGCAAAACAATAAGAATTGAAGATTTCCGAGGCTAATATGTTAAAATTTTTTAGTTTGGCGAAAAAATAAAATGGCTCAAATGCCGAGAAAGTGAGTTCTGGCGGTTTGCACAGTTTCAGGCTTGGCGCAATTTACTGAGAGCTTAAGGAAACGGATTTTTGAAAACAAGTGCAAAGGTTTTATTAGAATACAGCATTAAATTTTAATGATCCGTGCGAAAATAATGCAGTTATTAAGGGATTTCAAGCGATCCATCTTCAGCATTCTCGCGATTTTGAGGAGGATTCTAACGCTTGGCGCTATTTATCGTAATTTAATCGTCTGCTATTTGGGTTATAAATACACCTGCGTATAAGTTTTTGAAATTTTCATTCAGTTGGAAAGAAAGGATGTTAGAAATATCAATTTTAATTTTGTTTAATCACACTCATGAATAATGATACACTTTCCAACTTAATGAAAGAAGGAACGAAAATAGGGAATACCCATGGATTATAACTCTTTTTATATATAGCACTTTAGTGCGTATTTAAAAATCTGAAATTGTGTCAGATTTTCTATGATTCTAGCGCTTGGCGCAATTTAATGAGAGGGTATTTTTAAAAACAAGCGTAGGTTATCTTATAAATAAAAATGAAATTCTGTTTGTCAATTTGTTGATTTGGGTAGTATACAATTCCACAAAAATGGACCTGTCAGCCTGAAATTTTACACAGATATGTAAAATAATATAGAATAAATGATAGTCCACTTTAAAACTTTGAAACTCCACTTAAAAACGCTTTCCTCCTGAATGGTTCTCTTAATTTCCGTTCCCGGAATTTAAGAGATTTTTATGTTCTCCACGCAGAAAGCTTTACGTAATATTAACCCCTGTAGTGAAAAAAGTGTGTGAAATAAGCATCTTGGTTGCCATATGTGGCGATTTTGCCGAATAAAATGTTTTAAATTCTTAAAGTAAAAATAAAAGAATTATAATGATTTTTTTAGTTTAATTTTTAGGTTATTTTTTTAATTATAATATCGTGTGCGCATAAGAAATGAGAGCAGGAATGAAATGTTTTATACGCAAAACAATGAGGATCGAAGATATCCGAGACTAATATGTAATTTTTTTTAGTTTGGCGAAAAAAAAAATGGCTGATAGGCCGATTTTTAGAGAGTGAGTTCTAGCGGTTTGCACAGTTTTAGGCTTTTTGGCGCAATTTACTGAGAGCTTAAGGGAATAGCATTTTTGAAAACAAGTGTATAGGTTTTCTTAGAATACAGCATTAAATTTTAACTATCCGTGCAGAAATGATGCAGTTATTAGGGCATTTCAAGCGATGTAGCTTCAGAATTCTCGCCAATTGACTACATTGATTTAACTTGGGGGAAATCCGCCAAATTTCAGAAAATTGAAATCTTCGCATTTAGTACATCGAGGTAACGATGAATAAAACATGTTATAGTTGATAATTTAAAAAATGCGGCTGTATTAAGGGATTCCACTTTTCAAATAAATGCCTGGCGGTCGAACCATTTCCCATTTTGAATGCTGCTAAGTCAATGCTTCGAATGATTCCCTGAAAAAACTCTTGCAAAATGGCGTATGCTGGCACTTTGGCGAGGCTTAGATTTGAAACTGGATTTTACTTGAGACTGGTATATACGTATAATAAGACTGGTTATAGATAAAAATGAATGTTGGTATGTGTGTAGGAGGTTGAAAAACTCCAGCACCGTTTCACCGATCACCATGAAATTTGGTTCACCTAAGTCTTTTATCATGGAGAAGGTTTTTATGCTATCCGTTTTCCTCTAACTTTTCACTAGGTGGCGCAGCAGAACGTCGAATTCTATTCCGTTTAGCCGTTTGCTATGCGAATATCGTCCAACCAATTTCGATGAAATTTGGTACACGCGAATATTAGAACACGGAGAATATTTTTCACTATCCATTTGCTGTAACTTACCGCTAAATAGCGCTGCAACGCATCAACTTCTATACCGTTCGACCGATCGGCATAAAATTTTTTATACTTACACATTTGAGAACGAAGAATATATTCTAACTGCGTTACTTTTGATGTTACTCACCACTAGATGGCACTGCAATGCATTATTATTTTAACTCGCCACTAGATGACGCTGCAGCAGGCCAAATTTTTGACCATTCAAACGGTGGCTATGAAAATCAGTATACATAGCTATTTGAACAATAAGAATATTTTGGCGTTATCCATTTTGCTATAACTCGCCACATGACGGCGCTGTAGCAAATCATTACTTTAATTAACCACTAGATGGCCCTGCAGTGTATCACTTCTTGACTGTGCGAATGATCGCTATGAAAATAGGTATACATAGATATTTGAACACGGGGAAGAGTTTGGCACGATCCATTTTCCTATAACTTGACACTAGATGTCGCGTCAACACATGAACTTCAAGACTATTCAGCCGATCGTCATGAAAATTCGTATACATCGATATCTGAATGCGAAGAATATTTTTGAAGTATCCGTTTTGCTAAAATTCGCCACTAGATTGTGCTACGCCGCATCGCCTTCTGCACCGTAAAAACGATTGACTTGAAATTCAGTATGCATGATTATTGAACACAACGCGATATCCATTTTGCTATATCTCTTTATTACAATAAATAGTAATCACAGCAAATATTAATATCAAAACGCCCATTCATTCCCGTGCGAAGAACGGGTACTTCAGCTAGTATATAATAATAATAAAAAGTTCACGTTTTTCATTCAACATAAAAGCCTCCCAGAGAAAAAAATATATACATTTATATATATAAATAAAAAACAAGTTACTTTAACTGCCTTTTTCTGATGTTAAGTTTTCTTCACGCTGATATTATAAAAGTGTTCTTTTATGTCAAAGATAATAAATTCACTCAGTTTAAAAGCTCCATAAACTATCTATCACTTAAACTGCGATTTTGAATTTCTACTTATCATTTATTTAAAAAATTTCACATACAATATAATGGTTCATGCTTCAAGCATATCATAAATTTCTAAACACACACACACACACACACAAACAAACATCCACTTTTCAAATATTACTTGCTTTTTTTACTTTATTTTAAAATTTCACTTATTTATTTGGAGATTTATTTTCCATAATCTGGGATTAGTTTTCAATTTTTTTTTTCAAAATTAGGGTTCTATTTTTTCAATTAAAATTTTATCCATGTTGGACAAAATTTCATTGTTAATTCAAAATATAATATTTACACGAGCTCTAAAATCTGTACAGAAAGATTCAAAATGCTGAACAGTAAACTCAAGTCTGAAGAACGTTCTTTAACGGCAACTAGAGTGCATAATATTGTTTACGTACGGACTGTTACTTTCTTTCAATAAATGCTTTGACCGAGTTTTTTGTTTTTCTTTACATTCACGGTTCGTTACTGTTTATAAGCAAATGTCTTTAGACTAACTCGCTCTCCGTTTTCCACGTTCAAATTTAGTTTAGACGATATGCGGTGAATTTTCGATCACAAGATTTGGGCTTCTGGTAAAAGGATTTGAATATTTTCTTCCCGAAATGGGCTGTTTCTATGTAAAAATTCTTTAAACTCGATAAACATACTACAACTGCTGCAAATGATATTAGACATTTATGATATTTGAAGTTCTTAGTAGTATGCGCTACAAGCTTACGGAGTATGCTTGCAGAGGAAGAACTCCCCAGGTCTGAATTCTAATTCTTGTAAATAAATAAAAGATGTTTATTTTAAATAAAATGTGTTTTTATTTTTCAAAGTTTAACTTCTCCGATCTCGGTAGTGGTCTGGAGCTGTGGGCGGTTTTCTTCCAGATGTAACGTGAATACGCCTTAGAACCCCTTAAAATACCCGCTGTCCTAGGCTTCTTCCCTTAGGCAGATAGCCCTCTTGCTGTCTTGCCTTAACCAACACAGCCATCTACTCGATGTTGTTAGTAAAATAATAGTATTTCAGTACTATGACAAAGGTTTTGAATGCAATTAGTATATATTTGCGGCCACACTATGTGAGAAGCGTTCACTATCTTTAATCCCCCCCCCCCGTCAACCCTATTTTATTTTGTACTTAAAATACAAAGACTACCCTGTATATAAGCATATTGAATGTACACACGCATGAAAAATAATTTTTTAAATCGCATTTCAAGAGATCAGGAATAATGAGATCTGTTAAAAACACTCTTGAGTTATAAAAGTACTCTCCACTTTTGATGAAAAACACCATTTCTCCACCACAGTTGGGGAAAAAAAATTGAGAAAGAGTCTCTTAAATGATAAAGTAATTAAAAAACTTTGTAAAAAAACACACATAAGAAGTAATAGGTAAGAGGATACGCACGTTTCGTTCAAAAATTGTTTTGAACTTCTTCAGTCCAAGCCCTTCATCGTAAAGAACACAGGGAACTTTTATCAGAAAGAACTTTTCAGAAAGAACTTTTATCAGTTCCCTGTGTTCTTTACGATGAAGGGCTTGGACTGAAGAAGTTCAAAACAATTTTTGAACGAAACGTGCGTATCCTCTTACCTATTACTTCTTATGTGTGTTTTTTTACAAAGTTTTTTAATTACTTTATCGTTTAACACCAGTATTTTGAGTGATTTTTCAGTTTCTTAAATGGTTCGTAAAAATGCTTTCAATCAGTGGCGCACCCAGGATTTTAGTTTAGGGGGGGCTGGGCTATAAATACTGCTGAACTCGATTATAGTGACCTCAATTATAGTTGTAACTCTCTTATAACGTCAAAATATTCTGTGCCAGTAGACTTGCCCGTAGAACACAACCCCACGAGCAATGTAACTCATTTTAGAATCAAATAATTATATGATCTTTTCAGTGATGTTGTAACCAAGTTGAACCGTGTTTCATGCTCTAACTGTAAGTTTTTATTTAAAAACTAACATCTTGTTTTGGTAAAATGTATTTTAGAAATAATTTGAAGAGAATTTTTTAAAAGAAAACATTTAGAAATAATTTGAAGACAATTTTTAAAAAGAAAACATTTAACTCATTAGTGACAATTTTCAATACTTTTCACTTCTAATTTCCCACCTTTAGGGTGGGGGGCTTCAGCCCCCATAGCCCCCCCCGTGGGTGCGCCTATGCTTTCAATACACACCAGCCGAGATGGATGCAATCATAATTTTCCGCAAAGTTATTGTAGCATTTAACAAGAAGGAAAAAATCTCCCCTCGACTACTTGAGCAAATTTAATTTTTCATCCTCTCACCTTATTAAATATACTGGAATTTTTACTGGCGAACAAATTTATCTTTTATACGATTAAGGACCGATGCAGCGTCTTTCGTTCCAATGACATAATCGCAAAATTGCTTAAGCAAATCCCTTCGTAAGCTGAGAAACGAATCTACAAAAAAACTTTGCCACTAAAGAAAAACAAATCCGACTGTAAATAAGGGAGAAAAATATGAATGTCAAATATTAGTATGACTTCATGATACAGAAGGGCGAAACGCAGCATAATTGAATTCAGAAAGCAAGGATGATAAAAAAATCCATTCTAAAGATTTCGAATTTTAGCTGGAGAAGTTCCTCGCAAGAAATATAAAATACATATTTTGTACTTTAGAAGTGAGGGTGCGGGAGGAGGAATAGTAAAGACGACATTTGAAAGCTCAAATAAAGCTAAATAAAGCACAATAAAAAGGGATTTGGGAGAAATGGTACTACTATCGCGATTTTGATATATGATTATAGTGATCTTATTATTTTTATTTTCGGAAAAGTCCTAAAACATTCATTATTAAAGGTGGAGAATATCAATTGGAACGGGATGCATCGATTTGGAGAGCCGGTATTAGTTCCGATCAGTGCTGCCAGACCTTGTGATCTGCATGCAACATTTGCAACTTTCTAGTTGAGTTAGGCCACTAAAGCTTAGACCTTTGCGACTTATTCATTTCCGTAATTGATATGTAGGAGGCCTGCGGTATTTTTACTTCAAAGCATATAAAGTATTGCCATCGTGAAAATTTTCGTATTAAAATTTTGATGGAAAAATCGATTTTTACCACTTTGATTGGTTTTGTGGTGACGTCTGTACGTGTGGATGTGCGTTACCCGCACAACTCAAAGACTGTTAGCATTAGTGTTTTAATTTTATATTTAAGACTGTTGTAACATCTAGTTGTGCTGTGTGCCCGCCCCCCTTATTTGATAGAAATTTCTGGATAGTTTACTTATTTGCCAGGAGAGGACAGCTCGCGTCACTGAATGTGTTGCTTAGAGCTACATATACGTCCTTCCCGAAATTTCCCGCCACAATTTGGAACCTCATCAGAAGGTGGGGGCGACTTCTGAATATTGGCACCCCTCGGAAACTGCTAGCGACCGCCGAGAGGAATTTCGGAACCACGGATTTAACGTGCGCGTTCACCGCATGTACACGGTGGTCTTTAGTGGTACGCCGGTATCAAACCCGCAACCTTCCGGTCACGAGTTCAACGCCTTAACCACTGGGCTACCACGGCCCCTGGATAGTTTATTAACGTTGTCACAGAAAAGACTTTCAGAACATTAAAATCTATAGTCATCTTCAATATACATTAAAAATTTGTCAATTATCATTTGGGCCCAATCATATAGGCCCAAACATTTGGGCAATGTGGAAAACAGAAGTACCCTACCTTTCGTAGGATAAACCCTCTTTTCCAGCCCTTGCTCATTGGACTAGATTTCTCCATGAAAAGTATAAGTATTCTAGAACCAGGGGCTGATCCAGAAATTACTCAAGGAGGAGGCGATTTTGTACCTGAAACAGGGGGGTAGAATGCGCTAAATCATTTTATAATTAATATAATTAATTGTACCAATTAATGTAATTAATTATATTATTATTAAAATCTATATATGAGCTCTCTGATTAAAAAGGACAGGGAGAAGTACCCGCCATACACCCCTTAGGAAAAGGCTACTTAATTTTCATTATATCTTCCTAATATATTTTAACAGATTATAACTTTTTGGACTTCGGCCAGGAGGGGGCGATCGCTCCCCACTGCCCTCCCCTTGGATCCGCGCCTGTCTAGAACTAAATATATACTCAAAAGTACTTCAATCTGCTATTAAAGTGGAATGAATAATATTCAGTCAGAATATTTTCCTTTAGTAAAATTGGTTTTTATTTCAATAAGAATAAAACTCAACTTTTAACCCTTTGAGACGCAACCCTTTCCCAATGCTGAAAAAAGGGCAGCCGTTGCCATCGCTCGACTTAACTACCAGCAAGAGGGCGGACGATCGAAACGTTCATCGCGTGCTACAGTTCTAGAGACCCTTTTTTGACGACAGCTGGCTGTGCCGCACAGTCAGCTGTCTCAAAAATGGGTCTCTAGATCTCTGACACGCGATGAACGTTTCGATCGTCCGCCGTCTTGCTGGTAGTTAAGTCGAGCGATGGCAATGGCTGCCCTTTTTCCACGATTGGGCAATCTATCCAGATGTTCTCGCATTCTTCCATTTTTCAGCAGATGTCAGTGCTGTTAAAAATAATCGTGACAATTTTTTTACGGGAAATGACGTGCTAAAAAGTAAAGGATTCTCGTGGAACTATGCCACCCACAACTATTCTTATAGAAATCCAATCTATTCTTCGTGACTGGCAACAGTCAAAACGTCAAGGTTTGGTGTTCCCAGAGCGGGAACACTACACATTAAAGGGTTAAGTTAAGGACGTACACAGGGGGTGGTCCAGGGGGTCCTGACCCCGCCGAAATTTCAGTTTTTGTTAACAGAATAAGAATGATGAAGTCTTTTTGTGAAAAATTCTGCCTTTTTCACCGTTTGGACCACCTCCAAAATTTTTTCCTTGGTACGTCCCTGGGTTAAGTGGATATTAAAACAAATATGTTGTACCAGCAAAGGTAGTTACAGGTAAAATTTCCTTCCCCTTTATTATATCCTTTGACAAACGTAAAAAAAGAGAGAACTCATACCAACGAGATCGATAAAATTTAATTTTTCGCCATGTTACCTTATAAAACATTGCATTTTTATTGGCCAATAAACTTGTCCTTTTATTCGATCACGGATCTGAGCTTCTTTTGCTTAGATCCACCGCGCACATAATGGGAAATCACTTAAGACAATCTCTTCGGAAACTAAAAAACTTATTTCTGAAAACCTTTCACCAAAGGAAAAACAAATTTGACGGTGACAGCGAAAGAAAAATATGAAATGTTAAATATTGGCATTTGAATAACGCTACACCGTATACTCTATTTGCGCTCACAGACTCTGCGATATCGAGTGGAAATGAAAGATAATCAAATGAAGAGCAGATGAAAATTGTATATCGTGAGGATTTGATATTGCATATAACTGGGAGAATCTCCAGCAGAAAATAATACACATATTTTACGCTTTGAAATGGGGAAAAACAGACATTCGGAAGCTTGAATTTAAATAAAGTTCAGATAAAGTAACAAAGGGAATTTAAGAAAATTGAACTATTTCACACAAATCTCATACTTCCGTTCCCAGTAAGGTTAATACGAGGCATTGAAGAACTACAAAATAATCAAAGTATAGTAGACACCGGTTATAACGTACTCTCACGGGATCTAAAAAAGTAGTACGTTATAGCCGAAGTACGTTATAAGCAGTACCGCCGCACAGTGGAGTATTTGTGTCAAAATCCTGGCCAAAAATATTTTTCATGTGTTTTAACGTTAAAATCATTACTGTTGACTTTTGACTAACTCTTTAGTATTATATACTTCTTAAATTATATTTAAAAAAGCGTGTTGTCGCCAAATTTGGCGATATATCTCCAAACGACTCGAAGTTGGTTTCTAACAAATGTCTTGTCCGGGGAGTGTCCCTTACTGGGAAGTACTGCTATTGTATAATACCACTTATAAATGTAATAGCACGCGGCTGTCGATCTAACGTTCTGGAGTTTTGGGCGATTTTCTCCAGATGTCACGTGAATAAGCAATAGAACCCCTTAAAAAGCTCCCCGCCCAAGGCAACCTTCCCGTTCGGCAAATAGCCGTGTAGCTGTGCCTTAATCACAATAAAAATATATAAATATAATACTTTAATAATACTTATAATATTACTTATCTATAAATCAATTTTTATCATAAAAATTTTTAGATTTTTCACTTTTCTAAATGTAGTTACTATAGGGATCTTAGTTTTCTAATGACTTCTGAAGATTAACTTTTTCATTGCGATTCTTTTGAACTCTGATATTCGTCTTTACTTCTTATCACTCTTTTTTTTTTTTTTTTTTTGTGTGTGTGTGTGTGGAGAGAGAGAGAGAGAGAGAGGGACCACCATCGGACCCCTCTGGAAGAAGAAGCTGTAGGGTCTCACTGTTAAAAGGCTTGTTCTTTTTCCTTGGCCTTTGTCTAGAGCAGCTAAAAGGACACTGCTTAAAAGAAGCCTCCTTGCAAACCCATAAAATCTCATTCCAAGCTAGAGGAGTAATTTATTTCAAGCCAAAATGACATAAAGAGCTAGCACGTGTTTCTGTTTACACACTCACACCTCAATGACCCGAAGTTACAGTTGCCAACCTTTGAGAACCAAAAATGGGGAGTTTTTGCTTTGGACACAATTTACGACTAAATGGAAAACTAAGCTGTAAATACATGGGACTATTTACAGGACTAATAAAGGGCAATTTTGGAATGTGTAGAAATTTTCTTCTTATAGCAAATTTACATCAGAAAAATAAGAAATTACATAACGAATTTAAAATACTGATGTTAAATCTTAACTAAAATTAATTTTATATACCTTTATCCAAACACTTGCACATAATTTATAGTTTATGAGAAATACAAGCGCGTATGTTTGTATCCCTTTTACGATCACCCGTCGAAAAATTATCGAAAAAATAAAAATGGCGCTATATAAATAACTTTTTTTTTTTATAAAAATGGTGGATGTTGGGGGAACATTGTTTTCTTGAACTCTCAATACTGTAATAATTACGATCATAGGTGAAATTAGGCGCGACAACCCTTCAAAAAGCTTTTTGAAATGTGGATTTTTGAAAAAAAATTAGAAAAAAAAAGTTTACAATTTTTTAAAATAAAATTATATTATTTTTTCAAGCTAATAGATACATATAATTAAAATACATATATTTTACTACAATTATACTAAGTATCAAACCAGTAAACTAATTTAAAGAGCCGTTAGGGGTTGCATCTTTTGGATATGAATTATGGTCGAAAAACATGTATCTCATGATGCATCAGTTACTAGGCTATCCAAAAACATATATATTACTGTTTTTAAACAAATTTAAAATTTTCGCTTTTTGGCCAGGATTTTGATACGAATACTCCACTGTGCGCCAGTAAGATTCATCATTACACACAAAAAAAAAAGAAAGTGGGCTCATAATTTGTGTGTTTTAAACAGATCTGAGTTTTTAAAATTTAAATTAAACAGAGAAAATTCTTTATTACTTACAATTTTTATTGACATAAATAATTTGTAATTTTCTTTTTTTTTAAATGGGCAGATGCTACTTTGAAAATGCCGTTTAGGATATCCATGATAGACTTTTGTAGAGTCTCTGCATGATCAATGCGACATTCAAAAAATCGTGATCATGTTTTTGCAGCATGTAATGCGTCGGGTAATGCTTGGTATAGGCTCCTGTGTTTCTTCTTCACAATCATCAGAATAATTATAGACAGGGCTTTTCAGGAGGCATTTGCATTGATGAATGACATATAAAAAACATGGTCTTCTTCTTAGCCCTTCTTAGAAGGCGGAAAAGATAGTAGTTCGCTCCCTTCATTCATACACAATTCATCTCGCTAAAGAATCTGAAAACTGGTGGCCCTTCCGTTAGGGTACTCCGTTGAATCCAAAATCCAACAGCTGCGAGTTCTAGATGGATCAGAGGGCATATACCAATTCTCTGCGTCTTCCGGTTTAAACATGCGTCTGGTCGCACAAATTTCTGTGTATTGTTGGTGGAGGCAGGGCGTGAAGACTATGTCATTCGTCCGTTATCGGATTGGTATTTTTTTATTTATGTAGGATTAATAATTTTATTATTCTATTACATTAAGGGATTGTTGATTTGAATTAAATGTATATGAGACAGAAGCTGATCAAATTTATTTGGTGGCTCGCGGGAATATGTGAGGCTGTATGATTTCAATCCGCGATCCGTGGCGCCGGAAACTTTTTCTAAAAGTATCAATAAAAAATAAAGTATAGTAATTCCTTTCCGATTGAAACAATCAACACGGTCTCTCCCTAACATTTTCTACGGTTTTGTACCTTGTAATGTTTCTTATCCATGCAAGAAATTTTTTCGGACTTCATAAACTGGAATTTTCCTTCCTCTCTCTTCATGCTTTTTTTTTTTTTTTTTTTTTTTACTGAGGTATATTTTTGGATTCTGAAAGATGGAAATAAGCTTTAAAGTAATTTGAAGAGTGATAAAATTTCTTTAACAGTATTTAACTGTGAAAGGTTGCTTTTGTGTTAATCCAGAGAATAAGCTATCCCCTAGTAGCACAAATTGTTCAAAAAACGTTCAAATTACGTTGGAAACACGTTTTCTGACGTTAAAAAACGTGTTTTAAACGTCTTTTGGACTAATTGTGCTACTAGGGTCTTCATTCCAAATTTTTAGATCCTTCAGATTTCTTTTATCCAAATCCGTTCAGCCATTTTGGTGTGATTCAGCAACAAATATCCAAACGCATAAACGTACATATTTATATCTTGTGTTCCTAAACGTTTTTCGCCGCTTCAACCTTGTGGGACTAAAAGCATTTTAGGGCAGCCTTCTCGAGCTAAAAAAATTTGCGGTGGGTTACTTATGAATAGGAAAGTTTAGAATAAAACAGTTGCGTTGCATTTTTTTCATTATTTCTTTTAGGTTTATAAAGGCTAACTATCAGGAAATTACTCTTTTAGGAAAGGACTGTAGGATTGTGCCTCACCCCCCCCCCTCCCTAATCTCTGGGAGTTGCTGTAAAAGAGGAGACTGGACATTGAATTCTCTCGAACTTAGCTGAAATATTTTCTGTTTTCGCTCACTTGGTAATCGGCTTGGCCAACCTTTTTTGTAGGATAGCGGTTTAGATGAATTTTTTTTTTAATTATAATCCCCCCGGCATAGAACTTAAGACTCTTCTGTATTATCTCCACGGCACTCTCTTGCGTACGCTCACGGAACTCCAGGGTGCTGCGGCACCCTGTTTGAGAACCTCTGATTTATATCATTGGAAATTTATAAGTTTAAGAAACACATTTGTACTTTTCTTTCTTATGCTTTTTAATTTGGCAAAAGCTAACGTATTTTCCATGCCATTTCATGTTTTTCAAATGCACGCGAATCTGCAAATAGAATTTCTGTTTTATTTCAAAAGCATAAATGATTTTGTGTGGGCGAAACTCGCCAAGCATGACCACCTAAAAACGATTTTTAATTAATACTTTAATAAAGTAATTAAAATTTAAAACTTTTGAGCCTCAGGTGCGCATTATCGAAATCATATGCTCAAATTTTCAAAGCTCTGCGTGCTGTTGATTTATCTGGAGAACATTCATTTTTATTATTATAGATAGATAGATTTGGGGTAAAACGCATAATTTCCGTAGTATTTCATGTTTTTCAAATGCACGCGATTCTTCACTGAAGTAATAGCATTTCTGTTAGCTGAAAGCATGAATCATTTTATACGGCCGAAACTCGCCAAGCATGACAACGAAAAAACGGTTTTCAATTAATAATTATAAAGTAATTAAACATATAAAATTCTAAATAGCCTAAAGCCGTCTCCAGGGTCCCATCTATCTCTATACCAAAATTCATCATAATCGATTCAGGAGTTTAGGCGTGAAAACGTCACAAACAAGCAAACAAACAAACAAACTCACTTACGCATTTATAATATTAGTTAGGGTGATTTTATTTTTTAACCCTACGGTTA
Organism: Cheiracanthium punctorium; assembly: GCA_038373885.1. Classification (NCBI taxonomy): domain Eukaryota; kingdom Metazoa; phylum Arthropoda; class Arachnida; order Araneae; family Cheiracanthiidae; genus Cheiracanthium; species Cheiracanthium punctorium. Next base: position 272,762 of record JAWZYV010020310.1, on the reverse strand, counting down.
TGAATTTTTTTTACCCTAGACTATGAAAACGTCACAATTTTATCGGAGATCCAAGGCCTATAGGCGTAAATTGGCACTTAACATAAGGGGGGGGGGCGAAATGTTTCCTATTATAGAAAATATTTTCAAATAATTGATATCAATTTTCTTAACTTTTTTGTCAGTAGGGGGGGGGGAGTGTCCCCTACCTAGAAAGTTACGCCTATGCCAGGGCCACACCCAGAAAAATATTTAAGAGATGTTCCAAGCGGCGGAATAGAAAGAACTTTTCATAAAAATACTTTTACTCTTTGACAAAAGAACTTTCGGGAAGGGGAGGCAGGACCTCCCCCCCTTAAATAGGCCATTGCTGTCGTGGCAAAAGTGATGAAATTAGCCTTCCTTAATGCAATAGATGCAAAAGTTATTTGAATTATTAAATTACCACGTTATGTTATTGATAGAAAACAAGGAAACAGTTGTATATTTATGCATTTCATTCCACACCTTCAGTTGTTTGTGGTTACTTTGCTGCTTGGAAATTAAAATATGAGGTACCTTGTGCGGAATTATTTCAGTTATTTAGCATAAAATAATAGATATATGTTAAGGTAGGGGGGAAAGGCTTTTTATGCACGTTTATACAAAAGTTTCCCCTTTTGTCTAGAAAATACATCTTAAAAAAATGTATTCTTTCGAAAGAAAATAGATTTTAACAACATTGTCAAGTTTCCATAAATGGCTAAAAGAGTCGTGTTCATTCGGCCACACCATGTCCTAGAACTTTTCCTTAGATGTAACGTAAATACGCATTAGAACCCCTTAGAAATTCCAACGACAAAAGCACCACCCCCATCCTAGACAGATAGCCATAACAGGACAAACAAACAAACAATCAGTCTCCATTCTTGTGAGCAAAAATCACAACCCTACTAAAATTCGCAGATACTTTCTAAGGACGAAAAATAAAATAACACGAGATCAAGATTAACACGAATTGCCCGTATTTCTGGAATTTGCAGGAAAATGTAATGTCTGGACATTTTTTGTTAAGTTCGCATGCAGATATCAACATGACAGTTTCCACTTGCAAAAAGTGATGTTTTTAAAGTAAATTGCATGAAAAAGTAGAACTACATTTAGCGTGATTTGTTAGTTAGGGCGAGTGGTTTTGAATAGTTGCTTGTAAGGCAAAACGGGGTATCTCGAGGTGAGGCAAAATGGGGAATTAGAAAACCGTTGCGAAGACATTGTGACAAAGAAAAAAGAGCAAAAACGTCGTATGTCGGACAGTTGACAAGCTAAAAGACATCACGTTGCTACTCTACCAAAGAACGACACATCCTCAGGCAGTGATCCAGACGATATTTAGATGTTATATGCTTGTATTGTAGGGATGCATATGCAATATTAGAAGGGCCGGATTTAGGGGAGGGCAACTGGGGCTGCAGCCCCAGTGCCTCCACAAGAGAGAGACCCCCGTAATAGACATTTTTACGTAGAATTTCCTAACGAATACCAAATGAAGTGCAAAATAATATTTTTAAAAATAAAATTCTAACAATGAAAGACCAGTTCTCTCATTTTTCGTTTTGAACATTCCAGAGTTCTTTTCCAATTCAAAATGTTGTCAGAATGGTGAATGTTAATCTTCGATCATATGTATATTTCGATACGTGTGTATATTCTTCTAAATCATGCTTATATTTTCGAGAAACAATTACAAAGTAAATCATCACACTATTATATACTCGGGAAATGACACACTGGTCGTCGAAAAAATTGTTAACTTGTTTGAGAGATAATTTTGACCTATCCCATAGGGCAAAATAGGGTAGTTCACAGGTTTGAATACATAGAGATACAGATCCCAAAATATGCAGCGTGTTTCAAATCCCGCAACTGCAGAATAACAACTGAGATTGTAAAACTGAAATAAATTTTACTCATTTAATTTATTTCTATCCGTCACAGAGTTATTGGCCAGAATAACCTTAACTACCCCGTTTCGCCCACCCTTCCCTTAGATCGCTATTATTAACCTCATCATTACAATAATCGGGAAAATACGCCGAAAAAGAACCCATACATGTGATGGAGCGCTCATTCAGTATCAGCGAAAAACGCTTCAAATCAAGCAGAAACCGAAGGAGAAATCCAATTACATTGTGTTTAGATACGAAATTCTCTCAAACCGCCAGAGATAAAAGGAAATCTCACAAGAGTCACAATGGATTACGCTGCCATTTCCAAAAGACTTAGATCAGAATAATGAGCGCGAACGTAACCAGGTTCTCAGGCATGATATCCAGTGACGCTGATTAATGAAACGTAACATAATATATGCCGAATGAATTAATGCTGCTTTTAAATGCAAGTCGGGGAGAATGTGCCACACATATTTTGTGAATAAAGCTGATCGTGAGTTCATATACTTAAGAATAATGGGATAATGGAATAATGTTTCTTCTAAGGAAAACTTGTAGCAATTCGTGGCACTGAATTATGTTTTAAATTAGATGCAGATATTAATATTTAAAAACAAATCACGAATATCATAACACTTTTAAATTGAAAGTTAATAATAATAATAAAAAAGGAGAGAAAGAGAAAACGCGATTACAATTAACATAATCTTCATAATTTATAACAAACTAAATTTCAAGGAAGGCTTTCTCTTTTTAAGTTTTAAAAAGAAAACGTATGATTACCGAATAGAATTTAAAAATAGTCTACTTAATCAACATGTTAAAACAAAGAGCATTTAAAATTTATCTAGAATGTTCACATTATTTTTGGGCTATAAACAGGATGTCCCAAAAACACTGACCTACACTTTTATTCCTTAAGTATTGATCATAGAAAAATTACAAAGTTACATCAAGAAAAGGGTACATATTTTTATGAAAACGATTTAAATTCTCATGATATTAAATTTGAAAATTCAAATTTTTATACAGTCCCCGCACAAAAAGTTTTCCAGTTGACCATTTGAGGCGCAACCCTTTCCCAATGCTGCAAAAAGGGCAGTCGTTGCCATCGCTCGACTTAACTACCAGCAAGATGGCGGACGATCGAAACGTTCATCGCGTGCCACAGATCTAGAGACCCTTTTTTGACGACAGGGCTGTACCGGCACAGCCAGCTGTCGTCAAAAAAGGGGTCCCTAGATCTGTGGCACGCGATGAACGTTTCGATCGTCCGCCCTCTTGCTGGTAGTTAAGTCGAGCGATGGCAACGGCTGCCTTTTTTCCAGAGTCAGGCAATCTATCCAGCTGTTCTCGCATTCTTTCATTTTTCACAGATGTCAGTGCTGTTAAAAATAATCGTGACCATTTTTTTACGGGAAATGACGTGCTAAAAAGTAAAGGATTCTCGTGGAGCTATGTCACCCGCAACTATTTTTATAGAAATCCAATCTATTCTTCGTGACTAGCAACAGTCAAAACGTCAGAGTTTGGTGTTCCCAGAGTGGGAACACTGCGCATTAAAGGGTTAAAAATATGTCGAATACATCAATGAGGTGACGTTCAAAACGGAGCAATTTATCGTAAAAAGTGTCAGTGGTATAAAAATTATTATATGTTGACTTGAATTACTTTCCAATGGCTCTTGAAGAGAAATCACTTCTGATGATCACAGGGGATCTTGCACTCACTACGAAAAGCAATGAATGCATAAATACACAATACTTTACTATTACTGGTATTGTATAACCCCACACCATCTTCGTTTAAAAGTATCTCTCAGACTTTCAGTGACGAAAGGCTGAAATTTGGTACAACAAATGATTAATCTGAGACACATTTCACAATTGGGATTTTTTTTCCTTGCACAGTAGCAGTATAAATTTAAATTTAAAATCTTTCAAATTCCCAAGAAAATTTAATCGTTTTCATAAAATGCTCTACCTTTTTTATATAACTTTGTAATTTATTATAAATGTCTACGATCAGTATTTAACCCTTTAACGCGCAGTGTTCCCGCTCTGGGAACATCAAACTCAGACGTTTTGACTGTTGCCAGTCACGAAGAATAGATTGGATTTCTATAAAAATAGTTGCGGGTGACAAAGCTCCACGAGAATCCTTTACTTAAGCACGTCATTTCCCGTATAAAAAAATGGTCACGATTATTTTTAACAGCACTGACATCTGCTGAAAAATGGAAGAATGCGAGAACAGCTAGATAGATTGCCCGATGCTGAAAAAAGGGCAGCCGTTGCCATCGCTCGACTGAACCACCAGCAAGATGGCGGACGATCGAAACGTTCATCGCGTGCCACAGATCTAGAGACCCTTTTATGACGACAGGGCTGTGCCGGCACAGCCAGCTGTCGTCAAAAAAGGTACGGGATGAACGTTTCGATCGTCCGCCATTTTGCTGGTAGTTAAGTCGAGCGATGGCAACGGCTGCCCTTTTTTCAGCATTGGGAAAGGGTTGCGCCTCAAAGGGTTAAGGAATGAAAGCTGTGGCCAATGTTTTTGAGGTACCATGTATGCTGTTTCTAACAGGCTTGTGGATGAGTTATGAGATGCTCAGAGTACAGAATGCACGTTTACGGCTTAATTAGGCAAAAAGGATAGCACAAGTGAAATTTTAAAATTAATTTCGATTCTAGAATTAGCACCAAACCTCACTGTTGCTATTAAAGAATTTTTCTTCTTTGTCTATAAGTACGGCAAGGTCAGATTGGAGTTCCCCAAAATTTAAGTTAATTAAAAATTTCTTACATTCCACAACTTTTCAAGACACTGTCAGGTTTAACTGCATTGCCTATTGAACATGAATTAGCTGAACAAATTGATTTAAAAGAAATAAGCAGAGAAAGTTTGCGGAATAAAAAGTCAGTAAGAAGAAAAAAAAAAAAAAAAAAAAGTTTAAAAAGGGGGGGGGTGTTGTTTGTTTTGAGCTTATTGTATAGTTTAATATTTTCCCCCCCTTACGTTGTTTTTTGTTTAAAAGCGTTATTCAAGTTTAATTTATCAAGTTTTGACCGGGACGGTAAAACGGCTAGAGCCGGCTCTGCGTGCGTTCGTACAGACGTCGGGGAAAACCTGGTCAAAATGGATTGTATATGCATTTATAAGCACACTCACATATATGCGTACGAGGAGATGTCTCGCAAAAACTCTTAAAAGTAAATTTAGAGGTACTCAAAATCGATATTTTCGTCAAAATCTTCATACTGAAATTTTTCGCGATCACATTATTTCTTTTTACTTCGTACAAGGAAGTGAAAAATAAATAAATAAATATTTAGTCTCGACACAAGGCTCTTCTCCGTTTTCTTGCAAAAACTCATCATGCTAATTTCGGGCTATTCCATTCCATTTCACTGTTCTGTGAAATTATGAAAGTATGTCCAATACAATTTCATGGAGAATTATCGTTGTCTTGATAGAATGTACTAGAGATTTCCGTATTGCAAAGGGTCGTGGGGGTTTACAATATGCCACTGACTATGGACATGAGATCTAGAGAATATTAGGGTGCCGGCACGTTTATTAGTGGAAATTAAGCCCTACTCGTATTCCTCATAGTTATTGATCGACCTCTCGACCAATACTCTTCTATCACCAAAACTAATCAAAATTTTGAAACGTAATTTTCATAGTTTAAGTAGAGCGAAGAATATACTTCTAGAATGCATTTAGATGTTATTTATAAGCAATGGCGAAGCAAAAATGCACCTCGTTTTTTGCTATAGCTCAAAAATAGTTTAGAAAAAAAAAAAAAAAAAAGTCTGAAACACTTTCAAATTTAAAATACGCACAAAAGCGTTATATATTAACCCTTTGAGGAGCAACCCTTTCCTAAAGCTGAAAAAAGGGCAGCCGTTGCCATCGCTCGACTTAACTACCAGCAAGATGGCGGACGATCGAAATGTTCATCGCGTGCCACAGATCTAAAGACCCTTTTTTGACGCAGCAGTGTGTGCGGCACAACTATTTTTATAGAAATCAAATCTATTCTTCCTGACTGGCAACAGTCAAAATGTCCGAATCGGGTGTTCCCAGAGCGGGAACACTGTATGTTAAAGGGTTAAAAGCGTATCATTTTTCCGTGCGTTACCTCCATTTTTCTTCCTTAGTTTTTGAAAGTGCATCATTATATTCATGAGTGTGCCATATTTTTGTTCCTTGTCCCATAAAATACTTCTTTGGATTCGAAATCTACATTAAATCGCCAAGCATATTCTGCTAACTATGATTCACCTTTATAAATACTACTTGAAATGTTCACCATACTCCATGAGTGTACGTATTTGTCTTCCTTGTTCCATAAACACTTCTTCGGAATTAAAATCTACACTAAAACTGTTCAACAATCTTCGTCAGGCATATTTTAACTATACTTCTAATTTGCAACAAACTGTAGCATCTGCCGGTTTCTCTACAAGTATGGAAGATATCGCCAAGATAGATCCAGTTTTGAGGGGTTTTTTCTGTTACCGAACTTGGCTATAAATGCTTGTAACTCTTGGTGACTTTTGACATTTTATCCTCCCCCCTCCTCCTGTGCTGTTTTGTGACGCAACTGAAAAATGAAATGAAAACGTGTCGATGCAAATCCGTCCACAAAAGTGTGTTGCCAGAAAAACCTGGCTTGAATGAAACAGCACTGTAGTGCTAATAGCTCAATTTGTGAGTGTAATAACCATGAGAAAACTGTACAATCGAATTTCATTTCACATGTTTAGACGTCTCATGATGCTTGAGGGGAGGGGGAGGGGATATTACAGGCAGACAATTTATCTACCGCCCCTTTTTTTTTTAAGTGTTAGAAAGGTATTATAGATATATTAAAAATACTGTGTTTCTAGCTGTTTACAGACTAACTTCCCTTATATTCGATAGCGATTTGAAGTCAGTCTAGAGATGTGTAGAGCAGGCATGACAAATTTTGATTTTAACAGTGTTATTCGAAAAAATCATGTGATTTTGGTACATAATTACAAATAAACTAATTATGCCAGGCACTTCAAAATTTTGAAACTGTCTCTTTACAAGCTGTATTACATACTGCGAAGACAGGCCAATCTGTATCAGTTTCAAAACTTTTAGAAAAAATTCTTAAAAATCGGAAATTTTCGCAAAGCGTGTCACTCTTCGAAAAATCTTGCAGCTCAGATCCATGTTTAAGAATTTTTTCTGAAAATTTCACAAAAGCCACAGCATTTTTGCTTAAAGTATGTAAAACAGCTTATGAAGAACCATCTGGAAAATTTTGGAGACCATGGTGCTATTAGTTTATTTCAATTTGTGTACCAAGACTAAAAACAGAGTTCTTTTTTTTCGATGAACAAATGTGCCAATGTTAAAGTAAATCGAAATGCAATTTTTTGAGTGCCAATACCCTATGTTTTTACACATAAATACTTATTCGACATAAAAAATGTCACAAAATAATGAAATTTTAACAATGCTTATGTTTGAAGTAAACTGTTCTTATGATTTGTTAGAAGTTTTGATCTTCATGTCAGGATCCTAACTAAAGGAAAGCAAGGGGAGACGTGCCCTGGGGCGCAGAGCTGAAGAGGAAACCTAAGCCAGTGATTGTTCCAAAGAACAGGGAATGCAAACCCTATTTGTGGCACTGCTTCATGTCCCTTGCAAATTTTTTTTATATCGAGCAGGTATATTGTCAATACTGAGTCCCACTCTGTCAATCTGTTTCTAACCTTAGATAGTACATGATTGAATAACAGAAAATGACTTTTGCAATAGTAAATGGACAAGAAAATGGTTAATAATGAAATATTGCTGGTTTTTATATTGAAACAGCAGTACTTGCATACTATTCCACACTTCTAGTATTGAGTATTCGATAAAAGTTTCAGTATTTAATGTTATGGCAAGCCTGCATGAGGGACATCTGCCTATGGGGGAGGGGCCTTGGCAGGGGGATTTATTAAGGATTCTAACACATGTATTCACATTACATCTAGAGAAAACTGACAAAAATTCCAGACCGCTAAATCAAGAAATACGAGTTCTGACTACAGACATTGGAAACCATTCCATTTTTCATATATCTACAAATTTTTGTGCACAAACAGAATTACATTGTCGATCTATAGTGTGTGTATAGGCAACTTTCTAATACCATCCAATTAATGAAGTTGTTATCAAATTCCTTTAATTCAAATAAGTCTGGATAATTTACAGTTTTCAATAGCCCCTCAATTATACTATAGTTTTCAGATCTGTTTGAAAACTGATCATTAATATGATAGAGATTTTACTTGAAAAATCTGGAGTGACTCCACTCGACTTTCCGAACACTTACGATTAAGATCATTACCAAGCACTTAAATAAATTTTAATCGATGAATAATTCAAACATATATACCAAATTGAAACTCAATCGAATGCACCGTTTAAACGCTTGCGCACTTTCAAGAATTTCTCCCCATATGCCATAACATAAAAGAATGTTTTGTCGTAGCCTTTTAGAACTATACACACCAAAATCAATACCGGCCTTAGGATGGTGGTTTATAACATGTATACCGAATTTGAGCTCAATCGAATGTATCGTTTAAACGCTAGCGCACTTTCAAGAAATTCCCCCCATAGACCATAATGTAAAAGAAATCTTTGTCGTAGCCCTGTAGAAAAACTATAAGGCCTATACACACCAAAATCAATACCGGTCTTGCGACGGTGGTTTATGACATATATATCCAATTTGAGCTCAATCGAATGCTCCGTTCAGGAGCTATCGTGTTCACTCACATACACACAAACACACACACACACACGTGTCACACACACACATACATACATACATCTCGTAAAAATAGCATAAATGGATTCAGAAGCCCTCAAAACGTGTAAAAACACCAAAATCTCGAAGTCGAATTTTTTCATGATTACAATACTTTCCTTACATGGTACATGTTCGGAAAGTAAAAATTATACTTGATGCTCTGATTAGTTTTCTAAATTGCATTGATTCATACCCCAAACAGATTTAAGTTTAGAAATGTTACTAAAATTCTCAAATTCTACATTTCTAGCAAAAATATCTAATCTACATTCAATAATTGCAAACCTTACACATGACTTCATATCAATTCTTTAATAGAGAAAAATGGAGAAATAGTCACGGCTATAAATATTACAGTAAAATATACAGTCGACTCCGGTTATAGTAAACCTCTGGGGACCGGAAAATTTCGTTCACTATATCTGAAGTTTACTGTAAGCGAAGTGTCCCCATATGAGCAAGGAATGCATTATATACATAAGTAAAAATAGTGTTTTATACCCGCACTGAATATTTGTGTGAATAAAACATAATTAATCGTATTTATGTCTTGTTACTCCTAAGTGCTACAATAATTTAGGAGATTCCATTCAATTGGCCGAAAAGTGCTATAGCCAATCACGCAATAGCGAGCAGTGGTAATCCTTAACCTGTGCTATTGCACTGGGAATGGAAAATGCAATCGTTCAAGGACGACAGATATGTCTGTTTTTGTTCACCATGAAATGTACCCTACTTTTTGTTAAGTGCTTAGTAGCCGACAAATGCTTTTGATTCTAACCGAATAAGAATCTAATCCCCTTTTTCAGACGTCCCCGGATAGCAAGCGTGAATACAATTAGGAGGGCCACAGTTTGATGAATTGCATTGAAGTGCTTGTGGTCTTTTTTTTTTTTCTGGTCAAGAATGAGAATGAAAAAAGTTGCATGTTACTTTTAAAAATTGTCATTGCTACCTTCTTCATATTGGAAGTGTGGGTGTCACGGACTTTCATGCAGGGTGGAAAAGATGAGCTTATTTTTTATGCACTGGTGGTATCGGACAAAAGGAGTACAGGGAGGAATACACCACAAGACTTGGGCTATTTTGCAAGGGAATTGAAGAGCTAAAGATTAGTAAGAATCACTGCAATGAATAAATGCCTGGTTTCACAGTGGTCAAGAGTCTAAAAGCCCTTTCTCTAGTGCGCTATTGTTCCCCTCGTCATGTTAGCCCACAGACCTCAGCCTAGCCACTGATAATTCCCCTGTACTTCCGAACAGATGCTTGATAATCTCTTTGCGTATTTATCGAATGCAACATAGACAACCTTTGAGAATGTAGACATAGAAAAACTTCATCTCCACCATTTCCAGAATTTTCGAAGCTCAGTTTTTAAGTTCACTATAATCGAAAAATGCTATGCACATCGGGAAGTGAATCGGGACTAACAATTTGCATTCACAATAACCGGAGTTGACTGTTTCAGTAATATTAACAAGAACATTCTTAAAATCCTAACTTTAAAAGATTTTCTACTCCTTTGCAGTACTACAATTCTTTGAATAATTTTTTGTTGGTTATTGTTATGGCAATGCTTACATGGAGAGGATGCCTAGGGCGGAGGACTTTCTAAGGAGTTCTAATGTGTATTCACATTACATTTGAACAAAACTGCCCCAAACTCCAGACCATTAAACAGCTGCACATAGTTCTGAATATGGGACCTTCACACTTCGGCCATCTACCATGTTCAGTGTCTTATCCACTCAGACAGGAGGGATCTTAATATTTTGTTTATTGTTAAAATACTAAAAACAAAAAAGGAACACATTTTAAAATAGCTGTTTTATTAACTCTCTGCCTGAAAGTGTTTTTGGAAAGCATTTGACAAGTTCAAAGCTAGCTTTCATGTTATTAGTTTTCACGAACCTTGATAGTAAATTCATTTAATTTTCACAAAATCTTTAATGCTTGGGGAATTAATTATTTTTAGAGATTTCCTTTATCACAAAATGTTGCTAGATAGATGACATTCTACTAGAATGATTTCGGAACACATAAAAGGGCGGCTTACATATCTATGTGTAACAAAGCCAAAATAAACATTAAGTATTTATAAAGCTTGGTACATTAATTTTAATTTCTGCTATATTGCCATAATTTGAACTGTACAAATATTAAATATTTTATACCTAAATTAAAACACAAAAATTTTGGCTTTTATAGACCGCATCCATAAACTAGTTAAGAAAGACATTTATCTGACAAACCAGTGTCATGTTTCACCTATTCCCATCTCACTTTATCTTCCTAAAATAGCATTTACTAAAGGAAACTGCTCCCGGTACTGAAAATTATTGTAGAACTAATACTTAGTCCTTCCTTAACCCCCCCCCTCAAAAAAAAAAAACTTTATTCTTTTAAGGAGATTATCAATTAAATATTGCAAAATATTAATTTCATAAAAAATAAGATATTTTTACTACAGGAAAGCTTTGCATTAAATTTGTTATGTATTCTTTCATATATTTGTACACAAAGAACTTTAATAAATCTATACATATACATTTTTCAAATTATTTAATCTAATTTTGGTTTGAAATAAAAACGCGAACATGTTTAACGTATATTTTATATTTTTGAAAAGTTGGCTGGCAAATCATACTTGAAGAAGCAATTCCTAAATGAAATAAGATAAAATCTTTACTGCTATTTTCTTTTCTACTTTTCTTTTATTATGTAAAATAAGAATGGTCTTCATGGTTATTATTTATTTTTATTATACTTTCACATTTTCTTGGGGTGCCAGGAAAATTTCCTAATACGCCAAACTTGGCACTTGCCATCCTTGATGTTTAGTATTCGCAAATCTAGATACAAAATAATGTGCTGTTTGTGGGGAAAAAAAAAGGCCTTGAAAGGCTGATACTTTCAATATCCACCACTGTTTAAGTTCTTCACTAATTACAAAACAAGTTTATTTTGTATAGAAACAAAATTTAAAAATACAATGAGGAGCAGTGTAATGAGATTAATTCTTAACAGTGCCTTAGCTGCCATTTTGAAATTCTTGAGTAGCACCAAGTATAAACTGATACATCTCTCTATCATTTTTTTTTTTTTTTTTTTTTTTTTTTTTTTTTTTAAGGAATAATTAAAGTAGTTCATCGGAAAGAGAAAAAAAAAGTCACAAAAAGGGACCTTTTTTAGAGAAAAGAAAATCATTTTTGAATTCATTTTACTGATGAGTACATCACTGTTAGGGGTTCTAAAAAGAGAGAAAGAAACAAAGGAATATAATATTTATTTTAGTTGTTGCACAAGAAAACTATTTAAAACTTGTGTTTTGTTTTAATATTTCAATGCATATATATTGAACGGTTTTGTGGAAGATGTTATGCATTTCTCTCTCCAGAATATCTCACCAGTTTTTCAATATTTTTCTAAATTAATAGTGCTTCAGCCAGTTTTTCGAAGTTACTTCTCTGCTGAAGTTTCTTTCTGAAAGATGCATCATACATGCAAATTTAATTTTATAAACTACAATTTAAGAAAAAAACTACACAAATCTGAATATCGATAATGACTATTTAAAAAATCTCTCAAAATATAACATACACACACAAAAAAAGAAAGAAAAAAAAATTACACTTTTCACAATTTGACTAACCCAACTATATTCAACTGTGATCTAGACCAAAGTGGTTATTTAATCACAGGCTGGTTGGCTGAAGTTTAATATGACAAGATAAATATTTAAAAAAAGGAAATTGATCATAAAACAAACTCTTCCTTTTAAAAATTTTATTTACATCTTTATGTAACAAAATTTTTACTTGTTAACAAAGAATACAACAATCACAGATATTCAGCTTATTTTGTACAATTTTGTTGGTTGAAGTTTCTTTAATTTTATGCATGCTAATAACCACTCTGCTGAGACTACTACTGCATTCTTTGGTACCTTGATTTTCTAGATAAACATAAACAAAAATAAGCATTTCAATTTTTTTCAGCAACTGTTACCATCAGAATGACAAAAAAAAAAAAAAAAAAAAAAAAAAAAAATTGAAAAACATCTTTAAAATAAACATTAATGCAATATAAATACTTAATCAGAAAACTAGTATACATACTTCATCTGCTGAAATCACAATATCTGCTTCACCAATATCATTTTCTTTTAATAATACACCATTATAACTTCTATATTAAGAAAATGCTTTAGCAAAAAAAAAAATTAAAACGATAGCATATAAATCACAATTTCTCTGTAAAATTCAGAATATACACTTTAATTTGCTTTGTTTTTAAGAGAGACACTAGATTAGAACAAAAGTAATAAAAAAAAAGTAACAAACAAAGAAAGAAACAAAACAAATGGCTAAATCTAACCAACACAGATCCCCAAATCATCAATTCAATATTCCCAAAATCAGATAATCCTTTTTCAATCACACAAAATAAATAATAAATATACAGATAAAAACCACCCCAAAAGTTTACTTTTTTGATTTCTTAATCTTGAAATATATTACTCTACAATTTTTACTTTTCACAGCAAGAGTAATAATACATATAAAAAGCAAATATACTTCCTCATTATTAGATTAGTAATTTAAATTTATTGAAATGTAGCTGACAAAAGCCACATTTCAATAAATTTAAATTACTAATTCAACTTAATCGAAAATCTGCAGAGAAACTACAGCAAAAAACTTCATTTCATTTTTTGTTCTACTGATTGAGAAACATTTTGATTATAGATCATTTTTAAACTAATTTGTAAGAAATTCATTATATGAAACCTAAAGACTAAAACACATGACTTCCTAGTGTATTCTACTAAATTATACACATTTTTGATGAACTTCATTAAAACTTTTTTCATTTGAAATAAAGATATATGATACTGATAGTAATATTTCCATTAAAAATTGAAGTAAAAAACTGCAAAAGCTTCAGACTAAAGTTTTAATTATTTAAATAACTGAAATTTTTGGCATCATGCAAACAAAAACACATCTATTGGTATGATGCTACACTTTAAAAGATACAATCAAGACAAAGCTGAGCCACATTTAAATTACCAGTAAATACTTAATTGTACATGATAATTAAACAGAAATTTAATGGAGTTATCCAAATTTCTTTATTTACATTATGAAATAGAGCTAATTATATGATGATGAGCTTTAAATAAAAAAATCTGAATTCAAAAATATGCCCTTTAAAAGTTGAAAATAATAAAATATGGACAGTATAACAGATTAAAGATATAACCTAGTTTTACTCTTGCTGTTTTAGTAATTAACATGACAGTACTTGGATATAAATGCAATGCAATGAATCAATGAAAATCAATTCAAAATGTTAATCAGAAAAATTAAATTCAACAAAAGGATACGCAATGAAATACCGACGCAAAGTATCAGCATCTTCTACAGATGAGGGAATGTATAGTTTGATTCCACTGAATATATCAGGCAATACCTTAAAGAAGTTACATGAAAAAGAAAAAAAAATTAAAGTATAAAGACTAATTCTATGACCATATAACAGAGAAAAAATGCTAACCAGCTGTTTTGAAGCTAAACATTAGCATAAATTTAATATATATATGTATATACATATATATACAGTAGAAGACCCAAAATCCGCACAGCTTGGTTCCAGACCTTGTGCAGATTTTAGAATTTTGCTGATTTTGGGCCATAATAGGAAATTTATTCTATTTCCACCCCCCTCAGAAAAAAATATACAATAGAGATCAAGGGAAACAAATCATGTTACTTATAATTAGAATTATGATATAAAAATACAGAGGAATAATGCAATATACAAAATTATGAGATTATAGTACAACTTATTTAAACATGTATATTCAATAGTTTAGGACTTTGGGATGTTCCAATTATAGTTTTATTTATTTATTTATTTATTTTTCATTATTTTCTGTTCGAAACACAGCTTTGTTGCTCTACAAATCTGCATATTGGAGCATTGAGATATTTCTTTCTCACAGCCTAACCTTCATTAAATGCTAATTTATCAACTTTTTGATCATCCTCACTTGTTACTGTGTCAGAATCTGCATCATGTGATCATAATTCAGTGTCAATTATGTCACTGTCAGTCATTTGTTGACAATGTTAAGATTAGAGCTCAAAGATTCCTACATTTTTTTATTTTTTTTTCAAGTGGCAATAGCTTATTTAGTTTTACTTTGTAGTTTTACTGTAGTTTTCTGAACTTGCAGCTGGAAGGGCAAATTTCATTGTTTACATTGAACAGACAGTGCGGATTTTGGATCTTCTACTGTATATATATATGGCATCACTTTCTAGTCTTGTCTGTGCTTCCACCTTCATGTTAGGTTCGCCTCCATGCTGGTTATTTAACTTATAGCTATGGTCGTACCCCCAGGTTACATAAAGAGACTCCTTTTGTCAGGTAACCTGCAGAAACCTAACTATTTTTGTTTTTTCTTTAAATTGAAATGTGAGTACGGTGGTACTTGATAATGGAGTACTCCATTTCAATTTTCCACTCCATCTCCACTTCATTGATTGGGTTTGTAAAATTAAGCTTAATCCCACGTGATCTCACCTGGCTTGTTTTCCCACTTCTCTTTAGCTTTGATAGCTCTGTTTGTTACAATATTTATAGCCCCTGGATTATCAATAATTATTTCATGGTTTCTGTATTATTTTTGTTATTATGTGCTATCACTTAATGTTATACTTGGGATTCCATATTACGTAAGTTTAGCTATTTTATACTATACACTAGCTGCGTGCCCGTTCTTTGCACGGTAGGAAACGAAAAATTTCCTCACATGTGTAATTCGAATAATTCCAGTGATGTGGAATCTAGAAAAAGCAAAATTATTTCACTCTTGACTTAAAATTTGCATCATATATGTAATAACCTGAGATCATTGCAATATAATGAAACACAAAAAAACTATGTCAGCGTCATTCAGTATCAAAAAAGTGCAAATGGACCGTTTGCAGTGAACTTCTCACTTTCAAAATGTCTTATTTCCTCAGACATGCTGTCT
Organism: Cheiracanthium punctorium; assembly: GCA_038373885.1. Classification (NCBI taxonomy): domain Eukaryota; kingdom Metazoa; phylum Arthropoda; class Arachnida; order Araneae; family Cheiracanthiidae; genus Cheiracanthium; species Cheiracanthium punctorium. The sequence goes on along the minus strand of JAWZYV010020310.1, from coordinate 256,963 downwards.
TTTAGGTTCACGTTTTAGCGTTAAATACCTCAGACACTACATGAAATGGACATTTATTTTTAATTTTAAAAATACGTCACCCTCTCTTGCAACCCTTTACAAAAAGAAAAGAGATAAGAGATAAGACTGCGCTATTTATAAAGGCTTTAAAATTGTTTTTCTCAGTTTAATTTTTCTTCTCGCAAATAAATCCAGTATTTATAAAAGGAAATCGAGCCAAGCAAAGAAATCGTCTGCTCGCGGAACCCGTTTTTATTTATTTTTTTCAACTGGCAATTTTAATCATTGTTATTGTATCCATGACAACCAAACCGCAAGATATCAAACCGAAACTCATAAGCAGGTGCTACTGAAATGAAAATCCTTCTTTACTTAAAAATTCGTAAAAATTCTCCTAATTTATATTTTTCCTCCGTTCTTTTTTAAAAAGTGAGCGAATTGTGTGCTCCGTCTTTTGCCCAAATATAAAAAAGTTATGACAGATAGAATTCAAGATGCAGCAGTTTAAAAAATATTTTACGAAAGTCAGCGTCAAATTTAATTTTATTTGAAAAATTCCCAAAAATCTGCAAATTATGTTACACAGTCCGAACAAACAGTTTTTAAAAGAAAATTTTCTCCTCTATACGATGATGTAAATATCGTTTTCTTGCGAGTGCAATTACCGGCGTTATTATGTATTACGCAAGAAAAATCGCTAAAAATCGGACAAAACATAAAATAAAACATTTTCTAATTTGAATTTCGAAAAAATCGCTTCGAGGTGTGTCGAGATCCGTCTTGGAGAATTTCCGTACAAAATTTGGTAGGTCTACGATCACCCGTTTCGGAGCTACGCGAGACACAGACAGACAAACCGACAGTTTACACTCTGTTTTATTTATATAGATATATATACATATAGAATGAGCTCTTCACAGAACATTATAGTTTTAATGAGCATTTGCTTATGAATGTATTAAGTGCTTGAAAATTGTATAGTTTCTTCATTGTAGACCAATTAGTAAACTTCTTATTTTATCTAGGTATTTACTTTTCATTCAATAATCTACTCACAACTTAAAAGATGTTTTGAGGATTTTTTTTAAAAGCAATTCCTTGGAAAGGATAGAATAAATGCTCTGAGGGGTGTTTTCCGACGAAATTCCCTGCAGTTATATATCATGCAGTAAAAGGCCTAGAAAACTCCCACTTGGCAGGCAGCAGAACAAACTTTGCAGGACAAATTGTTACGCAAGTGCTGGCATGTCAAGAAATTTTTTTAAGACTATTATTATAGCATGCACATGACTACTGAACTATCATCCAGGTATATTCAGAATATTAATAAATGTATATAGAATATCAATTTAAAACTGCAATTTTTATTTTATTCTAATGTGCACTTAATACAAATGCACTTAAAGTTATTTTCAACAGGGTTTGATAGTTTTGCCAATCTAGTAATTATTACTGATAAGCTTGAACAATACTCTTCCTGCACATGCAATAAACATGTTACTTCCCTTTCAGTTTCCACTAAGACTGTTTCTAAAACAGTGATATTGATAATTGGGGTGGGGGATGACAAAATAAGATAAATTTAAATATGCTAGTAAATTTACGTTTTTCATATGGTGTATTTAATTTTTTCAAGGCCATACCAGACAAAAAATAATAATTTTAAAGGAAATGTTCATTTTGCTATCCATTGAAAATTGAAAGCATCTTTTCAAATTTTGAAACTGTCTTTGCCAATTTTCAATAAAAGACATTTTGTAGTATACTTACTTTTTTTGACTCTGAACCAGAAAAATCAAGAGAATTTTTGTCAGATTCTGTCTTTATCTAGAAAAAAATATATAATTAAAACATAAGTATTATTTCTTTTCTAATTCACAGATAAATAATTTAAATATGTTAGTAAATTTGTGTTTTTTATATGGTGTATTTAATTTTTTTAAGACCATACCAGACAAAAAATAATAATTTTAAAGGAAATGTTCATTTTGCTATCCATTGAAAATTGAAAGCATCTTTTCAAATTTTGAAACTGCCTTTGCCAATGTTCAAAAAAAGAGATTTTGTAGTATACTTACTTCTTTTTTAAACTCTGAACCAGAAAAATCAAGAGATTTTTTGGCAGATTCTGTCTTTATCTAGAAAAAATATATAATTGAAACATAAGTATTATTTCTTTTCTAATTCACAGATAAATAATTTATTTTTTAAAGCTATAAGAACTGACCTTAAAATTGTATGAATATTTACATACACTAAACAGTAATCATTGATTAAATGTATGACTTGAGAAAAGCAAAATACAATTTATCCTCTTTAAGCAACAACTTCCCAAGCAGCAAGAAACCCCCAGCCATATCTCGGCCAACTGTCTTCACGCGACCCCCTATTTCACCCGGCCGACCTCCGTTGTAGGTTGGGGATGTCCGGCTGGGAAACGGCCCCTGGACTGTCCGCTCTGGAGCGATTCTGTGCATCTTCGGAAATTTCTCGAGGATTCCCCGAGCGATTCTGCGCGTCTCAGACGATATCCTGAGGATTCCCCCGAGCGATTTTTCTCGTCTCTGGACGATTTCCCAACAATTTGTTCGCATACCATGATTCTACCTAGTTCCGAAGGAAAGTAATAATTAAGAAACACAGTAATCCAAAAAAAGAAAAACAGCAATGCAGGCAAGTGCAGCAGCACAAGAACATAACGTAACTTTCCATTACTTTTATCGAGCCGATTAAAGTTAAATACTTAACACACTATTTAAAGATCAAGTTTAATCCGTCACCTACAATATGAAAACTGATACAACAAGGAAAATAAATTTTAAAATATTTACTTACCAGGATTAACTTTGACAAGCTTGATACGCCAACAAAAGAAACACGAACGGTAACAGGGACTCAACTACGTCACAGAATGAAGCAATTGAGGGGAAAAATGAAATAATAGAACTGTGAGCACCATCTGCAAATAGTCTGCAATAATTTTTCCATGAACCTTGGTACGACGTGCGGAATGGATGACAAATTGAGAACTTCTTATGGGAGGTCGTATGGGTCATCTCCCAACGTTTGAATGCGATGGATGAATCAGACGTTGGTATCTGAGGGGAGTTCCAGCAGATGTTCTGCCAAAGTTAGAGAAAAACATCCTACTAAAAGCCGATAAAATAGATAGTCGGCCGACTTTTTATCGAGCTCTCTTGCTGCCTGGGTTAAAGCTATTTTCCTTAACACTTTCCACATATGCAAGAGCACAAAATTTACCAAAAAGGGTGACAAACACACATATCTTTTATGCAGAAAACAATTAATATGGAGAGTAATATGATTTTAAAGATTTTCATGTAAAAAAACTTAAAATTGAAAATCTGCAGTCGTTCAGGATAATTTGTGCTTTTAAGTTTGACAGCCATCTAGAAAGGATTAACCTTAAACACTGTATAACTTTGTAAATTAAGAAAAACTTTGATTTTTTCTATCTGAAATTCCTACATTTTAAAAGTATAAGATAATTTTCTTTTTATACATGAAGAAATAAATAATATGCTCAGCGTGAAATATCAAAGAATTAATAAATTGAAATGTTAAGACCATCCTAATTTATGCCTTGAAATTTAGGAGGGAAAACATATGGGTTATAATTCTTTTAATCTATAAATGATCAGAATTTTATTCATATTGCTCCACTAAAGTATCAAAGATTATGCCAGGAAATATATTAATGACTATATCATTGTATCTCTCACCCCCTTTATTGAAAATTGCCCAAAAAATTTGTCCCAAAAATGAGACATAAAAGTATGCAATATAATTTTACAAATATTTAAATACTATTAGTTTATAACAGCTTTGTAAGCTGTAGAATAAGCATCACAGGTGCTTTTCTATAAATAGGTTTCAATCATAAAAATTTCAACATATGGTTACCAGGCAAAATACTCAAAGATGAGAGAGAAAATGACATAGTCAATTAATATCATTTTAATATGGCAATAATGAAACTAAAAAATTAGGGGGTTCAGGGGGGTCTCCCCCTGACGAGGCTCGAACAGTCAAGTTATATATATACACATATATGTATATTCTTTTTAAGAATTTTAGGAAAGCACTGTGTGTTTTCTTACTTTTTTTGATGGAGTTACATTTTCTTTTGAAGGCCTTTTTAAAGACTTGGAAGTGGATGCTTCAGAACTCTTTTCTGGAGTCTACGCAAAATAAATAAACAAAAATTAAAGAACTAATGTTCAATTTTCCTACAATAATATATACTTACAGATAAATTAAATCAAGGTTCTCACTATAATCATATAACAAAATTTAATAGCTTTTTAAGATCATTTCAACAACTGATAAGGTTAATAAATTGTTCTATGACTTTACTATTGGAAAATATAAGATAAAATCGTTGTGGAAGTTCCAAATTAATAATAAAAAAAAAATACATCTTAAAAAAGATCTTTTTAAATTAAGTGATTTTGAATTATTTCATAAACATTTCACTTTGAGTTAAATTAAATCTAAAAGATAAATCATTCAATATTTTAAATATTAATGTTAACATGGACTCTAAATTCAGTGTGTAAATAAATTCTCTTGAAAAACTCTTTGAATGAAAAATAACTAAGTTTAACCCTTTCCCAATGCTGAAAAAAGGGCAGCCGTTGCCATCGCTCGACTTAACTACCTGCAAGATGGCGGACGATCGAAATGTTCATCGTGTGCCACAGATCTGAGACCCTTTTTTGACGCAGCTGGCTGTGCGGCACAGCCAGTTGCGTCAAAAAAGGGTCTCTAGATCTGTGGCACACGATGAACATTTCGATCGTCCGCCATCTTGCAGGTAGTTAAGTCGAGCGATGGCAACGGCTGCCCTTTTTTCAGCATTGGGCAATCTATCCAGCTGTACTCGCATTCTTCCATTTTTCAGCAGATGTCAGTGCTGTTAAAAATAATCGTGACCATTTTTCTACGGGAAGTGACGTGCTAAAAAGTAAAATATTCTCGTGGAGCTATATCACCCGCAACTATTTTTATAGAAATCCAATCTATTCTTCGTGACTGGCAACAGTCAAAACGTCAGAGTTTGGTGGTCCCAGAGCGGGAACACTGCGCGTTAAAGGGTTAAGGGGAGGAGGGGTGGAATATTACATTATGCAAAGAAATATTTATCTTGTGCAGGTGTTTCACAATGCAAACCATAAAGAGTCTATAAAATAGTAATCCCCATATCTTAAACACTTTTAATAATATCATTAATTTTTTCATTATTTTATTCAATTTCAATTTCTGTTCTTTTGTTGAATGGCAAAAACTGAACATAAGTCACAAAACTCAGCTTTGCAGGATAATGAAACTACTCTGAGAATTTTTAAGGCCCATGGTAAACCTTTAGATAAATTAATCTAAGCATCAAAGCCAGAATAATCTAAAAAATTAAACATAAAATAAACTATACTAAAGACTGTACAAATCACATTTCACAATATGGTAATCATTAACTGATTCTAGAATTAGATAAACACAGAGCTAAAGATGTTTAATTAGAAAATAATCCACATGTGTGAGTGAAAGACAAGTGTGAAATAATTATAATTAAGCATTATTCAGTGATAAGCAATGAAATACAGAATAATATTAATGTTAGACCTACAATTAGTTATGGTTGCATAAATATCAATAATGTAGAAAAAAATCTAATTAATCAAACTGAGAGAAAATTATGACTAGCCCAAATAAACTGAAGGGTCCACGGGAAGAACGATGAGAGTCCCAACTGATTTTCCAAAATCGAAAGGCGCACGGGACTTTCAATGGTTCTTCCCCAGTAAACTGTGGGCTATTTTTTCAGTGTATTCTCATCGTTCTTTCCCCTTATGGGTTCGGATATTGCACTTGCCTCTAATGAACAACAGAATGCAGTAGAAACCTCAACATTGACGAAAAGTGGACTCTCATCGTTCTTCCTGTGGACCCTTCATCTACATATACACTGGTTAATTTAACTAAGTAGCAAACAATAAAGAATAATAATGCAATAAAAAGAAGATGCTTTTACATTTAAGAGTTGTTAGTCAAATACCAAAATTCAAATAAAATCATTGTCAGCAGAGTAAAACTTTTGCCATTTCACGGATCATAAATATAGTTAAATTTGTAACATTAGATTCTGTGAAATACTGAGTGAAAATATCATTGATGAGCATGCATGATGCAAATTTTTAAAAGTATATTATTTGTAATACACTCATTTCCCTATTTTAGGCATTTTTTAATGCTGAAAGAAAACATCCCTAATACTTACATAAATCAATGGTCTCAAAACCTGGCACAGATATTAAATAAATACACAACTTTTGAAACATTATCTTATCATTTAACTAATGATAAAAACCAGATTTTCATAACATCAGAATTCTCATCACTGTTGTAATAGGTGGATCCAAGGGAGGGTCTAGAGAGCTTAAGGCCCTCAGCCCATAAAAAAGACATGGCTTGTGGATAGCATTTTGCATCATTGTACACTTTGTTTAGGTGAAATAAGCTTTCCTTTTTTATAAATTCCTCCAAAAATTACATTGCTTGAAGGTAACATTTTTCTGTTTTGTACTTTTTGTCAATAAAGCTTTCATTAAAAAACCACACACAATACACAGAAATAGTTTACACTGTTATGAAGATAAACTAAAGCACAGAGCTGATCCTAAAGTAGGTGAACAGAGCCAAAAGAAGCGAAGAAAAGTCTGTTTTAAAAATTTGAAAATTAATTAAAGTTTGTTAGATATTTTTATGAAGAATAATGATTTACACTTTCATTCTGAAAGCATAATCTACTAAGACTGTATATTCAGCGAGTAATATATATTCAGGGTAACTTTGATTCACATTTTCTGGCTTATTTTCATTGGCCTCTGTTTTAGGGTCATTCCACAATATTTGGGTTCACAAGCTTGAAAAAAAATTTTTAATAAAAAAATTAAGAGTGATATATCATTTTAAAGCTTGAAATCTCTTCTATTAAAGTTTATCAACAAAAAGTCTTTTTTTAACTAAACAGAAATTAGAGCATTTTGTTTGCAGTCATACAAAAAAATGTGTTACATACGGGATATTATATTGTTAACTACTATTCAAAAAATATTTTATTTCAAATTTCCTACATTTTATAAAAACTTTTCAACAGTAGTATTATGTGAAATAAAAGAAAAATAAAAAAAATAATATTTTCTTACAAACTTTCAGTGATAAATTTTTTTTTTGTCCCATATGAAACAATTTGGGGTAATTTTTTATTTTTTAACTAATAATACTGATAACAACTGAACAATTTTATTTTTCGCTCTTCAACTAGAGAACTGGCTTCCTAAATTATTCAATTAAAATATTATAACTTTTCATTTAGAAACTGGGCACAACAAACAAAAATGTGTTATGTATGGGACAAATCTGTTAGGTAGGGGACAGAATTCAAAATTTTGTTAAAAAAGTGCCAAAAAATTAACTTTTAGCCTATGTTTATGGCTTTTCTGCGCAATTAGCTGCAATAAATACAAAAAATATGTACAAGTAAACACATGATTAATTAAAGCTACCATTGGTGAAGTCATAGGTTGCTTGAAATATTGAAACATCATTTTAAGTAATCGGTTCATTTTCATCAGAGAACAAAGATAAAACTGTGCTCATTTATTGTATAACATTTCAAATACATATTTAACTAAAAAAATGTGTAAATAAATTTTAAAAAATTGTTATTTGAGAAGAAGAACACTGGTCCCCTTACAGAAAGAGTGAGAAAACATTCAGCTGAAAAGAAAAAATAAGTCACCTTGATGGCTGATAAAGTCAACTATGCATAAAAAAGAGATTGGCATAGAAATTATGAAACTGTAAAAAAGAAAAAACCCAAACAACTAAGAAAAAAAGAAATTGAAAAATGAAAGAAATGTCAAGATATATCTGAAGAACTGTTCTCTTACTACTTACTAAATACTAATATAGTAAATTTTAAATCTAAAACACCTTTCAACTATAAAATTGCTGCTATTCGTTCCTATATCGACCGCGCTTTCAAAGTATGTTCTAACAACGACCTCCTTCAAAAAGAAATTGCTTTCATAAAGAAACAATGTCAAGACGCCCACTACCCTCGAGAAATTTTCGACAAAGTTTTCAAAGCTAGGCAACGTAAATTAAATGTTATAGACAACCGTCAAAAAGATAAACCATGTTTTACTACAGCTATCCCCTTTAGCCGAGGGATAGCCAATAAACTTTCTAATATCGCCAGTAAAAAGAACTTCCGTATTCCAATTAAACCTAATAAAACAATCTTTCAGCGCATTAGATCGGAAAAAGACCCAATCAACCCCATCGAAACCGCAGGGATCTATAAAATTAATTTTATGTCAAACGATACTAACAAACAAAAATGTGTTATGTATGGGACAAATCTGTTAGGTAGGGGACAGAATTCAAAATTTGTTAAAAAAGTGCCAAAAAATTAACTTTTAGCCTATGTTTATGGCTTTTCTGCGCAATTAGCTGCAATAAATACAAAAAATACAACATGATACAAAGTAAACACATGATTAATTAAAGCTACCATTGGTGAAGTCATAGGTTGCTTGAAATATTGAAACATCATTTTAAGTAATCAGTTCATTTTCATCAGAGAACAAAGATAAAACTGTGCTCATTTATTGTATAGCATTTCAAATACATATTTAACTAAAAAAATGTGTAAATAAATTTTAAAAAATGTTATTGAGAAGAAGAACACTGGTCCCTTACAGAAAGAGTGAGAAAACATTCAGCTGAAAAGAAAAATAAGTCACCTTGATGGCTGATAAAGTCAACTATGCATAAAAAAGAGATTGGCATAGAAATTATGAAACTGTGAAAAAAAAAACCAAAACAACTAAGAAAAAAGAAATTGAAAATGAAAGAAATGTCAAGATATATCTGAAGAACTGTTCTCTATTTCAGTGACACCGCATACTTTAGAAAAAGCTGTAAAGCATGTTATAAATGGATTTGCAAATTTTAAGTTCTTTGTATGAAAATTAATATAAAATCTTTTAATGTAGTAAATGCTGAAAAGCAAGCTCAGATGGCAAAATTAGATGCATTTTCAGAAAATACAAAAAAGAAGTGGCTGATTTTAACAGACAAGATTTAATAAGGTGCCTCTTTGATAACAGGTCATCAACATACATTTTGCCAGACCAACAGACTCGGACTGTGGGCATTTGGAAGCATTTTTGCTTTTCTTATAAAGATATGATTTTATGCTCTATAGTATGCACTGAGTTACATAAAAAATGAAACTGTGTATCAAAAGTGTTGAGTATATATGATAATTATTAGTAGCCAGTAGTTGTGTAGGACATTGATTATAAATATCTTTATCTATTTTTTATGAAACCTTCAGGCAAAAACATGTTTTCCTGTCCACATATCTCAGAAGAATAAAATCCTTCACAAGAATTTCAAAAAAAAAAAAGACTGACTAAGCTAAAAAAACATGAAGTCCAATTAATAGTAAGGGACATTTTCTGGTACCAGTGGATTAAGTAGTAAAAGAAATTGAAGACATCATTGGTGTTCTATGTCTTATATAAAATAAATATTTTAATTTTAAATGTTTATTATTTTTTCAAATGGAGCTATGTATGAAAAATCCTAATTTATATAATAGCAATTAATTTGTTTAAAGAAATCATTAATTATTTTTAATTATGTAATTAAACTTAGGTTTGAACATGTTAGTAGAGCTAATATATTCATTAAATTAACATCTGTGTTAATTTTATTTCATAATTTTTTGTAGGCCTGTTTCTTAAAATCATATGTCCCGTACGTAACAAACTGTTTTTTACACAAAGTTTTTATTTATTTTATCTTTTAACACCAGTATTTTGAGTGTTTTTTCATAGCCTTGTCCTGTTCTTAACACAAGTAATTAGCTTGCATTAATTAATGATGCAGTTTTAAAAAATAATTTTAAAGTAAATTAATAAATGCACATATTTCTCCATTTACCCATTAAATTTATTAGTGAAAATACCTCATAAATTCAGAGCAAAATCCAAAGTGCTGAAGGTACTTTAAAAACAACTTTTTGTGAAGTCCCGTAGGTAACAAAACTTAATTAATTAAAAAAAAAAAACTATTTGGTCCAACAAAAACAAACTTCATGGGAATCTAGTTGAGGTGGTATATAAAACATTAACTTCCTCTTTTTTTTTTCGATATTGAAAAATGTACAAATATGCTAACATTTTGCTGTGAAATGTCCTGTATGTAAGACATGAATACTGCGGAATGACCCTTTAATATTATTTTCAGACTGAATGGCATAAAATGGAAGGATAAACTCTAAATTTTTAGCTTAGTAATATTTATGTAAATAAATAAATACTGATAATAAAAGCCAAAAATAATAGGTAGTTTACCTGGTGCAAAGTTACCCAACCATTCAGGATAATTTTGAACAAGTATCAGAAATTAAATATAAAACCTTTTATTCAATCTAGGTGTAAAGACAACTTTAAACTAGTAAAATTAAAATTTTTATATATTTGAAAAATCATGAGCTGCCATTCTCAACATCAAAAAATTCAGATATTTTAAATAACATCTCAAAAAATATATTACGTAGGAACAGTAGCGAAAGAATAGCATGAATATATTGAAAATAATAAATATATTACACTCAGTTCAGACATATACAAATACATAAAGGAAAACTACTTGATTGTTCCTTGAGAGCTGCTTGACTAGCTGGAGTAATATTTTCTGAAGATAATTTTTTAAACACATGTGATTTTTTATAGCACAAATCATCTTTGATATCAGGCCATTTCCAATATGCACTATACTTTTTCAGCATCTCATGAAGAACAAATGTGTGTAGTGTTATTCACCTTCTTTCTATACCATTCATTTTTTGTGCCACTGACAATACTTTGTTTTCACAGAATTTTTTCATTTTTCCAGCAATTGCAGGTAGGCAAAATTTTTATGTTCTGTGAATGACTGCAAAATAATTTTTTTTTCCCCATTTTAAAGTACCAAGCAACAGGCAGTAGTTAAAAACTTAAGGACAGAATTGAGTAAAATATATTTCATTCAAAAGTGCATTTCAACGTGAAACCTAATGAATTAAAATTTTCAAATTTAAAAAAAAATCTGAGAGTACATAATTTAGAACAGTTACCAATTTACTAAAAATATCCCTATAACATTGATTCCATCATTTTCAAGAACAAAAACAAATTAGGCATATGTGGTAACTCAATACCACAGTATATATTAAATTTATTTTAAAGTAGTTACAAATAAACTGGATGCAAACAAAAAATGGATTATAAGTGCAGTGTATACAGCACACCCTGATCTAAGCCTAACTTGATTTGGCTCAAAGTTATGCTGAAAATGTAGTAAAGTGACAGTGCTTTTGTTTTTTGCTTTTTACCAATTGTTAGCAAATAAATAACCAGTAACAAATGAATCACTTTCAGAAAATAATGTATCTGATAAAGAGGTAAATTAATAATTACTCAAAAATTAATTGATTTGCATGAATTTCAAATCAACATTAAAATGGAGCTTGCAAACAGTACTTCAGAAAAACAGGTGAACAGTCAAATGAACTATGTACTATGTAGCTAATTTATTTCCTAAAATACAGAGTGCAAAACCAGCTTCACAATCTTGTCAACAGAGTGAGATGTGGATCACTAGAAGCTCTGTAAAATCAAATATACTGAAAACTAGGAGTTGGTACAAAGTTACATCCCATGGCTCAAAGTGACTTGAGTAATGGGAGCCTTGAATGACTGCAATAGTTTAAAAATGTCATTAAATTTTCTAATTCATTAAGAAGTTCAAAATAGTACACAGGAAAAGCCAGTATATAATGCACATCTCAAAAGAGTCACAACTCTGCAGTGAAAATGTTTGAAAACGGACGAAAGAAAGTGAAAAGGGAGAAAAACCACTAACCACAACATACAAATTTTACAACCATTAACATTGACAATTATAAATGCAATTTCTCACATATAATAGAATGTTCAAACTGAAATTTTTATCTTAAATAATTTTTATTATTAGATCACATTTCGCTAACTTAATATCGAAAAAGGTTTTAAAAAATGTATAGATAGCACTACAAGACGGTAATATATAAAGTAACAATAGTGAAGCTAAAAAGTAAAAATAAATAGATAAATCCATATATTAAAATATAGAAACAAAATTTAAATCGAGTGTCTTACATCATCTGATGTTTTTGAGGTATTCATTTCATCATCATCATCATTGATGACCTCTAAGCCCACTCTATCAACTGACTGTTTAGAAATGTCATAAAGCCTCTGAAAAAAAAAATATATATAATAATAATTAGTTAAATCAGCAGATAGAAATAAATTACAATAATTAAAAATGATTTACAAACAAAATTTAAAAACTACTGCAGTTATTATACTAGGCAGTGATAATCATGCTGAATGCAGTGAAAAATGACAAATGATTAGTATTGCTCTAAATACTGCGACACCACAGATCATGCAGCAACTTACTTCGTGTTCAATTGTGAACTATATACAACAAATGATGTTCAGCATGAATTCTGTAGTATAGTAGGCAGTGATTACATTGTAGTTAAGAATATACTTACATTCACTAAGTATACAACAAGAGTTAGAGATAGTATTGAGGCTAAGCAAGATAAACAGAAGTTCTATGTTGATTAGAAAATAAGCAGTTTAAGCAAGGTGATGAGATATGGATTATCACTTAACCCTGCAGCCAAAAGAAAGTCAATCAAATAAGTTTATAGCACATAAAGATGGTCCTTATTTGATTTTATGTTAGCAGCCTACAACTTTTATACAATTGCTAGTGAAAATAATCCACATATTCCATCAGAAAAGTATCATGCTTCCAGTCTTAAGACGCATGAAACAGGTGAGTTCTGGTCCAACTAGCAAAGGACAATCAAGTAAACCTGATGGTTCAAGGTAAAGTTATCATCTCAAGAGTCCAAAAGAATAACAAAATTGTAAAATATATAGGAAAGCCATGTTTCTAAAATACAATATTTGCTTCTATGGTGAGACACTTTGTAAGGCAGAGTACTAAACACAGGCTGAATAGAAGAAAGTAACAAACATGTCACAGTGCCTCCACAGTTTATCATCAAACATGCTTTAACTTTCAATTTACTCAGTTTATTGAAAAAGTGTCTGTTTTAAAACTGGGTTATATTTTTATTGAATTTTGTTTTGTTAAAAATATTAAGCTTACAGCATATCACTGTCTGTATTGTATTGGATATACTAATTTGATCAACATAATGGTTGCATTAAAATCAATTAATTTTTATAAGATTCTTGAGTTATGGAAATCTATGAGAACATAAGTGTTTAGTGTTTATGAGACATTCACTTCTGTAACAAAGCTTGTTAATTTTAATATGAATTTTAGAAATCTACAGAAATTATAAAATTTACTATTTAGAAATAAAATTGATCCTTAATTTTTTATTTTTTTTTCTACACTAGGGCTAGACAATCTTTTGCATAGTATACTTAAATGTTTTTCAAAATCATGCACCATACAACTTAAGAATCCCCCCCCCCTTTTTTTTTTGCTTCCTTAAGTTCACGGTTAGTCAGAAAACAGGGGTTGATCCAAGGATTTTTTCCAGGTCCCATTTTTGTGAATTTTCATACCAATAATAAAATAATTGATAAAACATATTAAATGTTGAGTAAAATGCCAACAACGGGTCCTTTTAATCGATTGTAATTTTGTGAAGGGTCATTTTAATTGATTGTAATTTTGTGAAGGGGCCACAAAACAGACTCAATTTTCATTGGCATCGACCCCTGCATATACAGTAAAACTTTAAAATAATATACAAACCTGGAGTTGCTGCAAAGTTGTAGCCTGTTGGACAGTTTTATCCCTGATACACTTAACACGAGGGAAACGTATAGATATACCATTAGCAGTATGAGCATCTGCTTTTGAAAATTCTGTCCCCATAACTTCCCATACAGGAGATTTCTAAGATATATAAATAAAAATACTCATACAATATTACAATATTTAGATATAGTAACTGAACTATTTTAAATTTTAAAACAGAACAAATGGGTGGAAAAAGTTGTTTGATTTGAATAACAAGTCATATTTATCATTGTAGCAAGAACTCTGATTTGATGATGTAACAGATTTTAAAGCACAATATTTCAAAATTCAAAGGTATATTAAAGGCATAAAACAAATAAAATTTACAAAAATTTCACTAAATTAAGTAGCTTAAAAAATATCTAAGCATCCAGATTTAGATAAATATACAATGAATTTTAATATTGTCTGCTTTCAAAGAGTGCATGTATATTTCAAATAATTCTGTCTACCCTGAAATATGCTGTGAAAACTATATTTAGTTCAAATAAGGTCCTAATGTCTAAAATGATTATTTCAATAGACTGTATTTTGTGGATGAAAGACATTAGTTCGAGCTGACTGTTTTAAACTACTGTTTGAAGTTGTTTGTTTGGTACTTTTCCATTAAATGAACACCACTAAAACTTGGGTGATTTTCCTCGAGTAGTAGAGAGTGAAGCTAGGCGAGTTTTTTTTTTTTTTTTTTTTTGCTTCTGGTAACCCTTGCCTGTTGATGCGTAGATAAGGAGCACTTTTGTGGATAGCAAATGAAAGTATACTGTTTCTGTTTGTATACATCTGCAAATTTCAATGTGTGCAGCCATTTTTGTGTTTTTTGTTGCCATAGTAGGTAGCGTTTTTTTTTTTTTTTTTTTGGCAGATTTCACTCACTGTTTTTCCTGGAAATTTCTTTTCATTTAAAATGGAGGCTTTTTTTTATTAGAGTAGCTTTAGTTTTCATGTTCTGTTTGCTTTACTGTATAGAATAGGAAGTTTGATGAGTGTTGATTCATTTTTTTTTCTTTTTTTTTGGATACTTGGAATTGCCGACGAATGCAGAAATTCAATAAAGTAGTTTCCGAAATATGAAACAGTTTCTCATGCATGTACTGTTTGATGTCATAAACAAAATATTGAAAGATTATGGGGTAGTGCTAAGAGGAGAAATAGGAAACAATGTGGAACCTGTAGACAACATTTAGCAGACATATTTAGCTGAGTTTATGTGGGAAAATATAGCGCTGCCAAAAAAAAATTTTATGCATTCTATTCAAATCCCAAGAAACAAGCAATTTCTTTTTAAATTTTGTCAATTTTATACAATTATATTAGAGTTTTTGCTAATTTTGAATAATTTCAATGAGTGGTTTTGTTGACATATGGAATAGCAAGTATGTTTTGCAATATTTTTATTTGCGTATTTTGTGTAGAATTACAGTAGATCTTTATAATGCAAACCTTGAAATGCAAGGTTTTGGATTATATAGAATTTTTCGTTACATAGATCATTACACTTCCCTAGTAAACATATTAAAATATTACTGGAACACATAAATATAATGCTTAAAAATAATTTTTAAGTACAAATATTAATTTAAAAGACAAAAATATGCAATTTATTTATTTACAAAAAAAAAAAAAAAAAAAATTGAAATTACTGAAAGGATTAAAGTTTGTTAAACAATATATTTATTTTGATTTGTTTTAGAATTTGCAATCTCTCAACAAATAACTTTTATTGGAGTCTGTGAACAATTAATAACTCTACTTCGGTTACACAGTCTTGTGTTCTGAGGAATTTAAAATTTGATCTCTTATAGAAATTTCTTGAGATACTGAAAGTTTTTCAACTTTCTCTCCTGCATTTGATTCTGTGTTGTTTTCCTCTGGTTTTGAAACAAAGGAAATTATTTCAGCACTGGTCAAATGATTAACAATTTGTGACTTATCATCAATTACGAAAAATTCAAAATGTTTTCTTCATGCAGGTTTGCAAACTGAGTACTTCTAGTTTGCATACAATGCATTAGTTCAGCAGTTTTGATTTTAACTAATGATGGCTTAAATCCAGTTCCAAAATTCAGTTTTAAAATAGTGTTAAATTGAGAAAACTCTTCCTCCCCTACTTCTCATAGACTGTTTAAAAGTACTTTACTGCTGAGGCATAAGCATATCCTCGGGCAGAGGGTGCATGTGTTCCCCAACTTTGTTTAGAAGGCCATTCTTTTTAAAACTTTTTTCTTTCAAAACTTAAAGAAACATAGCTATTTTTACTTTAGAATATGCTATGTGCATTCCGCCATGCACACGCACATACACACACACACACACATAACCAAAAAAAAACACTTTTGGTGATGCTATGCCTATGATTTAGGAAGCCAAATAACAGTGTTACAATTTAATATAAAAGAAATCAATGTTTTTAATTTACAAAGAAGAATATTGATATATAAATAAGCGACTGTTTGGGTAGTCAACGGCAGAGAAGGGAGAAAGAGAGAGGTTCCTGTTCTTTCAATGTTAATAGTTCTTCCTCTTCGACTGGGCCGGCTGATAATGCATAATGCGTACATCGGAGAATAATTGTTTGTTTTAAGCTTGGCATGTTGTGGGATTTATCTCCATGTCTCAAAATTAATTCATTAGGAAAGCAATTAAAAAAATGGAGATAGTAGAAATTTCTTAATTGTGATTTTCTCAGTTTACTTCTGCAGTGTTAGTGCAGTTTATGGAGAATTGCAGTATATCGATCTTCTACTGTATTTATTTTGAGGTGTTGGCTTTTTGTAAGGGAAGAAGACTTAAAGTAACTTTTTTCAATGTTTTTCAGTTTGCAGAACTGTATATAAGAAAGAAAAATTTTAAAATGTGTTATGAACAGTTCTTGAAACTGGCACTGTGACAAAAAGTTTTAATAGTGTTACAAATTTCTGTCTTGTTCTGCCATCCAGACCCTTAAATACAGTCTAAAATTTGTATTCTGTGTGTTAAATAATTAAAATTGGCATGTTGTTGCATCAAAATCAGTTAACTATTGTGCTAGAGCTTAGCTGACTTCACTTTTCGAGCCAGTTTTGGTGACAGTTGGCCAAAAAGTGGCCAAGATTGGTAAGCACTGAATTTTAGCCAGTGGAAGTGTTTTATTTTGTGTATCAAATGCAGCATGTGTGAAAGCTCCTGTACTAAGTGGAGAATTATAAGCAAGTTACAGGTTATTGGTTCCTGTGAATTTTGTACAGCCGATTGTTCGACAAAGTTCTAGAAGCAATAAAATTTGTGTTTCATCCTGACAAGTGGACTGTTTACTAGAAATTTCTACATACACTGGACTTTAAATGATGAATCCGAGAAACAAGCAAGATTTTCTGCAACAATAGCATACTGCTCAAGTCCTGAGGAACAAGTGCCTTTTTTTTTTTTTTTTTTTTTTACATAATTGTTAATTTATATATAATTATAATATTTTTGTTGATTTTGAATTAATTTCACTGAGTGGTTCTGGTGATACATATAATGGTCCAGAATGGTTGGCAAAAAGTTTCCCATAGTTATTTGGCAACAACAGCAAGCAAACAAACAAACAAAAAATCGCCAAGTTTCGGTGGTGTTCACTTAATGGAAAAGTACCATTTGTTTTAAGCTACAATAGATAATATAAGTACTAAAAAATACATAACTTAGTTTTATTTCTAAAGCATTCATTTCAATGAACTTGAAAATTACTGGGTAAGAGAAAAAGACAGATCCAAAATAAAATCTGATATTTCTAGATTGAGTTTTACTTGTTTTCCATCTTTAACCTTAAGAGTCATCTCATCGCTGTTCATACACACAAAATTAAAAATAGTTAAGAGTGAACGATAATAAAGTTACTATGTGCATACCTCAATATCTTTAATTATGAAATCTGGAACTAAACTCTTTTTTATTTTCATACATGAAGGTACCAAGTCTGGATTCTGCAGTAAAAATTAATTCATAAAGATATGGGTTAAATTTATTTATGAATAGTCATATTTATTAATGAAGATGTAATAATAACTTTACCTAACTAAAATACATAGTACTTCATAAGATACACAATATCTGATAATAATGATCTAATAAGCTGACCAGCTAATAAATAAGAAAACTGTGTTAATCATTTCACTGTTATTATTGATAACATCTGGCAGTCCACAAAATGCAATTCATGCCAAGGCATTTATATGAAAACAATTAGAATATTTTAAGGTTGCATCAAAAGCATAATAATCAATACAATTCTAGTGTTTACGTTCCCCTTGATGTAATCCATTTCTTGCACATCTCTTAATGGTAACATGATCTTCTGAAATGTTGCTAACATAAATATTTCTTTACAGTTAGTAAACTGATTACTGGGGATGTAATGAATATTCAGCCACTATTCGGTATTCAGCCTCTTCGGGTGTTTTGCTGAATATTGAACAGGTATTCAGCTGAATAGTTCTGGCCTAATATTGTGGCAAATTCAACTGAATAATTTCAGAAAAAATGGAAAAATATTTTTTAGCATTTATTTTTTAAATGCATTTGCAAATAATATTACCTAGTTGAACTTTAATATGTTAATTTCATATCATAAAATATTAAGTCATTGAATTTTAAGATGAATGAAATATAATCTAATGTACTTAATATTACAGAAATGCAGACTTTTCTACTTGGTGACACTTGGCTTGATTTTCTACTTTTCTTTATGGGATGGGGTGGGGGAAATCTTTACAGATCCTCAATTACAAACATAATTTTAAAAAGCTGCTAAATATGTTTTGCCCAGAGGCCATAAAACACAAAGCATGATGTGATTATGCATTATTATCATCAGATTAATCGCATTACCATAGCATATTTATAAAATTATGAATATCTCAAAATATAATTATTCTGCTATTAGTGTTTATTTAACTCTGTAAAAGATATCTTTTCATGGCCAAGATTTTTTAGTTTTACAGATATATACTGTTGTGAATTTTTAAGTACCTACAAATAATATAAAATGAATTTTGATTAGTTTTTATTTAGTATTTAATTACAAATCTGAAAGGCAACATTTTAATTACAATTAAAATGAAATTTTAAAAAATTTAATATTCGGCAGCTGACTATTCGGTATTCAGCCTAAACTATTTGCTGAATATTTGAAATTCAGCCTAAGCAACTAGTCGAATATTCGGCATTCTGCTATTCAGCCAAATCACAATTTGTTACATCTCTGTGATTACTTGTTTAGATTTTTTTTTTTTTTTTAATTTCATGCTGAGTGCTTAGCCTATAAATTTTTCTTGTATAAATGATATAACACTAGTGATAGCAAATGACAGAAAGTTTTTAATTATTATAACAATTATAACATTTCTATCATCAGTTTTAGCTCTGTTTATGCTTGTATTTTTAAAGGTTACTACTTTATTAAAGGTTTTCTAATGGAATACAGAAAAAAAAAAAAAAAAATCTTAAGCTTAGAAATTTTCATGACTTAAATACTGTTAAAATATTACTTTTAATATGCACATTTAATAGTTTTACAAAATATTAATCCCTTTCATCCCTGGCAATCTCTCTTGGTGAACCCTCTCCCCTCTAAGGGGGAGAAATTTCCTTCCAAAACCTTTCTCTGTTCATAAAAAAGCAAAAGAAAATATGTCAAATTACTGCCTTAGTAATAAATATTAATAACTGCTATAAAAAGTGTGGTTACAAAAATTACTTTTTGTTTCTTTGTATAACTAAAACTAGGCTGTGGGAGGAAAAAAATCTTGATCTCATATCAAAATTCAGCACACTTCTATGACCTAGTGTTAAAAATAATGATTTTTTTCTTGATTTTCATGACTAACAGACACCCCTACAAGAGCTAAAGGAAATTTAAGAATTATTTTTAGTCTGATCAACTTAAAATAGATATCATACACATTATTTGGCAGAGTGTTTAATTTTAAAATAAAATTACTATTTTAGTCAAATTGTACAAGATGTTATAAATAATGACTGAGTAAAGTGAATAGTTAGCCACTTCAACAAGCAGTCACATATTATGACTAATAATTATTTTTTATCACTTATTAAACATTGTGACATAACCATAACATACATAGGTAGGTATGCATGCTTCCACTTATTTATTGCAGGTAGTTTAATTCATTTTTTGACATCATACACAGTACAAATCATAATTAAAACCAAATAACACAGACTTTATCATTGCAAATTTAATGCACAGTCCTTTCAGAACTTAAAGTCAATTAGAAAGCAATAAAAATATATGGAATAAACAGAAGTAAACCTTTTTTCAATGAATAATTACCTTACTTATTTTGATCATTTCTGGATCATTCTGTAACTGCTTTAGTTCATCATCAGTAAAACCTCTCACTTTGGTAACAGTACACCACTTCCCAGAGTATTCATCCATACACCCCATCAAAAAAATGGATTTCATGCCACCTACAGTTTTTGAAAACTAATTTAATGACATTTATGCACTCAAATCAACATAACCAATAACAACAATGGACATAGAATGGTCTATCGTAGGGCATAATTAATATGCATATGGGAATGTTCAATAAACATATAGAGATTCCCTACAATCAAAGACAGCAAAAACAAAACAAAAGGAGCAAAAGTCAAGTTCAGAGTCATAGAAAAATATGAATCAGATTCTTTTTTTTTTTTTTAATGTATTAAAATGTCTAGGTCAAAATTAAGTTATGAAAAAATATAACTTTTAAACTGTACCATATTTCCCAGTTCCGTAATAAGCTCCTAATACAACTAAGTCAGCAGTGTCAGCCATCGTTCCTTCCTTTAAATCTACTGCTGAAAGGTAGTCTTTTTTTACTTTGAGCCAGTGTCTTTTGCCAGGTTCATAAATACCCTATTTGAATCAAAGCTCAGTTGTAATATAGATCTGATGAAACATAATAATAATACATAGCTATAGTTTTATATTTAACTATAATAACTCTGACAAGTTAAAAAATATAAATAATCATACAATTAATACTTGCATTGTATAATTAAGAGTACACAAATGAAGAGAAAATACCATTTCATATTTAACATTAACATATCAAATGTCATAAACTTCATGAATCAAATCAAAATCGGTACACCGTGATGATATACTTAGGAAATCTTGACAAGTTAAACAGCTAAAAACGAAATGCTAACTTGGTATGAGGATTTAAAACATTAAAAATTTAACTCAAGACAAATTAAAGTAGCAGAGGGATAAAGTGTGATCTAGCATTGAGATAGCAATTCAGAAAATTTGAAAGTATCATTATTACAAAATTTACTTAAGCAATTAAGCTACCTCAACAAAAATTGTCAAAATGAGTAACATAATAGAACAAATAAAAAAATTTAAACAACATTTTTTTATGAATTTTGTTTACAAAATATAAATAATAAAATCCAAGTCACTAAGAAACGTAATTTAATAGCTATTTTATTATAATCACATAAAGAATAAAAAAAAGTTTTACTAAAATAGCAAATAAGCTTATTTTGTTCTTTAACAATGAGAAGATCAATTTTCTGCATTAGGGGTCTCCAAACTGTTTATATTTAAGAGCACATTCAAGAATACTAGTAGGATGGTTGGAACCATTTACTTTTTTTTTGGTAAATTTATAGTTGGACATAATTTCACATACAAATTTCAAAAACATATTACAACATATGAAAGTTGTTATTACACTTTCAAACAAAATCTACAAAGTTAAAAAAAAAAAAAAAATTCTTATTTAAAAGTATAAATCTTAAAGTCAATGTGATTTTTGGCAAAATATTCTGGTGGATTATACAAGTGTGAGGGTGAAAAGAGATTAGCCACGTTTTACTTTTCACTGCAGACACCATTTCTAATTTTATGTGATTAAATATTAAAAATGAAAGGAAAAAGAAAAAAAAAAGAAAACTGTTACATAGCATATTTTTTTGAAAATGTTGTTGTTTCTTATGGCTACATTACAGCTCAATAGATATCATTCTGGCTACTCACCATATAAATAAAAAGAACATTAAGAATCACAAAATCACAGAGGGAAAAAAGAAGATAAACTAACAATAATCCTGAAAATAGCATAAGATCAACTATAATACCTGAATGAAAATGCTTCAATGCTACTTTACTGTACCAAAATAGTAAAGAAGAATACAGAAAACATATTTTGACAAAATTAGAAAATAAATTTCACTTCCACTCAATTACCATTTTATCTTTTATAACCAATCCTTCTAACTTTTGTTCTATGACTGAATTGATTATGTCTCGCAATTCTTTCGGATCCTAAAAGAAAAACCAGTTATTTTAAAATAAATACACAAAAAAATTCCCTTTTTTAACCAATAGATTTTAGGTCAGTAAAGACTAGCAAAATCAGAAGCAAATGATTAAGACAACAAAATAACTTAAAAAGCATGAACAAAAACAGTGATTAAACTTAAATTAAAGGCACAAAATTATTATTTTTCTATAGTAAAAATCTACCTAAAACTGTAAGATGCCTAATACATCATACATAGAATCATAGATAGTGCTACAAGAAAGGAATTTAGAATCAAATTTATATATATATAAAGAACATAAATGGCCAGTGTCAAAAAAAAATTCTGTACTAAAATCAATTAGTTAAAATCTAATATGCTTAAATGTGTTTAAAAAATTCCTCACAAGTTTAAATTTTCTGTAATGTTATATCCAATCCATGGTTTTAATAGATTAAAGGATTTTAAAGCCACTTTTGAAGAACATGATTAACATAACATAAAAAAAAAGGAATTATAAGAGATGGCATAACTGCTCAGGGTGTAGGGTAAGCAGAAAGATTTTTTTCTACCCTAGTCTTTTGCTGGTGGAATTCGTAACCACAAATTCATTTCGGTTGGTTCACCCGAGTGGGTATTTTCACCCAACTCTAGAAAAATTACATTCCCTACAATACAATCGTGCAAATTTTATTTTAATATACATATAAATACATATACGAAATGTATCTGTTGAGATGTCGAAGGAATATGTTTTTTTCTAATTATAAATCAAGGTGATCATATTTTTTTATTATTGATTCACATCTTCACTAATTTTAAACAGAAAACGTAGCATACATTACTCACATTTATTTCTTTCATTTCAGAAAACATTATGTGATTTTTTATTTCAGTCATGTTTTTCATTAATATTTCCCTCCTTTCATACAAAGGTCTATAAAAAAAAGAAAAATCAGTTTCAGAACCAGAATGTCTAATTCTCCTTAATTAAGCAATAAAATTTTACATCTACCTTTTCATCAAGTTTTCTTCATTAAACTGTAAGATGTCGAAAACATACAAGCAAACTGTAGCATCTTTAAAAGCTGTTTTCTGGGAATTTAAAAAAAAAAAAAATGGTGAGAAGATGATCATGTAGCATCTTTCAGAAAGAAAATGAAAGCAGTGAAATAAAATGCGAAACAAAATAGCACTACGTTTTACAGATACATAGATTTTTTTTTTTTTTTTATGTAAAAAGTAACAAGGTATTTACAGAGAAAATGTGCATTAATAAAATATGTTTAAATAAAACATTATAATCATTTTTACAATGGTTACTACTCAAGATTTCTCCCAAGACTTTTTCAGCAAAGTACATGCTCAGGATAAGGAAAGAAAAGTTATTGATTTAAGATTCATGGTAGTACACTATAGAGCATAGATTAAAGATTTTTCCGAAATGAACATATTTTCGTTCAAATCCAAGTTTGAGTTTGCATTTTGTGTTGCTCATGAAAAAGACCAAGAAAAATAAGCAAAAGATTTCAAATAGTTAATTTTAAGATATGAAGCCTTGGAACCACAAATTTAGCAAGCCAGTAGTATTTACAGAGTATTACTGTATTACAGAGTATGGGGGCTCTCTGGGACTTTTTTAAACTTGTAAGGTATAACAGTTCTTTAACATAAACAGCAACATAGGTACATGTAGAAATCTAATTTCTTTATGCTCATTTTCCTCTTATTTTTAAATATATCATTTCAATCCAAGGTATATAACATGCACCTGTAAATCTGATCTTTTTTTTTTTTTTTTTTTTTTTTGTATTAAAAGTATTTGTTACATGCTGGGATATACAGTAATCATAAATTAAATTAAAGTGTAACTATTAACATAAATTTATAAAATGTATGAGACTAGCAAAAATTCTGTAGAAAAGCATTTGAATTGCAAAAGTTCAGTATGAAAACAAATTTCTTCTAAACTAGTAAAAATACATTAAAATACAACAATACCTTGTGAGCACCAAGAGTACCAAATGGCAAAGGCAAACCATCTTTGCTAACAAGCAAGATTTCACTGTCTATTATTAAACTGTTTCCATGAGGAAAAGCTTTTGGTATGTAATCTTTAAAATGTGCTACCTGAAATTAATGGAAAATATTATAATAATGTATACAATCATTAAAGATATATACATACCCAGTAGCAATTTTCTGATGTTTATAACTACATCTTTAATAAAGATGCTCAGTAAATAGCTAGCTTCAATGCAAGTATTGCAATAATAGTTTAGTATGGTTTCAAATTCGTATTTTTCTTCTATATATATTCGTATTTTCGTCTATAATTTGAAACTTATTTAGAAACTGAAACAGCATTTACAGTCTATCACAAATCAAAAACACTATCCATATTTTTGAAAAAAAAAAAAAATCTTAAGAAATAAATGCATACAAAAATGCTGCCTTTTTTAATATATAAAAAGAATTATCATACTAACAAAACAAGTAGTATATAACTTTGCATAACCTTATAGTATATTAGGTGATTCTATTGTTTGTGTTTTGTTATAGCAAAGCTACAAAAGGGCTATCTGCCAGGGATGAGGAGTGCCTTGGTTAGAGGACTTTTTAAGGGGTTCTAATGCAGTTAATTCACAGTACATCTGGAGAAAATGGACCAAAACTCCAGACTATTAGATCGACAGCTGCATGGCCAAGGGATTCAATATAGATGTTATAGGGATTATCGCCTAAAGGGTAAATGATCGAAACATACTTTCAATTAGAAAAGTTTGTCAAATTTAAAATAGATTTTAGATATGACAATATTTTACAAGGGCTATATAAAATACATATTAAAATCGAAAATATAATTTTTGTATGGTCCCTCGATTTCTTATCACTAATATTTGGAAAATTTTTATTTTGTATTTAAGAAAGTAAATTATAAAAAAAAAAAAAAGTCTGTGAGTGAAATAGTTACCAAGTGTTTCATCCATTTTCAGATGCAAAAATTGTTTTACCTGAACTGATAGATACTACTTTATGAAATTATCGATAATTTAGTCTTAAGTATCATCCACTAATTACATCAAGTGTAATGGAGAATGACACAAAAATGGTGTAGTTAACTTTCACTAGAAAATGACCAACATGCATTATACAAAAATTCTAGCTAAAATAGTATTTCCAGGAGTCAAATGTAGCTATCGAATGACCACTGGGAACAAACGCTAAAATTTTCAACTTGCAACATCATGGTAACTCTTTCAATTAGTCATGGGATGAAAAAAAAAAAAAAAAAAAATTACTTTTGCAGACACACAGCAAGATTTTTCCAAATGTAAATGATAGGAAATGAGGGACCACATAATTTTTATATATATATATATATATATTCATAAGTATACTGCCCCTTGTAAAAAAAAAAAAACTGTCAAATTTAGAGTATCTTTCAAGTATGACAAACTTTTCTAACTAAAAATATATTTCAGTCACTTTTGATTTAAAAGTAATTGTTGTAACATCTATTTTGAATACCTGGTATACATAAATTTACTTCGCATTTTTATACTGAATTAATTTCATTGAGTTGTTCGCACTAAATTCAATCTTAGACAACAGGATATTTTTCTTGTCTGTTCTATTCATATTCGCCAAATATTTGCTAAGTCAATTTTAGTTTACATATGCAGTTAAAATGTTTTTACAGTAGACTATCGTGTTTTAATTTACACATTAATTTTGGTAAGTGAAGCTGCAGACTATCACAAACTTCTGCTATTGGAAAGATATACAATATTTATTAAATTCTTGAAGAAACATTTCACCTTATGTGGCATAACTGGCTTTAAACTACGACTGAAATAGCTGAATTCTGATCCTTTTTTATGAACCTGAACTCTTTCACCATCATATTTGATTTCCACAAAAAATCCTTTCGGACATTTTTCAAAAGCCATTGAAACAGAATTGCAAGCCATAGCCTGAAAAATACGGTCAAAGTTAGAAATTGAAGAATTTGGAAAGAAAAACATACATTGATGTGCTAATTAAAAATATACAGCACTTTAAACTCTCTTAAATAAATTAAGTACAAAAATTAAATCTTACAATTTTATCTTTTTTTTTTTTTTTTTTTTTTTAAATAGAAACAATAAGCATTTTCAAATTTTGTGAAGCAAAATGTTAAATCAATTAATTAGCACAAGTCTCATACTTATGAAGAAAAAAAAAATGTAAAGTTACATATGAAGAATGTCTAAAATATTAAACCATACGAAATAAAAGCTTAAAATTAAATACTTGTCAAACTTGGAGTAAATCAATCAAATGACTATGTACTTAAAATGGAAATAAATGCATACTAACAGACAGACAGCGCTATCAGAAAAGCCAAATTAATGGTAACTAAAATGACTCATAACTTTTTTTTTTTTTTTTTTTAATCTAACAGCCATTTGAAACTTTTAATTTTGACATTTAAACTCAATTGAAAATATCTAACTGAGGAGTTGAGCAGAAATTAATATAAACATTTCATGTGCATGTTTTTTCCCAGCTTCATCATTCTTTTTTTTTAATTATCAGGTTGCCTTTATGAATATTTACTAATAATATTTTAGTTCTTGTTCATTTATTGTAAAAGTACTTTTTTTGTGAGCCTGTGGTAATTGTGAAAATTAAAGCCTTGTGAAAAACTTTTTTTTTTTTTCAAATAATAATAAAAGATCAGAAATTTTTTACTTACCAAAGTTTAATGTTTTATTGCACAGTTACAAACTCTTTCTTGATAGCTTTCTTTCGCACAACTATTTCTTGAATACTATACAACAATTTCTTGAATATAAAATGATACAACTGATAGAATGCGGCTCATTCACTTACAATATTTATACCAGCTTTGTTGAAGCAATTCAAAATGAGGAGGGGGGGGGGGGGACAAGCTTTTCGAACAAAAGGAAGGTTTTTAAAATGTCTTATACAAAATGGGTTCTATATTTAGGTACTTTCAGGATTTTTCACATTTTCGGGAAAGTTATGGCTCGCAAAAATGAGTGCTTTTACAGAATTTTTTTACATTTTTTACTGTCATTACAGCTCATACTTTTTAAAAACTGTCTGAACAGAATCATTATCTCATATTAAGGCAATCTTAAAAAATCCAGATAATTATACTGGTTTTGTACTCTAAAAATTTGAAACACCAACTATATATTCGCCTACATAAACAGATAACTTGATAATGATCCAATGATACTTACAAGCATTGGTAATACAGGCGTCATTAAAGAAGACTGGACATTTAGAGTTCCACCTCCTTTATCTTTATTTTTTAGCACATCTAAAACAATGTTCTTCAGATCTCTAGATGCTTGGAAAGCTTCATATGCCTGAGGATGAATGGCCTCTAATCTATAAGGAAACTAATTTGATATATTGTGATATAACTTGAATGCCATTACATAGGCTAAAATTATATATGCAGTAATTAACAAGGTATAAAAAATATACTTATGTACTATCATCATAATTATACAATTGAAGTTTGAGTTTTTACTACATATTTGAAATAATAATTTATAAAGCTAAAGTTTACCTTTAGTATAAAACTCCTGAATATGAATTTCATTTATTAATTATCAGTTGCTTTATTACCTTTCTAATTATGGTGTATTTTTAGATTTGTCGAAATATTACAGAAATTAGTGGTAAGTCCTTCAAATTTGCTTTTTATTTTGACATTTTGGTCAATTCTGCTGGACATTTCCATTTTTTCATTGAAGATATGTAATACTTTGTTGATTTTTTGTAGAAATAGAATACAAATCTAAATATCTCAAACAAAAATATCAAATGTCAACAAAAACATTACCATTAACAATACAAAGGCTAATGATTACAAAAGTTGCAGTACTTGGCATATGAATATAACAATATATAAGTACCTAAAAGTATTAAAAATGCAAAACATCTTAAAACTAGCAGCCCCTTCTGAAATGTTATGAAAGATAAACTGAATTTCACATATTATTTCAAGTTCAAACCTGATTACAGATCAGATACAGTAGTACGTTTAATACTAAAGTATTTAACATGAAAAATAGCTTAACACAAAATGATATAATGATCCAGACAGTATATTATGAAATTTAATAACTTTTTTTCTTTTAACACGATACAAAAATCGCGTATCACACACATACATACACAGAAAAAAAAAGCTTTTTATTTTCAGTGGCTTTTAATAATTGCACCTGTTACACACACAGAAGTCACTATAGATGATTTATTTATTAGTTTTTTCCTAATCATTGGCACTTGCTTGTTTATAAGTGTTGGCCACAACTGAGGCCAGAAATACTAGTCACATTATTATAGAGGCACCAAATAGGCAAAAAAGTGTAAATAGATAAATAGGCAAAGCCTCATATGAAAGGATGGACAAAATGATACCCAAGCCCATGCCAGGAATTCAACCTCGACCCATGGTGTAGCAGTATGTTTCTTAAACCACTAGATGATTCAGGTGGCTCTGTAGAATTTATTTAAGAAATTGCTTAAATTCTGCTAACTGGTTATTTTTCATTCACTGCCCCCCCCCCTTTTGTCTTCCAGTCGTTATCAGCAGGGTTCACCCCTTAGACTGTCTGTCCTACAATATCATTTTATCAATATGTTAATACTGCAGTCGATGGTGATGTGTGTGCAGCACTGATTATGACATACAAAATAAATCTGGGGATCATTCATAATCCAAATGATTTCACCTTTGTAGATTAAAACAAAACTGACAATGGGATCAACAATGTCTTCTCTACTTCAAAAATGAAAAAAAATAATTGAAAATATGCACAGTTATTTAGATGGACATTCATACAGCGAGATGAATAAAATAGTAGAAAAACTCGAACATTTTGTGGACAAAATAGTGCTCAAGAAAACACTTCAAAACAAAAAATCTGATTGTTTTCCACCCAAAACAACATTTTTTAACTAGCTTTTTATCCCAATGGATTCAATCTAACTAGTAATTTAACAGGAAATCAAAATAGAACTTGACAGCATATAAAATGTTATTTTCTTTGTTTATAAATCTTTTAACACAAAAAAATATTTTAGTCCCCTCATTTATGTGTTAAACTTTTTTCATTGCTGTTCTTTTTCTAGAAGTCATTCAACAGTATTGCCAGCATTAGACTATTTATAACAATTAAATACAAACAGGAATACTATTAGTAAATCTGCTTTGTGCTCATTTCTGAAAAATACTTGGAACTATTGACTTACATAGGTTTGGGACCGGCATTTAATTTTAAATCATGTTTGATGAATCGGATAAACATCTGCAGATCATTTGCTGTACACCTAAATTTTTGAGAAAAGAAACAATTGGATTAAGTTCTTAAGAAATCTAATGTAGAAACTCAGAATATTTAGAACAAAATGTATTTAAAATCCATTTTAGAGTCTTAATAAATATCAGTCATAAGAAAATAGAATATCTAGAACCAGAATCTAGAATCCAGTGTTTTCAAAAACATAGAAAAAGAATAAATTAAACTAAAAT
The DNA here is from genome assembly GCA_038373885.1 of Cheiracanthium punctorium. Taxonomy (NCBI): domain Eukaryota; kingdom Metazoa; phylum Arthropoda; class Arachnida; order Araneae; family Cheiracanthiidae; genus Cheiracanthium; species Cheiracanthium punctorium. Next base: position 227,139 of record JAWZYV010020310.1, on the reverse strand, counting down.
TTTGATTTCAAAAAATTGATTTTATCAAATAGGTGTATTAAATATGTTATCATTATAGTCACTGTAGTTTTTTGCTTATTCAATATAAATTTAACTAATATGTCACTTTACAGTCACATCTTTATTCTATAACTTATGAAAGAAAAACAGAACTATTTCTGAGATAAAAGATAGAGTGAATAGTTACATAATGAGTAACAGATTAGGAATGATTCATTTCATTTTAAAATTAACAGAGCAATTATTTTTAATTGTTTTAAGATTGTAATTTGTTATTGATTTAGAATTCAAATTTTCTAAATAAATGAGAACAATAATGTAGTAATGTTCTTAAAAATTCTCTTTTATATTCTCACAGCACTCGATGATTTAAACAGTTAAGTTTAATATAAAAAAATGATGGATCAGGTATCTGACATATCTTATTGGCTACCCCATATAACTTTCAAAAAGAAGTAAATTTTAAGAATCTTAAAAACTAAATTTAAAAAAAAAAACTGATGTTGAAATGGCGAAAAGGTGACTACTGGCTAGAACAGTTAAGCAAGGTAATTGATAAAATTTTAAACAATTCAGTGGTAATATGGTTATGAACTAATTACAACTCAAATTTTTATAAAGTTAGAATTCCACAAATTGATTCTCCTTAAAATCTTTAATAACTAAAGAAAAAGACATAGCAGACAGATAAAAATTTAAACTCTATAGATAAAGGTTGATTTCAAAGACATTTACAAAAAGTTACATAGCAGGGATAGTGAAATTTTTCAAACAAAATAATTTAGCACACATACAATTAAATAATATCACAAAAAGGCATAATAACTAACATTTTTCCTTTTTATAGCACACATCTGAATGTCTATCTTTTACTTTTTATAAATTTCTTATTTTATACATCAATTGGCTGACTTGACAGTCTTGATCATATTCCAATCATCAGATAAGCTTTCACATTGTTATCATTTTTTCATATCCACTATATCCTCCTTCAAAGAAGTTTATATATACATATTAGAAAGTCTGTATAAGATTCTTATTTAATTACTTATTTTTTACTGTATTAGTAGTTCTTCAGCACTTTGTTCCACCAAAAGTAAACAGTATTTTGGGACTGCAGATATAGTAACTTCTTTTATTTTCTTTTATGATTCACACAGTTAATACCTTCACAATGAGACACATAGAATATGATGTACAACAAAAGTGTCTTTTCTAAAACTTTTCAACTTTAATATTTTCACTATGCTTGTCTTTCACAATCTTTTCAGCAAGAAAACAATTTTTCCCACACAATTTTTAAAAGAAGAAAAAACAATTTTATTACACATGAAAGTATGTTAACACGCATACAACTGAATATTATTGTAGTGTCAATTATTTAAAAATAATAATTTTTTTAAATATCTGTCCAGATAAAAATTATTCATAGTAATTTTGGAAAAAAAGTTTTTATACAGTCAGTACCAGCTATATGGTCACCCTCTTACAATGTCACCCCATTTATATGGTCAGTTTTCTAAGCCCTGTCTAACTTAATAGGGAACATGTATTAAAGTGCATTGCTTATATAGTCATCTTATTTTCCTGATTACCTGTTATGATTTTTTTTTTCTTTTTCTATTGACCGGCCTCTGACTTGGCCACAACAGGCCGGAATGGTTCGTCTCTTTATCATGGGGGTACCTAGTAGGTGGACCAACGTCATCCCCTATGAAGGGATGGACAATGACAACCACGCCTAGTTGGGGATCGAACCCTGACTGCTGAGAGTTGAACCCGAAACCGGAGTATGGTGCTTTACCCACCATACAACTCAGTCGGCCATCTGTTATAGGGTCAGTTTTTTATTTTTTCAAAAAGATTTTGAGACATTAGGAATTTTTTTTTAATAGTATTTGTTGTAACATTTTTCAAGGCGGGAGAAAAACAGGGAATGACAAGAAAAAAGTCTATGCGATCCCAGAGAGAATCTTAATTCGTGCTTTTACTTCCCTCCCCCCAATTTTTCTTTTGTGTTGAATCCTCATCAGCATTACCCATTCCCCTTGATTCTCTTCTACCAAAAGAACAATAGGGGGACATCTGTCTATTTATTGGCTGAAGTTATCACTCCCTGTTTGAAAAGTATGTTGAAAGAGACGAAAGAGTGAAGGGGAAATTTTTGCTTCAATTGGATCATATGTGATGAATAAGAACATTCATTTTTTCAGTATGGCTTTAAAAAGAAAGAATTCATCATTTCCTGAAAAAAAATGAATTGATTAAAAAGTTAAAAAATCCAAATCTTTCAAAAGCTGCTTTTGCCAAAGTAAATTCGATACAACCCAGCAAACACAGCCCTATCGGATAAGTTTTGGGCCGACACTGGCATGCCGGCGCAGAATGTGCCGGGGCGATATCGCTCACGCGGTACCGAAAACGACAAAATTGCGTCCGCCTGGGCGTGTGTCGGGCCGAAAGGATGGGGTGGTTCTGGTTCGGTGTCGGCAAAAACGATAACGGCGTCGGCCCAGCCCTGTGCCACTTTTGAACCAAAACCAATACGTTTTTGGTGTGGTATCGGCAACGACAAAATATCGAAAACCGGCCAGCACCTTATTGATTCTCAAAATACCCTAATTAGCTCCGTAGTTAGTTCTCTAAAGTATTAATCAACAAATTAAAGAAATAATAATTATTATTATATAAATGACTTTACACCACTAGGACTAAATTTATTAAAAATACCTAATTAGCAAATTATTTTGTTTTTAAGAAAATATTTGATGAATTTAAGAAGCAAAGCTCTTTTTAAAATTAACCGTATTATTTTTTTATGCATCAACCAATGGTTTACTTTTTTTAAACGTGTTACTATATGTTTATCAGACCATATACATTTTTTAAACAACATATTAGGCTCAACTAGACAATGTTCCTTTTTCTCTTCCACAAATTTTTTAGAAGCCAAGAAAATTTATAATTTTCTAGAACCAAAGATTATAAATAAACATTCATGCAATGCTAAAAAAAGAGAGAAAAAAATATTAAAGTTATACAACATGCTTTTTTAAAAAATGTTTTAATTTATTTTTATGTTAAGTTATGTCATAATACAAAATAAAGTTGACTTTTGATTTTATATATTATTTTAAAGAAGAATGTAAACAACATACGTTAAAAGAAATTAAAATATTGGCTGATTCTACAAATAAACGGTTAATTTCATAAAAACGTTTTCTCTTCAAAATAATTAAACATTTTCATATACAAACAAATTATTTTGTTTATACTTAATAACTAAGTATTTTGTATATTTCAAAATTAGCCCCAGTGATGTAAAGTAATTTATATAATAATAATTATTATTTTTAATAGGTTGATTAATGCTAAACTATATATGAAACTAATAAGTATTAATAAAACCATGTTTATTATTAGAAGATACTTACTTTAAGTATATATTTTATATATTACTGAATTTTCATAGGATTATCCTTTAGTAGAAGAAAGGAACTTTCTATAACAGAATATACTTATTTTTTTCTGTTGTTTTGAGTAATATGAAATTAAGTACTTAAGTAAATAGACACATTTTTCAATGCAGTATGTAAGTTATTTATTAAAAATACCGTCCTGCTTGTTTATTAATAGTTTCCAAGTTTGCTTATTTGAATTATAAATTTCATTTTCGCATTATTTAGAAATAATTAGCAGTTTTGAACTACATCTTATTTTAGTAGTCCCTGAGATAACATAAAAAAATCTAGCTAAGAAAAAATACAAATTCTTAATATATACTTAAAAATCACTTACCCCTTTTTAACTGTTGTGAGAACTTAGCAAAATGAAAACCAAAAACCACTAACCACATTTAGACAACTTTAAAATTTTTGTCTAGTTGAGGTTAATACCAGTTAGTCTTTAGAAAAAAACCACAGTTTATCCAGAGAAAACTACAGCAAAGTCCGATCTAACTGACGTAAGAACTTAGCCTATTTAAAACTAAAAAGCACTAACCACATTCAGACTATTTTAAAATTTTTGTCTAGCTGCAGTCAGTGCCATTTAGTCTAGGGAAAAAAAAATCGCAATTTATCCAGAGAAAAATGCAGCAATCTCACATCTTCATTGCTCTGAGAAAACTCAAAATCCACGTTACTGAAAAGTTTACGTTGCGAGATGATTTCTGTTACAGCCTTGGAATGGAATGGACAAGCAAACGAAATAAAAAAACAAACCACCAACTTCCGCTCTTCGATTGACCATGAATAGGGACCCAAATGGGAAAGGTCCATTTCGTCTTCCTGCGTAATACTGTGGTTCCTACAAGGGGTGGAAAGCTCTTAGGAATGCACTCGTCCCCCCTCACTGCGCCTGTGCTACATGTCATGTTATTTGTACGCGGACACGGGGTAGTTGGAAAAGAAAGTCCGAGGGATTTTAGCTTTTAAATTATTCACTTTAAATTAGATCGCGTGGAAAAAAACAGAACAAATTAGTGTTATTCTACTGCAAAATAGTTTATACTTCAATATCTGCAATGAATTAATCAATTAATTTTTAGTAAGATAAAGTACTATAATCAGCAAAAAATGGTTACTTTTATTCATTTTTAAGGAGATAAGAGCATTAAATTTTATTTAATTTGTAACAGCATTTTACAATACTGTAGAAAAACATGATTTTGGCGTAATTTTTACTATTATTTTATTTGAACAGAAACATGACAAACAAGTTGTTCAAATAAATGCTATTAAATTAATTATTCATGGTGATAATTTTAAAATGAAACTATTATTATTTTTTTCAATTTATAATTATTCAGTATAGTGAATTAAAACTTTTATTTATTTATTTAATTTTATTATTATTATTTTTTTTAACAACAGCAGCTAATGTATTATAAAAAAATTCCTTAACTATAAATTATACTGATATTTTTTATTTTTATGGAAATACTAATGAAAAGGTAATTTTTCTACTATTTTAATCCAATTTAATTTCAGAAAGTTTTGTTGTTTTGTGTTTTTTGTAAGGCAAAAACACAGGAGTTAAGCCTTAGGGCGTCGGTGCCCTGAGCGGAAGAAGGCTTCTAGCGTTTGTTCCAATATATAAAACAATTAATAAGCAATAAAATTGGGGTTGAACAGTAATTATAATAATTATTTGTTCCCTAATTTTATAAAAATCAACCATATTTCCTTCATTTTATAAATATTAGATAATGTTTTGAATTTATATAAAATTTATAAAATATCCCCAATTTTTGTTCCAGAATTGGGGATACAACGGTGATTTGTCCTCAATTCTATGTTCAAAAATCTGGTTAATTTATATAACTCATATTCACATTACATCTGGAGAAAATCACCCAACATCCAAACTGTAAATTGACAGATGCGCGGTAGACCTGAACCCTGGACCTTCACACTTGAACCAGCGGCGGATCCAGAAAAAAAAATTCTGGAGGGTGCACAAGACAATTTTTGTTACATTTTCTTATAGAATGACTTGAATTTACAAAACAAGTCAATGCTCTATAGTGTAAACTTCATTCGTCTGGGGGGGGGGGGCTCTGGATCCGCCAATGACTTCAACCATATTCGGTGTCTTATCCACTCGGCCATGGTGGGCTCCTTTTGTGAACTTTTAAAATGCAGCATTTAATGTTCTGCATTGTATGTATTTTATTTTTAATTAATTAATTAATTAATTTTATTATTATTTTTAAATTGGAAGTACTTAACAACTATCAGTTTATATAAAATGAAATTTATAGTCATATAATTATTTCAGAGTTGTGAATAACTAGACAGAAACTGCCCCAATTGAGGGGTGGGGGTGGGCGCTTAGAAACCCCTTCAATTCTAAGCCATAAAAAACTGGTTAACTTATCTAACGCATATTCACAATACATCTGGAGAAAATCACCAACATCTAAACTGTAGATTGACAGATGCGCGGTAGACCAGAACGCTGGACAGGACCTCAGGTAAATTAACCAGATAGAATGATTGCCCCCTTTCCCTCCTTTTTTTCGCATGTGAAGGAGGCACTTGAATCCAACGGACTCAAAACATTGTAAATAGTAACTATTGAAATCATAAATTAAAAAGAATTATTATAACAATATATATGTGCTGCTTGTGCTGGCTTTATACCGTTCAGTTTAGAAATTACACTTCTGGACCGATATCGGTTTTGACGTTTGGTGCAGTACATCGCCAAAATCACATGTTAACCCTAAAAGGCTAGCCGCTATCGGACCGTTGCATGCCCGAAATGAACTTTTATTTGCCTACGCCAAATCGTTTTGCCAGCACAGAACCGACACCGTCCCAATTACCATTATGCCAATGCCGACATCGAAACGGTACTGCCGATGACGGCCCATCCCTAACCCGATACGGCTGTGTTTGCTGGGAATGGATGACATTAAACAAACTTTTAACAGCCAAACTTTGCTCCTCAAATGTTCAAATCTGTGGTCACAGAAGAAAACATGTGTGCCTGTCACCTTATGAGAATGTGAATAAGGTTCTTCTGACATGGATTAAATATCTCTTCTAGGATGCTAATTCAAAAATGTGGATGGTGGAGAACATCTGGGAAAACAAATTTAGGAGCTGGGATCGAAAATTTTCAAAACAGAAAAAGTTACATTAATTGCCAACAACTGTACTGCTCATTACCCTGTTAATAGTTTGAAATCAATGGAATTCTTTTTTTCTTCCAAACAGTACATGTGCATATCTGCCAACATCTAGTGAAGAAAATTCAGTAGATTTATGTGGTATCTAATTCAAAGTCATAATTACTTATTTAAGTCACAAAGCACTCTTCGAAATTTTTTCACACCTTAAATTTTGCCATCTATTCTATGTATAATTTTTAAAAAATATAATTTGACATGACACGACATAGTTATGGTTTTTAAAATGAAATCTTTGCTTTTTATGACAATTTATGTTTGAAATTTCAATCACACATAAGGTCGTGATATTAAAAATAGAATTTGTAAAAGAGCTCAGAAATAGAATTCTTTTAACATAAGAGAAATAAAACTTCAATGTTTCTTTACGCTTAGAAGTTTTTTCTTAAATGTTCGAAATTTTACAAAATATCTGCTTTTTAAACTAAAAAAAAAGTAGTAAAATTTTTGGGGGCTTTGAACTCTCTTTCACAAATTGTTACAATTAAACGATTTTTGCCATCTAATTCTGAAATTTTCAAAAATCCTTTGCAAATGAGTAATCAACATAAGCACAAATCTTTATTATTGGACCAAAATACCATGGTATATTGATCCATATTAAATGAATAGACCCTAAGAGCAGTAATGTTTCAGAACTGGTGGGGAAATAAATGCATGGATTATTAAAACTTTAAAATGTTAGAAAACCAGTAGATTTTAATGTAAAATCAGGAGACCAGGAGAAACCATCAAAATCCAGTAGTCTCCTGAAAAATCCAGTAGAGTTGGCAGGTATGCATGTGTATTGCAGCCTTTAGATAAGGCATAATCCAAAACTTCAAGGATACCTAAAGAAAGCTTCATTTGCAAGATATGATCTCCACTATTGACAAAAAGAACAATTGCAAGTGTCTTAAATGCAACTGATTATATCGATCAAAGTTGGAATATGGTGTTGCATAAAACTACTGAAAATTGCTTCCGATGTGCTGGATTTTACAGTTCTCCAGAGTCTGAAAAATTATCAAAAGATGCCGATGAATATATCCCCTTAACTGAACTAACAGAAAAGATGCAGAACTGTACTCATGCAATTCCAGATGAAAATCTCTATGCAATGATTGATGAAGATCTTGCAACTAATAGTGAAATTTCAATACAAGATATTGTTTATAATGTGTTAAATTCAAATGCTGAAGGAAGTGATTATGAGGATGACAGTGAATATGAAAAGAAATAAGTATCAACACCAGATGCACTTAAAGCTATAAATGACCTCAGGTGTTCTTACTAATTTCGAAGCAGCAGATGAGCATTTAAAATCTATTATGGATTTGGAAAAAAGTTGTGTTAACAACCAAGAAGAGATGGATATCTAGTATATCTGAGTATTTTAAATAAGTACATTGAATATGGATGCACGTAGGTATGGATACTGTACTTAGATAGTAAGATAAGCTAGTATATTTTTAAAAATACAGTTGAATCCTGTTTTAACAAAGTCCAAGGGACAGGAGAAATCATTTTGCTCTAAAAAATTTCACTATACCGATATTGTATCATTATATTGTAATTTCACTTGGGTATTACCCAAGTCTTCTCTATAGCGAGATTTTCGCCATTCTAGATTTCACTAAAATGGTATTTGACATTATATATATCGTGTTTCTCTTACTGTAGTTTTTACATTGTGAATTAATTTTTTAAATGTTCTTAAAAATTGAATTTGTTTATGAACACTAAATTTTAACAGGCGAACATAATCCTGGCACAATTAAATAGTGCAGTATTTTCCGCATATATGGTCACAAATTGCTCATATGGTCTAATTATTCTGGACTGCAGGGCTGACCTCATAGTCAACACTGAATGCATATTTAAGATTTGAAAAAAAAAAAAAAAAAAAAACTAAAATAATTCAAATAAGTACCTTTTTGCAACTTTTTTTAGGATATGAGTCTGTTCAGCTTCTTTAGTATATGTAGTTAATTCATCCAAATATTTATCAACCTACAATATGAGGCAATATAATAGAATATAATATACCAAAATATTAACAAAATAGGGACATTTGTGTATTCACAAATGCAAGCAAACTTCTACTTAAAAAAATTAAAAATTGCCAGGAGTGCTTACGGATATATTAATTCAAGTCAAATATTCAGGGGCATAGCCAGAAATTTTTCATGGGGGGGGGGGGTTACAACTACTACAACTCATATATATGTATTCGTGTGTGTGATAATGTAGTGAAGAATATACATTTTTGTATGGCAAAAAAATTATCATGGGAGGGGGGGGGGTTATGACCCCCTTAACCCCCCCCCTTGGCTACGCCCCTCCAAATATTTAATGTACTGCATTCCCACGCAACAACCAGCATGCTGTAAAAACTCATATATATCGTCATGCCAGAAAATAAGATGTGTAATTGGAAACGTTACCGTAAATAGTTTTTTTTCTTTTCCATTTTTCATAAAGGATTCAGTTGCCAGCATAAACCTATCAGCAACTTTCATGTTTCTTACTTAATATTATTAGCTTTTACTACTTTATACATATCCATAAATACTTTCTTAGTTATCTTAATTATATGAAGCAAATTTTTCTATTCATATCATGTACCACAATAATGACATTCTTAGCAAACTGATAACTTTTTGAATGTATCAGTGTGAAGAATAAAGATGTCTTCAAATCAGGGCATTTTAAAAATTCACTCCTCTTCCCAGATAACAATCCTTTTTCACACAATGAATAATGTAAAAAGTATTACATTTGTAGAAAATTGGCAATGCAACAGGACAAGATCTGGAAATACATAAGAAATGTAGCGTTCTGTTAGATAATAAACAAGGAAAAAAAAAACAAGCAAAATTCCCAGAAATGGAAAATACTTTAACAAGATCCAAAAAGATAAAAAAAAAAACAGGTTGAGTAGTTACTACATTTCAAATAAAGTCACAAGATGAACAAATTTTGAATGCATTACACAAAGATGAATACGAGGAATCTGATTCTGTTGATTTCAAAGCATCTAGAGGCTGGCTCAAGAGGTAGTACATAGAAATAGCATCATCAGCAGATCAGTACCAAGTATGAGACAAAAGACTCAAGAGAATGCAAAATAGTTATGTAAAAAAAAAAAAAAAAAAAAAAAAAATATGAATTTGTTGACAGCAGCACTAAAGATATAGATTGAAATTACCTAGGCAATATGGATGAGACACTACTGTGCTTTGACCTACCTCAACAAAAAACTGATTAAAAAAAAAAAAATTAAAGATGTGAAATCTGTTTTCTACAAAACTACCAAAAAAGAAAAACTGTGGCATAAAGTTGTACTGAGTGTGATAGATGACAGAACAAAGTTGAAACCACTGATAATTTTCAAAGCCTTAAAAAATGTTCCAAATGAAAGTTTCCCAAAGGCTGTTTTTGTCACAGTATCTGTGAAGGTATCAATGAACAGCAACTTAGTGAACACTTACAAACAGAAAGTCTGGGCTACTGATCCTAATTCTTTTCCAAATCCAAAATCCCTTCCCATTATGGATAGTGCAAACTCCATTTAAAAACAAATGCCAAATAGTTTTAAACAACATCATAAAACTGAACTCATTAAAGTTGCTGGAGGTTTTAAAAAAAGTTGCCTGATTTCCCCGACTATTTTCGTTGAATTTTTTATAACTAGTTATATATGCATACCTGCCAGCATATAAAAACATTTATCATAAGCAACTTGGGAAAATATCCAGAGTTTTGAAAAGTCTTCAGGAGCAGGTCGTGACTGAATTTTTAAAAAGGTTGTAACTTATTTGTGATAAGTGGTATTTAAAAAGTAACCGAATTATGCATCAATAATTAACTAATATCATAATAATTAACATAAAAATATTAATCATTAATTGTAAGATATAGTTACACTACAGCCTTAAAAATGGAGTTCAATTGATCTTATATATTTCAAACTTAAAAAAAAGATCAATGTAATTAATATAAAGTAAATATGAGTACTGAAGACACACACTCATATTTTTACACTTGTACGATAACGGATATTTCTTTTCCCCCTTATGATAAACATGATTTTTGGATTTCTCTTTCTACTTTTTAAATTTTTTTAAGTTCAACTCCAAATTTGGCTATTTTCCGAAGAAAACTTGTGTTTTGCGGAGTGTCCGGAGTAGTATCAAATTTACGGAGTTTCTCCGTAGAACCGGAGCAGTTGCCAGGTATGTATATGTATCATATATTTCCATGTATGAATTGCCCTTGTGTAACATGCTTAGTGTTAATATTTTTAAGACCATTAAATTATAAGAAATTTCTAATTTGTCAGGCAAATGGGGTACGCAAATATTTTTAGAAAAAATCAGCATTTCTATATTTTTTAAATGGCAAATGTTTTAAAAGTTTTGTAGAGGTCAATTTATAAGCTTTATTTTCATTATTAAAATTATATACTGCCATGCAGCATAAACAGAGCTCACTTAGAAATAACATTCTTACTTCTTGCAAAGATAAAGTACTTTTGGAGGATGGTGGGAAAGCTGAAGATTCTTCAAAAAATGTAGCGATGGTTTTTGCTACATCTCCCTAAAAGAAATACACATGTACATATATTAAATATAATTGAAAGTCAGCAAGAAAAAAATATTATTTGATTTTTATTTTATCTTATAAATATAAACCTAATTTAGTTTAAACTAATGCTCATACATTTATACATAAACATTTTGTTTAAAAAAAGTAACTTTTTAAGCAAAAAATAAATCATAATCTCTGTGTTGTTAAAGGCACCTGTTCTAGGTCCTCAAGCATCTCTTCTTGACTTTCTTGAAAAATCTAAAAATAAGAAAATAAAACTTTCAGGATAGCAGGTACTATCAATTACTCATTTCACATACATACATAGATGGAATTTTAAATATTAATTGAAATAAGAAAGCATTTATTTTACACACTGATTAGTTTCAATAACAGTTTCACTGTATATAACGTTTGATACTAATTAATGCTTCGGAAATAACAATTTGTGCATTAAAGTTTTTAAAAAATTATCTTTTCACATTCCAGTGAATATCAGAAAACTATTATAGCATTAAAACAGCAGCAAAAGGCATTTTCCGTCGGATTTACAGAAGTGATTTTTTGGTGGAGGTGCTCAAGTTAGTAGTGCGACTTCTCCTCCTAGTCAACTCTTTGTTAGCTTCTCTAGCCTTGTCATACCCAGACTCTTTATACAAGAAACTGAATGATTTCAAGACAGAATGACAACAGCTTCTCACCTGGCCACTTGTTTTGGGCAGTTCATACAAGTGTTTTTACATCCTAAAGCCCTTATTACACAAAGAAATTTCAGGTGACTTGGTTGCTACAACCAATTACCAAAACTCGTTTCGGCAAGTCAATGAGCAAGCAAGATTGCCACAGTAAACAAACTCGGCTGTGCTCACAAACATCTGAGATTCCCTGAATGGGCGATTGCTAGAGCATGTAATATAGGTAGCATATCACCTGAGCAACATTTTTAAGTACAGTGAAATACGTTTAACACGAAAACGCTTAACATGAAAAATCTGTTAACACGAAATGACACAACGGTCCGGAACACAAAATATGCAATTTAATGCATTTTTGTTCTTTTAACATGAAAAAAAGTTTGTTTTTAATCTTCAGTGGCATGTTTGCGACAAGTCACTAGAACGTTTTGGCGGAAAATAAATTTTATTTAAATTCTGGGAAAGGGTTTTTCTACCTTTTATCATCCTAGAAGTATTAATAGCATCATCCATCAGGTCTCTTCCCCTCCCCCCTCCATCTAATGAATAGAATTCTTATCTGTATGTACGTTTCATTCGATAATGATGTAACTACAGCACCGATTATGACAGAAAAAGAGATTTTGGATATTGTTCAAAATCCAAAAGATTCTGTTGATTCCGATGACAAATCTGACAACGGATTGAATTATGCAGTTCCCATCCCCTCTACTTTAGAAGTGCGAAAAATGATAAACAGTGTACGCAGTAATTTAGATGTGCATTCTAATGGAGAAATAAATAAAACTATGGACGATCTTGAATAATTTGTGGAGAATACGGCTCTGAAAAATACATTTCAAAAAAAGATAACTGATTTTTTCTCCCCAAAATAATATTTTTTGTAATTGCTTTTCATCCCAACAAATGCCACTTACTTGTTGTTTAACAGGAAATCGATATAAAATATCAGAACATCGAAAATATGGTGAGATTTGTTCTTTTTTTTTTTTACAAATCTTTTAACACGAAAAATTATTTTGGTCCCTTCGGATTTGTGTTAAAAGTTTTTCACTGTATTTAGGATCTTGAGGGTCCATAAATGTGGAATTTCACAAATGCTTTCAATGAGGTCTATTTTCATATCGCTGTTTCATTTGAGAGACATTTTCTCTTTTCTTATCACTACGATCGGTATCGCTGAGTCTTTTGCCATCTTTGTGAAGTAGGAATAGGAAGCACTGCAATTGGCTGGCATTCAGCAACCTGCAATATTTTTGCCTGAGATGGAAGAATTTGGAGTTGACCATTCCCTAGGCAACCAAGGGAAATTTCCAGGAAAGAGGTTTCTGCAACTGGTTGCAGCAACCAAATCGCCCGAAATTTTCTTAATGTAATAATGCCTTAATTCTTATTTGTCTCCATTGAGGACTTGCTAATATTTGCTGGGTATTCTATGTCAGTGTTTCCTAGCTACAAATAATTAATCGGAAATTTTACATATGTCCTGACATTCGCCTCTGGGTTATGATTATAGGTTCTTTGAGTTAAGCGATCGTTGGATGATTCGGAGCAAAATGCAGTTCTTCCAAGAATCTGGTTATAAGCTCTAACCTGACCCTGAACACCCCCCAGTTACAACATACAACAGAAGTTGTTGACAAAAAAAAAAATAATAATAATAATAATAATAATATAAAAAAAAATCTGAAATTCTTCCAGATTTCATTTACGCACTCAGCTCGAAGAATTTCAGTTTTTTTTTAATCTATTCAATCAATTCGGCCATATAGAGGAAAATGATAACTGTAAGTGCTCATATAGACTCCTGTTCGCAGAATTTTGTTGCTGAAAATTGCATCCATTGTTGTTTGGCCCCTAGTGGTGAAATGTTTTGGATTAGTGTGTACTGGAAAATCTAAAGTATCCATTTCAGATATGAAATTGGATCCTTGATCGAAATTTAATTCTATGTTAAAATCTCCTACTAAAACAGTCTTACAATCATCCACCTACAGCAATGTTTTGAATATAGCGTCTAATTTATGTTCATAAGAAATTCGAGGCCTAGCGCATGTAACTGCAAATCTCACTTTATCTTGCATATGCATATACGCAATGACCATTTGAACACCATTGATCTGGCTCGTGTAGGCACGGGTAAAGTGTTTCATTAAGTTTTCCTTTATAAAAATCATAACTTCAGATGGCTTCCTGTTTTGGAAACCACTGTCTATCCTTTCGACCAAAGTGAATCTGGTATTTGAAAATCATCTGAAGGGATAGTCCATGTTTCCGTTAGCAATATCAAATCACTCTGAAGAAAGCATGGATCAAACGGAAAAGTGACCATGGTGTGCCACATAGACAAAAATCCCGTGGTTGAAAGAACACTAAGTGATCTCACTATATTCCAAGAACACCCAAAATTTTGCCTAGAACATTAAAAATTTATCATAAACCAAGAAAACAGAAAAGTGACCATGGCGTGCCGCATAGACAAAAATCTCGTGCTTGAAAGAAATAGCATACGAGTGAAAAAAAAAAAAAAAAAAAAAAAAAAAAGATGAAATTTACAGAAGATTGTATTAATGATTTCAAAAAACAACTAACTCATTTTTTCTCTCTATGACAAGAGATAACTTGGAATTATCGAAAATTCCAAAAGAATGTTCGATAATGCTTTGCAAAAATTTTTTTATCAAATGTTTTGTTAAAGATATGCATATATTATCAGTATGATCAAAAACTTTTTTTTTTCTTTTTTCAATGGCATAGTATGTAAATTCTTATTGTAAAATTGAAAATATCTTTGCATTTTCATACATGTATGGTATGTAACTACTGATAGTTTTCACAACAGCACAGAAAACTCATTACCAGTATATTAAAGTAATAGTAAATAGAAATCTTAAAATTACCTCACTAAAAAGCTTGACAAGTTGTTTACTTTGTAAATTATAAACTCTTTTTTCAACATTAGGAAGAAGGAACTTAATCCAAAGATACAGATCTCCTTTGAAGCCATCTGAAACATACAGGAACTAAGTAACGAAATACTGAAATTTCTCACAATTTAAAATGAATCATGCTGCATATTAATAAGAGAGTCATAACTAACATAACATGTGTAGCTGAAACTATTTTAATTTCTAATCATTTAAAATTGAATTTAAGGGAAATTTTTTTAGCTTTAAACTATGTATGATATCACTGGCATAACTGGGTAGGCTTTTTGGATATTTCTAGGATGGGCTTTAGCCCAAAATAGGGGCCTTATCTACCATTCTTGAAATACATAAAATCTAATTTTTCAAGAGCAGGCTAAAATTTTCCTAACATGAGGCACCTGAGCACTTACATTGTTATGTCAATGTATGATATGATTATGCATAAGAATATAACAAAAGGATCAATGCAGACAAAATTTATGTCTGTTCTGTGGCTCCTTCACAAATATGGAATATTTGAGTGATTAAAAAGAAAGTTTGTAATTTAATTCAATATTTTATCAAGGCAATTTTTTAATTTACAACTAATGGTAATTTCTCCTTGAGAGACAATTCTTTTCAATATCAATAACTTCTTCAATGAATTCTTCTTGGTTTGGATATGTTAGGGTTTGATTCATATTTAATACAAAGGCGTCTATTAAATTTCTCAAAGTCAAATTCCTGACTTTTGGGAGCTTTATGAAAAGATTTTCTGACCATACATGCATTTTAATTTGGGAAATCTCTCAACAGCATCAGCCCCTACAATTTACTTTCAATAAATTTTAAACTGAAATATAATTGTTGATGCACTTTAGTTAGATAGAAAAATATTACTATGAGTTTCAAGTGTGATACTGGTTGGCTGAGATTTTACCAATATTGAGCAATACTGCTTGTACTACTGGATTCTGGAATTGCTTATGCAATATATCTAGAAATGCAGATGCTAAATTTTAAACACAAATTTTTATCTCTTGGTCAACTGCACTTTTAAATCTCGAAGAATACAAAAAATGATAGTAATAAAAAGGTCTGTGTTTCATCACTGGCCATAGACAGACAGCTTTTTGATGCTCCTGTTACAAGAAACATCCCACCATAGAATGTAAAGCAGGTGGAAGCTAGCATATACCACAAACACACACACACACAGCGGCGCAGTGAAGGGGGGGGTCCAGGGGGTCCGGACCCCCCCCTATGAGTTAAGGGGCCGCTATGAGCAGGATCCGCTTATCTACAGGGCGAGTGGGGCCCATGGGTCACCAATTTAAGGGGCCCATTTTTTCTCTAAAAAGGGCCCATTTTTTCTCTTTCTCTTCTTTCTTTTCCAAATTTATTCTCTAAAAAGTGTCTTTTCTTAAAAAAATTTTTTTTTAAACTTTGTATCGGTAGTTGGCTTGAAAAGAGGACGCAAGATAAAATCATCAAAGGCTTCCCGCAAGCACCGTCATAGAGCCTCCTTAGGCAATAAATCTCCAGTCGTGTCTCTGATAGGGAATCTGTGGGGCTAGGATGGACGAATCAGACAATGTAAAGGGGAGTAATTGGCACCCTTGTAGCGCAAAGGAACGGAATATCCTCAAAAAGAATCTATTCATGCTACAATTAGCTGATAACAAAATTGTCATGAAGGAAAGAGGAAAATATATTGCCTATATTGTAGTCTTCAAGCATACCACTCTTCTTCAAGATAAACAAGTCACAGTATTCAAATAGTGAATATACGTCACACACACACACACACACAACAAACAATAAAAAAGAGGGTCTGCTGGGAGCTTAGATGTGGGTGGTATAACGAAATTTCGAATGGTTCAGTTTTAGTCTCTCCTGAATTCACTTGGATGCCTTTAATTTGTGAGCAGAAGTTTAACTTTTGGGTTCTTTGTTTTTTACGATTATGAATTCGTCCAGTTTAAAAAGAAAGAAAACCCAAAGTGAAATGTTTTTATCTTTCTTCGAGAAAAAAATTAAAGCCGATGATGGTGATCGTGCAGCATCAAAGACTGATGATTGTATGGACGGGCCCGGACCTGGTGAAAATTGTGTTGCACCGAAAGAAACCGTTGAGGGTGTTGAATCTCAAGCTCATCCTCTTGATATTGGGTTCTACATTAACAAAGAGGTAAACTTTACTTGATTAAATTTCAAAATAACTTTACACAACAGAGGAAGTGGAATCACACACACGTGGTTCATAATTTATTACCAGTAAAAATATAAAAAGTTCTTTCAAGTATAATCTAGCAGATGGTTGACGTATTTTTATTTATAATTAGCCAAGAGTTTTCTAAATATAGACAATCGTACTTGCATGTATACAAGATGTAATTATCCACCTTATAAAGATTATTTAAAACTATATCGTAAGCTTATTATTACTGGCAACTACAATGTAGTCAATGATAAGAAATATTTTTATCTTACAGTACTAAACATAAATATACATTACTTATTGCATACTAGCTGCTTAGCCCGGCGTTGCCTGGTTGCAATAGGCGTTACGACGCAACCTGACTTAAAAATTATCTGCTGCTCTATTTGGCTAATCAGCTAGTCCTGTTTACGGGAATGAAGCTTATTTTCACGACACTAATGCATAAAGTAAACATTAATTTTAAAAACATTGTACTTATATTATTAAAATTACTTGAACTCAGTAGAATGCGGCCCATCCCTTTCTCATTTATGATTTTAATTCTTAAACTTAGATTTAACCTGTTACCTCCGACCGTTTCGAATATTCAACACCGAAGATTTTCTTCTGTTCCCAGCATTGTTACCCAGATTGGTCTGGGTTTTTCAGTGTCTTATGCAATCACTGTTGCGCTTTCGCAACGCAGGACTCCAGCGGAGCATTCATAGATTCATGTTACTAGGTACAGAAGGGTATCTTATCCGTTGTGTCTTTGCAACGATGGGGGGAACAAGAAATCTGGGTTCTATGGGAGGGTTTAACTCGATGACAATAGAATAAAATCAAATTGACATTTTTTTCTTTTCCGAGGACGCTCACCGCTCAGGTACGCACAGCTAACAACCCAAAAACTTATAAATGGATTGCCCCATGCCACTGATTGACTGGGCTCTTCTTTCTGTAGTGGAACAATATAAAAGCTGCTTGTGGTATCTGAATTGATTTAAAGTGTGCAAATTGATCATGAACAAAGTTAATGCCTGGGAAATAAAGAAATCATATTTCTGAATTTACTGTACTTAAATGTGAATCAAATCAGTTCTATCGTTGGTGATAAATTTAATAATGTATATAATATTTTTAAAAAGGGATTTAGATAAAAATATTTATAATTTAATTATTGATTATATTTTCCGATTGAAGCATTTAATTATTGGTATATTTTTGTTACGGAAGAAGTATATATTAATTTGAATTGTAATAAGTTTATTATTAATAATAAAACATTGACGAGTATTATTAAAACTTCCATTAATCATTTACACGACAATTTTGTTATAACTTATGTATATAAAATAGTCAATAATTATGCATTTACATGTAAAATGATATCGATATGTTGAAGCATCTTCCTAATTAACTAAAAATTATTATCAATAAGATTAAATTTTATACCAGAATATTAAATTAACTAAAAATAATTAAAAATTTCTACATATACTCATAATTTATCTTAATACCTAAATTCCATAAACTCCAATTAGTTTATTTATTCTATAGGTTATAATAACATCAATAACCTTGCTAAAAATTTTATAAAATTATATTACTTCATAATATATATCTTATGAAGTAATACTATTTTAATAGAGTAATAACTGTACAAAGTAATAACGTACAAAGTAAATTTTATCAGAAAAAATAGTTATGATCAGGGATCGATTAGCAGAGTTGGGGGCCCTAGAGAAAATCTTCATGCCCCCCCCTTTTTTTCGAAAACTTTTTTCATATACACGTGCAAAGAAATTTTCGTATTACACCATACAAAGAAGGATGTTATAGCAACATAAAACTGATTATTTAATTAGGGTGCAAAATGAGATGAAATTGTTCCATCGATAATAATAATAATATTATGAAGGTCAATCAATTATATTAAATATTCAATATTTATATTAAATATTCAATCGTTCATTTCATTCCGCATTTTCCAAATAATACACATACATACATACATACATACGCACATACATAGAATGCTTCTGTCCAGCAGAGTTTACTTTAATATAACAGTAAAAAAATTAAATATTATTTTCTTAGACCTTAATATTTATATAGGAAATAATATACTCTTCACCGATATTTATAAAAAGAGGAATGATTATAACTTTTATAACTTAAATGGTTTTAATAAATAACAGCAAATGTGAGAGTGATTTCTCAATAGATCGCAAGGAAAACACTTTTATTGCGATCACTGAAATTTGAATTAATCATTCTCATACATTCATCGCATTTACTACATTTGAACTTAAAAAATGAATGTTAATCTTAACAGCCTAAATTTCAGCTATATTATATATTAGTGTTTTAAGGGAACTTTTGTAATAAAAACTAAAAAACTCTGGTTGTATGTGTTTGGGATCTTAATATTATAAAGGTTTATAAAATTTGAATAAAAATAATTTTTTAATGACAAGTGTTTACACTGACAATCAAAAATAACTTTTCCATAATCTTGTGGTAAACTAAATGGTATTATCACAAACAAATCTGAAACGAATTATCACAAACGAATCTGAAATTTCAGCACAGTTGGTTTAAAAACAGAGAATGGCTTTTATTTTCCAAGTATGCAAATGGCGCATTTTGCAAATATTGCGTGTTATTTGCCCCACCTGGTGCTGGAAAATCAGGATTGCCTCTTGGGAAACTGGTTTGCGAAAAGTATTGCAATTGGAAACATGCAATTGAAGATTTTAATAAGCATGCAGCTACACTGTACCATGGAGACTGTAAACTACGCGCAGATAATTTTATTGCTGTTAATACGGGTAAGAAAAATGCTATATCAATCGACCTTGATAAAGGACTAGGCCAACAGATCGCCAAAAATCGAGAATTTCTAACTCCCATAGTAAAAACAGTAATGTTTTGTGGACGACAAGGTCTTTCTCTACGTGGTCATAGAGATAGTGGCCCTTTGAATTTAAATCCTGACATGCTTGATGCCAACGACGGCAATTTTCGAGCACTTTTGAGAATGCGACTAGATGCTGGTGATGAAACATTAAAAAAGCATCTAGAAACTTGCAGTCGCAATGCAAGTTATATTAGTTGGTGCACGCAAAATGAAATTATTTTTACTTGTGGAGAACTAATTTCCGAAAAACTTGTTGAGAAAATCAATAAAGCCAAGTGCTTTAGTTTATTAGCAGACGAGACATCAGACATTTCAGATGTTGAACAGATGTCTCTCTGTATAAGGTACTTGGATTTAGAAGAAACCAAGATCAGAGAAGATTTTTTACAGTTTGTGCCGTTAACAAACATGACAGGAAAGGGAATAAGTGAAGCAATTTTAAATTCTCTTACTACGTTAGGAATCAACACAGACTGGCTCGTAGGACAAGGATATGATGGAGCATCTGCAATGCGAGGCCAGTTTAAAGGTGCCCAAGCCTTTATTAAAGAGAAGTACCCTAAAGCAATTTATGTTCATTGCAGCTCTCATGCATTGAACTTAGCTATATCGGATGCATGCTCTATCCCTTTTGCAAGAAACTGCATGGGAGTTATTAGTAAAGTTTACGATTTTTTTAACACTCCTAAAAGGCAAGCAGAATTAAAAAATCATGTTGATGTAAAGGCACCAAAGTTAAAACAAATGTGTCCAACGCGATGGGTTCAGAGACATGATGCTGTGAAAGTCTTTCTTGAACTATACGAATCTTTAATTTCAGCACTTGAAACAATTAACAATACCTGGTGTGACAGAGATTCTACATCCACAGCAAGCTTATTGCACAACGCTTTATGTAAGTCTGATTTTATTATAGGCTTATTAATTCTTGCTAAAATATTTAGCGTTAGTTTACCTCTGTCAAAATATCTGCAGAGTGAAAACATTGATTTAAAGAGTGCGCTGCTGTATGCAGAAGATGTAAGGGATGTCATTAATGACCTCAGATGCAACGCAGAAGCAGAATTTAGTGCAATATTTAAGAAAGCTGAAGAAATGTGTGAAAACTTAGACATTATCATTAATGTACCACGGTTAGCGGGAAATCAAATGCATAGAAATAATGTCCAGCACGATAACCCAGAGAGTTATTATAGGAGAGCATATTACGTTCCCTTTTTAGACCATTTCATCAATGAAATTAATGAAAGATTTCTCTCACACAAGGAAATTATAAGTGCGTTAGGAGATCTCCTACCAAAAGAATCGTCGGATTTAATCTCCACTGAAAACGCAGTTCGGTCACTCTGCAGCACTTATTCAATAAACATAGATGAAGCTTCTGAAGATATTGTTCTTGCAAAATTGAAAATATGGCACAAAAAATTGACCAGGCTTAATAAGCAGCCAAAAAATGCTCTTGAAGCTTTAAGATACTGTGAACGAAGTATGTTTCCATCCATAAATAAGCTTTTGCAAATCATGGCAACGCTGCCTGTGACAACCTGCGCAGCTGAAAGGTCATTTTCCACATTGCGCTACCTTAAAAACTATTTAAGGAGTACAACTTCAGAAACGAGACTGAATGGCTTAGCACTCTTATATGTACATCGTGATCTTAATATAACTCCAGAGGAAGTGCTGAACAAACTTGCTTTAAAACCTAGACGGTTAAATTTTAAGATATAATTTGTCAGTTCTTTTAATTTTTAAAATGTAGCTTTGTATAGTATATTGTATAGAATATTTTAATATGTCTATTACCAAAAAGTTATGTCTACACTGTATAAAATACTTTGATCGTGTGTGAAATGCACACTGATAAAATGTGCTTTACAAATCTCTCAAAAGACAAGAGTTTTGAGAGATTCTTTTCCAGTAATATTTTATATTAGAATTATATCCGCATTGTATATTATATTTTAATCTTTTGCTGGCTTATACCAAAAACAAAAGTTTTGGAAGATTTTATTCTAGTGATATGCATTATTTTAAAATTCTGTCTACACTGTTATAAAATACTTTAATTATGTGCAAGTCTTATCCAAAAGACAAGAGTTTTGAGAGATTTTTTTTGACAGTGATATTTTTTATGTTAGAATTATATCTGCATTGTTTATTATATTTTAACCTTTTGCTGACTTATACCATAAACCAGAGTTTCGGAATATTTTCTTCTAATACAAAAAGTAATATACATTACTTTAAATTTATAGTTACATTGTATATAATACTTTAATCCTGTGAGTGTCTTATGTCTGTTAAAGTCTTATAAAATTAACACCAGTTTTGAGGGATTTTCTTCTAATGATATTTTTTGCGTGTGTGTGTGTTAGAACTATATCTCATTGTAATTATATTTTAACCCCGCTGGTGGCTCACACCAAAAACAAAAGTTCTGTAAAATTTTCTTTCAGTGATATTTATTACCAAATTAGAATTATAGAATTATAGTTGTATCGTATAAAATATTTTAATCCTGTTACTAGTTGAATGTTTTACGCAAAAAACACAAGTTTTGTGAGAAATTCTTTGAGTGATATCTGTAATTTTAAATTTCTGCATTGTATAGAATATTCTAATGGCTTGAGCAACACTTTACCAGAAACAAGAGTTTTGTAAGATTTTCTTTCAGTCATACGATTTACTGACGTAATTATCTAAGCTACTATTAGTAGAGGAGAGGTGTTTTTTTGTGTGTGTGTGCAGATAGTAAACAAATAGCATGCAGTCAGGATGCAGTTACATAAATAGACCCAGTGGCGTAGGAACTCTGTAAAAGTAGGGGTAGTATAATAACTGCATTTTTGGTAGCATTATTGACCAATTTTAATAGATAAACGACTGATTCTAAAAATTTCGGATTTTAGAAATTATTTAATAATAAAAGTCAAGTTTTGATTCCAATCATATAATAGAAGCATATCAAAAGATCATCAGCGATTAGATAATCCAGTTAAAATTATTTTTATAAAGCATAACTTTACATAACTTTAGCCCCCCCCCACCCTATGACCGAGTGGATAAGGCATTCAAAGTGGTAGACGGCTGAAATGTGAAAATCTTTGGTTCAGGTCCAATTGAGCAGCTGTCGATATAACGGGTAGTTTTGGTCTGTTTTCTCCAGATGTAACGTAAATAAGCGTTAGAACCCTATAGAATGTCCTCCGACCAAGGCACACTTCAACTTCGGCAGATCGTCCTTGCGTAGTGTCGCCATCCCATAAACAATACACTTAATACATAACTTTAGTTTTCCCCCTGTAGTAACTGGAGCATTGAACAGTCCTAAAAAGTCTACGTGGCCTTCCGTTCTCCACAAATATTTCGCCAAGTATCGGATACATATGGGGAACTGCTCTTTTGCCTTTTGGCTCTTTGCGGCATATTGTATGAATTTCCTAGAAAAAGTAGACTACATTTTTGAAATCAGGTTTGAGGTAAACAATGTACCATAAACATGGGAGAATTTCTCATGGGTGTACTGAACCCGTCTGAAATATTTCAGGGAGATATTTCAGCCACAGCTCCCCTAGTTTCTACGTCCCTGAACAGACCTAGTACGATCTATATGTATGTGAGCTGATATATAATTTTGTAAATTAATTTCTTCAATAATGAATTTCTTCAATTGACAAGTTTCATGTTCGTATGATAATTGTATATAAATAATGTTTTATAATTTCTATTTAATTAAAAATTGAACGGGATTTTTCTTTTCAGTATTATTCTTTGGATATATTTTGTATAAGAGTACACGATATGCGGAATTTGTGTGTATTTATTAAAGCTATGCTTTATTAAAAAGGTTTTTAAAAGAAGAGAGATGTTTCTTAATGAATAGAATAAATATGGACATAAGCCTAGAATTAGAACACCTGAATGTATTTTATTTAGTGTTAAGAAACAAAAAATTCCACCACCCCCCATCTCGAAAAGCGGTCGTTAACGATTAGAGGATTACGGTTTTCCGTTAGTTTTTTCGTTTTTCTTATAAGAATGTATAAAAGCTTATAACTAGCAATTTTATTACAATAATACATTTTTATAATGGCAAATGTTATTTGATTTGCATTACACGGAACAATTGAAATTTCTGCAAGACAATAGTCTAAGAGCTAACGTTAAATTTATCCAAAAGTGTCGGGGTGAGATATCAATCCCTATATATATCCCCCTGGCTATACGCTGGCTTGCCAAGAGGGGAGAATATAGGTATTCCCACTGATTCTGTGCTTTCTGTGAGCCTGAGGGTAAAATTTCAAATGTTTTCTGTAAAGGTAAAATTCGCGAAACGTTTCTTCCGGGGGAGCGATGGGTGCTGAGTGCCTGTCTGAGATGACCAGCCCCCCCCCCCTATAAAAACTTATATGGGTGTCATTTACGGGGGCCCTGTGAACAGCAACATGATCGTTTTATGGGAGGGGGGGTCTGATCCCCCCCGAGTCCGAGTAATTTGGACCCCCCTTAAAAAAAATTTCTGGCTGCGCTACTGCACACACACACACATTCCCACTCATTCATTCTCCCCTTGCACAATGAGTTTGAGCAACCGTGACATAATGCTTCAACTGCTACAGTATAATATTAGTCAAATATCTGCAACAACCAAAACGATCATCCTTTACTTAAGCATCCAAAAATGAAAACTTTGTTTATAATGATCATAGACACAAGACTAAAGAAAGAATATCCTTTTCAAACTACCAGTAAATTAAAAAAAAAAATTCTATTTTAAGCTTTTACAACACAACGCACAATAAAAACAAGAATATTAAAAGTAAGCAGGTACCTCCATCAGCTCCTTTTGTAAAATATTTTTTCATAATAGCAGTTTTCTCCAAATATCTGTTTTCGTCAGCTACTTTACTGCACAACTTCCTAAATTCACGGAGTGAATTGTGCTTAGCAGAGCTTGAATCGCCTACAAATTCAAAACATTTATAAATTAGAAATTATCTTCTCCAGTTCAGTTAAAGAATAAAAACATTAAAAAATTACTTTAAGAAGGATTAAAATAGAGTAGAAAGGTAAATGCTGCAGGCATGTAGATAGAAAAAAAATCAGAGAGGGCCTAAAAGTTGGAAATGTAGAATTTCTCATGAAAAGGAATGATAACTGATGTACACAATTGGTCCTCTTTTTACACGGTGGATATGATCCACTCAATAACATGTAAAAGAAAACTATGTAAAAAAGTATACTTAGAAAAAGAATAATGGGGGATATATTTCATTATATAAACCCTCTCATATATATCACTTGGCTTATGCTGAGTAGTAAATATATATAATTTAAAATCTAAATCTTGGGAAGGGTCTAGGACCATGTAGTCTGCCCCAGGCCGAGTAACTGAAATACTGCATGAATAAAATATTAAAAAGATAAAAAGTATCAAAAATCTTAATTATAAAAAAGAATAAATAGAGGAGTGTTGTCTGTGGACTAAGGTAATAGGGTAGTACCTTTATATTCACAATAAAATTCCTATTGACATTTCATGATTAGAGCTTGAATTTTTAATTATTTGCAGAACCTTAGGACATGGCTAGTTGACCTTAATTGTAACCAGGCTAAACTTACTGGTGATAAATTCTGTTTTTCATTAGTCAGAAATACAAATTGCACAGACAAGCTATCATGCTGTCAATTAAAATCTACAAAATTTTTATTAATTATTGATAAATGGTTTTAAACTTGTCAATTTAAAGATGAAAAATCAAAATTTTAATTCAGAGGGATTTAAATCCCAAGCAAAATACTATCAATCAAATTAATATTGATATTCTTTCAGAATTTTGAAAATAAATAATTAATATTATTATTAATTTTGATGTCAATTAAAATGTAAGAAATGAAGGAAATGTGAATATGATGTAAGAAAATCAAAGTCAAAACATGTAACTAATGAAACACATTACTCGATAGTACGTACAAGAGAACAGAAATTTACTAATTCATTAATATATAATACCAAAATAAAAATTAGTTTATACCTTTTGATGATGAAGATGAAGATGAAGCTTCAGGTTCAGTTTCTTTTACATCTAATTGTGGAACTTTCTTTGGAGGTGTTTTTTGAGGTTTCTTCTTAGGAGTTGAATTGGTAGAAAATTCTATAACATTTAAGCATACAATTAATGATACAACAAAAGAGTGATAGAGCTAAGCTAATAAATTGAGCAACTTTTAGTGTGGATCAAAACTTTAATAAAAGATCTAATGCATTTTCTGTGAAATGTTTTTTCAAACATAACCTCTCTTTATACCTGCAGCCCTTTGCTTGGAAAAATTTTGTCTTGTCAATTAAGCATTCTTCGCAAATTTCAAATCATATAAAATGCATTGCTGTACAAAAATACTACAATTATGCAGAAACTAATTCCCTTAGCTAAAGTGTAAACCAAATAACCCCAATCCCACTATTGTTGGGGTTATTTGGTTTACAGTATAACTAAAGAAGATTGAAATTGCTGCTAGAGCATTGATAAAATCACTGAAATAAAAATGGTAATTTATTTTTCAAGTACCAAGTTTTGAAAATTCGTAGGCATTTAAAAAAATATATACATAACTTTTGTTTTAATTTGTGAATCGCTTAAGATCTATCTTTTTATACGCCTGATTGGGCACGTAGCAAAAAAAATATACATGCCTAATTTAAAATTTCACATGCACCAGGCATATCGGGCAATAGATTTTTCCAGCCCTGATTTGTACCATTTTGCTCTTAGGCTGGTGCTGCCAACCAAATATTCGGTACATTCCTACTTTTTCTAAAAATTAGGTTCTCTCTCTCCAAAAATTTTTTTAATTCACCACTGTAGATAATTATACAGGGCTTCTACAGATTTCACAGCTTTTGCATCCCTGACATCTATCACGCTCTTCCCTGACTTTTTATCTAGCGTGCTTCCCCGAATTTTGCGTTTCTATTGTTAATATTACATCCTTTAATTAATAACTTTTTATATATTTTGCTAATTTTTTTACAAATAATAATAATAAAAAAATTAATATATACAAGAATTTTATTTGACATCACTGGATTCTAACAAAAACCCTGTTTGAAAATAATTTAGGATAAAATTAAGCATATTTCAGCTGCACAAGATATGCTCATAAAGGACACATTTTAAAATTATTTATAAGGTTAAATGAGAAAATGAAAATAAAACAATTTCTGCAGTTAGGTTCAAACAGCAAATATTTTCTTGATTTTGCAGCAAAATTCAACTTTTCTTGCATTTCCCTTGACCTTTCTTGAATTTCGTCTAATTTTCCTGAAATTTTTCCCAAACCCCCGACTTTCTAAGTCTGTAGAAACCCTGTTATAACAAAACCAACAAAGAAACAGAATTTTATTTACTTTTACAGAATTATTTAAACTGACACCAACCTGATAAGCACTTTAATACTTCACTTCTATGTTCTTCAGCCAAATCATCCCAACCTTCTAGATCATCTGTGCTTTCAATTTTCTTTGTTGTAGCTCTTGCACGTGAAAGTTTGTCGAAAATGCATCGGACGTGAAACCACTGTTTCATGTCGCCACCACTCTCGGTGAAAGGATTTGGGACTATCTTTCCTATTCTCACGAGTCCTTTTTCAATTTTTTTGTTGCAATTTTTACAGCCAGCAGTTCCACGCTTTGCAAGATCAATACAATATCGATTTGTAGCCATGATTATTTCAAGGTAAGGTATCACAGGTAAATCTAATCTATAGAAACTATTGATGTTCGCAAAATATTTCACATGACACAGAGATATTATGTAGAATCTTAAATAATGAACCATTCAATGCTGGAAAGAAAATGAATACATTAAAACACTATAAACATTAAAAGTACAGAATAGAAAGAAGAAACATTTTGCAGTTCCAAACTTTAATTTTCTGAAGTATTAAATCTTTTTAATGAGAAACACTTTTAACCCTTTCCCAATGCTGAAAAAAGGGCAACCCTTGCCATCGCTCGACTTAACTAGCAGCAAGATGGTGGATGATCGAAACGTTCATCGAGTGCCACAGATCTAGAGACCCTTTTTTCACGACAGCTGGCTGTGCCGGCACAATCTATCCTGCTGTTCTCGCATTCTTCCATTTTTCAGCAGATGTCAGTGCTGTTAAAAATAATCGTGGCAATTTTTTTTAATGGGAAATGATGTGCTAAAAAGTAAAGGATTCCCATGGAGCTATGTCACACGCAACTATTTTTATAGAAATCAAATCTATTCTTCGTGACTGGAAACAGTCAAAACGTCAGAGTTTGGTGTTCCCAGAGCGGGAACACTGCGCGTTAAAGGGTTAAAAAATAATAACGGTTAAAAACAGCCAAAACAGTAAGTGAGTAGGTCACTGAGTTGGTGCAGCAACGAATCTTTACTGATTCGGTGTTTTGCTCTGTTTCGGTGATTGTGTACAGCGAATCTCTACTCGATAGGGAGTTGAATCTCAAATGTTTCAGTGATTGTATGTGACCAATCTTTGGTATTTCATTGGTGGTCAGATTTAGTTTTGTGTGTCTGTGAAGTGGGTCGAACATCTTTTGGTTTTGGCAAGGTTCATAGGTATTACTAAGGGCAAGAGGGGTCAGTCCCCCCCCCAAAAAAAAAATCAAGAAAATTCAAATATTAGAGTTATCTAAAAATGGTATTTTCTACAATCAAAAGCATTTTGTCCCTCACCACTCTAAATATCACATGCCAATTTACACCAATGCCTGTGGAAGAGTGGGGGGTGTCTCAAAGTTGTTTACACCTTTTTCCCTCTTGTGGGGGGAGACTCCCTCCTCCCAACTTGTCTGGATGGTTTAACATTTGTTTAAGATTTAATGAAACATCCCTTTTTTATGCTTAACATCGATATATGTCCTAAAAAAAAAATGAAAAAAAAAATCGGACATGTTAAGTTTATATGGCTGCATGCTTTCATTTGAAGGAAAATAAAATTAAATAAAGTTAGGACTGTATTTGTCATTTTTAATGAAGGATCCAGGGGCGGCACCAAGCACCCCCCACAAAAGAATTTGTTGTTTTTAAAGTAAGCAAAATAATATTTCGCTTTACTGTTGCATATTTCATTTAAGCTTTTTTTTTTTTTACCTTGTTTGTCATTTAAGGGTTAATAAGGGGTGTCGTTAATAATCTTTCATAACTTCATCATTAATAATCTTTCATAATTTCAAAATAGGGTCTACCAGGCAGACCTCCATATTGCAGCCCTTCTTTCTAAGATTCTTAGACAGGGTTTTCTGCTACCGCACTCACAGTTGCTTTTAGCTTGCCATCCGGAGAGGACCGCTCACTCCCCCCTTCCCTCCCTGCTACGCCACTGGTCTAAAGAAGTTTACTTGCTTTTCTAGTGTCTTTATAGCTCATTATATGGCTCAAACTTTTTTTTTCTTTTTTTGGTAAGTATTAGCATAAAATAAATAAGTGATTTTATCAAAAGTTTGTAAACCAATTCAGTAATCCAGTTTAAGAAAAATGTGTACAATGCTATAAGGAGGGGGGGGGGAAGAGAGTTAGCATTGCGGGCAGTAATTTTAGGGAGGGGTGCTAATATCGGTTGAGACTTTGGTATTGAGCAGTGGTGGTGGATATTGTTGCTGTGTTATTACAGACAATTAACTGCATGAAGGATGGGGTGCCCTCCGTGGGGGTCCTACCCGTATATAGGCTAAGTTTCGGAGCAATTTGCAGAAAACTCCAGTCAGTGGTAGTGGAATTGAGCGTGTTTGCTTCCGTCTCGCACATACTACTTTTAGTTTTGTTGCTATCGTTGTGACAGAGGTGTTTGTTTTTTTTCGATGCCACGAATAACCAGGCTGTGTGTTTTCTTATGAAGGAAAATACAGAAATAAAGTAAGCTTCATGTTCGTTACTTTTATTGTGTTTCTCACTTTAGTTGAAATATTTTTATTCACATTTATATTTTACACTTGCTCTTATTTCACCGTAAATATAGATACACATATATAGTATATTAAATCTATTAGCATTAAATTACTTGTACATTTGAATAAAATATTTGTTCAGTTGTTTTTAAAGAATGTGTGTTATGGTGCATGGACAGGGCAAACTGGACCAGTGATCAAGGTGCCGCACTAAAGCGAGCGTCGAAATCAGTTTCCATAGGAAGAGAAGGGACTCATTTGTATTAAAATAAAAACTGGACAAGATTAATATTTTTTTCTCACGGTTTTGTGACATTATGTCTAAGTGTTCTCCAAATTCCTTACTATCTCTTTGGAGGTGGGGGGGGAAACTAATTAAGGTTTGCCCCATGTAGTTGCAGCTTTATATGTATGAGCATCCACGTAGAGCACCAAAGAGTAGAGGGGGCGCAGAACCGGTCCTAGGATGGAGCGAACGGGGCGACCGCACCGGTCACTCCATATTATAAGTATATTTGAGTGTCCATATATTGTTGAAATTTTTGTTTTAACCCCTTTGAAAACTTTTCTAGCTGCATCTGCGTGTGTGAGGGAGGGGACCATTTTTGTATTTTGCACCCCTTAGAAAAATAGCTATGACTGGCACTGAGGGGGCCCTACCTTCAGTTGTCAATATGATGAACAATTTACAGTATATTGAAACATGAGTCAAACAAGGGGAGTCTTCTCCGCATCTTTTCATTGATGAGAGTGAGTAGGTTAAACATGGTTGAGAAAAAAATGAATTAGCACACTCACGAAAAAAAAATCTTTTTTGTGATAATATACTACTTTGTACTTATTGCCAGCGGCCGATTTACAGAAATGGGGGCCCAGGGCAAAAGTTTCAGTAAGGCCCCTCTCACGAAAATTTCCTTATACCAAGGAAGTAACTTTCAAAATCACACCATACTTAGAGGTTAGTTATAAGAGCATAAAAATATTTAATCAAGATGCGAAGTAAAATAGAATAATTTTGTGATAACATTATATGGTATAATAATATTTTAATTACATTACTTAATTTTTAATCCTTAATTTCATTCTGTACTTTTCAAATAACATGATTCACAGTATTTTTGTAGTTTAAATTAAAATCATAATGTAGAAATTTGTCATTTTAAAGGATAATTTTGGGAGCCCAGGCTCTTGCGCGGAATGTCCTGTGGGAAATCAGTTTCTTCATACCGCCCCTAAGGGCATCCATACATAAAAGCAGGGAAGCCACGGCCCTACCCCCCTAGCTCTCATTAAAATATATATTGCCATAATGTTTTGGGAATTGGTAAAATGAAGGGGTGGTTCAACTTTAAATTACTTTGTTTATGGTTGACTTTCACCCCAATCCTAAAACAATCGTATGGGTGCCTTTGTCGCCGCCCCCTTGCCTTAAACTTATTCCTTATATGCTACTATATATTCCAGTAATCTGGTAATGACACTTTATTAAGAATATTCTTTCACACTATACTATAAAACTACTCTTTCAAACTATATATTATAATAATATGTTGTAATAAGGAAAAAAAAATCCAAATGTTTCTTTTCAAGCTTCGCCCTCACCTACCGAAAAAAAATCGCCAAATTCGGCTGGTGTCGAGATAACGGAAAAGAACCCCAAGGTGTTATAACATAATTGATTTGACTATGCACGATTGATTTCCTTTTATTATAAGAAATTTCCTAATTAAAGTACTACATTCAACTAAAAGTGATACAAAATATGAATTTACCATTATTTCAAAATGACTGTATAACTTATTTTTAAGCAAATGATTTGAATCGAACTAGTATTTTGTTTCGTGTTTTTGTCTTATCCTAACCCCCAAGTATAAAAAGTACGAGTAAAGGTTTTTTAAAAGCTGATTTTCATCAATGGTCATTTTTAAAAATCATATTCTGAGATTTAATAATCGTAGGTAAAACCTTGGCATGCTATTTTAAGCCTAACTTGTGAAACAAAAGCAAAAACTTCTCTTAACTTACAATTTTGACTTCTTGACGTAACATATTTTGAATTCGCACAAAAACAAGAAGAGTGTTTTAATTTTTGAGTGTCCTTGAAACCAACATGCCGGCAAAATACACGCAGTTTTATTGGACAAATATTTCAGAGAATGAGCGGACATGCCGGTAAATAAAAGAAAAATATTTAAAACGAAACCTTTTTATAAGTGAAAATATAATTTTAAAAATTAATGAACATTGAACCAGATAATAATATGCATATAAGTGATTAAGTATGAAATTCAATTTTTAGTGACAGATAATTTTTAAAAATAAGAGCATGAAAACTTCAAATTTAAAAGATTAAATTTAATGAATAAATTATCCATTCAGTTTTCATATTTAGTAGGTTTCTGTATGTTTTATTAAAATAAAAACATTGGAGTCGGATGATTATTTTGTTTATTTATTTGGCAACACATTTTACTAAAGTTATTGAAATTATTGATATGAGGTCAGCTTTGAGCTTTGTATGAGTGTGCTGTCTGCAAATGTTAATTTATAATTTGCTTTTTACTTATTTTTGGCAGTTATAGTTTTAATAGCATCTCGTTTTACCAAGTAAATGTTAATCCTGAATTTTAAATTCTATCGAATTTCAAATTGTTATAGATAATGTTGAGTTAAAGTACACAGGACGTGCGTGTGTGTGTGTGCAGGAAGCTCATTATCTGGCCTCCGTTTAATAACTAAGAGAAATACTCACTAAGGTATTTGTTTCTACTATCTAATTTTTAGTAGCGTAAAGTATTGTTAGTGCTTTATTCTTTTTTTTTTTTACGTTTAGTCATGGAAGGTGGGAGTGGCATCGTCTCTGTTCATTGTTGTAACCCATGCTTGCCTTTGCATGCATTCTTTGTATGACTAACGCTATTTGTGTTCATAAATAATTTCGACTTTCAATGTGTGCTATTGTGCTGCTGTAGAATGCTAAATAGATTTGTTTCTTAGTCGTCCTTTTTTACAAACTACAATTCAGCTTTAATTAAATGCCAAGTGAATAAAATCCTGATGACTCATAAGTGATGCTTTTTAGCATTTCATCCTAAGCATATCTAAGGTTTGTTATTTTTTAATTTATTAATCATTTATAGTTATGTATATTTTTGTTTTACAGATTAATTTAAAATATTATTTACTTTATCAAGGTCCTAATCATAAATATACTAACACTTTTAATTAGTCTGTATTTAGCATGCACTTTAAGGTACTCTTAAAAGCTCGGATATTAACTTCATGGTTTTGTGCATACGAATGGTTAGATGTGAATGGCAAGTCACACTGTTGTAACCTTTGGTAGTTAATTTCTGACTTCTTACTACTTGTTTGCCTATTTATCTTTTTGTTTATCTATCTCAAATTTACAAAACTTTTAACCTTCTTATAAAAACTTTTTACTAACCATTTAATTTTGATATAATGTGCTTCCTTCATTGTGTTATTTTATGTCCTAAATCTTTGCTCTAATATGATTGTTAAATATTTCATTTTTCCCATTTAACATCATTAGTCTATCTTTAATTTGAAATGTACTAATTTTCCTATAAATGCTTTAGTAAAAATAAATAATATCCTTGGAAGGGAGGCAGTAGGAAGTTAACTTTTTAAAATACTCGCGGTTTTTTTTTAAATCTTGAGTAAAGATAATATAATACTAAATCAGATGTTTCTCTGTGATGACTACTTTGAATATTTAGTACTTGCGTATTATCCCGGCCGGCCGCAAAGAGGAGGAATTTTTCACCAAGATAAATGCCGGTCACATGAAACTGTTGATGGTTTGGAATATGATTGGAAACAGTTTGGAGCACATTTGACGAAAAAATAGTTTGGCGGGATAATACGCAAGCACCGAATGTTTTTGCTAAAATGTGTTTTGTAATTAAATTTTCCAGTATTTTATTATTGTAGTTTTGGTCCATATTGCACGCCTAAATGTTCATGTTCCTTTACAATTTTTTAAAATGCCTATTGTTGAATATTCTTGAGTATTAATCAGGGTTAGATTCTTTACATGGCAGTGTTTTTACCTGTGAAAACCTACCTTTTCTTTATTTTATGCTTCATGGTACAGCAAACAATAAATTAATACATAAAATTTTCTTTGCTGTTGAAAACTGCAGTTAATTATAGTATTGTACATAGATAATTATTTTATTATGGCATTGCATAAAAAATAATAAATCATTAAGTTATACATCTCCAAGTCTTGATTTGCAGTGAAATTCAAAATCAAAATTTTGCATGTATAAAATGCTATTTTTTATTATGTTAGCACTATACAGATTTTATTTTGTTTTTCTGCCTAGTATCTGTATTTTAAGATACACCCAGGTGCTAGCATAATCTTAAAATATTAAATCCAGGAAATAGGATTTATAACTACCACAAATATAAACTTAAGAATAAAATTAAAACTGGTCATTGCTATCCAGACTGATTGTGACATTAGTCTACATGCTACTTGGACTGTTATTCCGTTTTCCTATTTGCGATGTTTTGTGTTAAAGAAAAAACAAGATAAATGCAAAAATTTGAACTGATTTTAAATGTTAAAATATAAAACCTTTTGTGCAAAATTAAAAAATGGGTGTTTCAGACAAGATGAGCTTTTTCAGGTCTAAATATATATACAATTTTTAGTGTATCAATACATTATTTAAAAAATTAAATATAGACTATAAAATGGGCTAAATAGCTTGTAGCCTAATGGCACCGGCAGTCTGAATAGCCAGTCGAATTAAAACTTTCATTTAATTAAAAATTCACATTAAACAGAAAATGTATGCAATATGACATTTTTACTTTAGCACTCAAGATCAATGCTTTGAAGCATGTGATAGAAAGTTTAACAATTCCTTTACTGATTTTAAATTTTTGTGTTCTTTCCTACAAAGATTTTGCAAAAGAATTCTGAGGCTCGATAATTTGTGCTTTGTTTTCCTTCCCCTAACCCCTCATTGTGTGTTTAATTTTCTAAAACCAGTGGTATTTTTCTAGCAAAAGTAGAATTAATGAAAAATGCCTCTCTTTTCGGTAAAATTATTTAGTTTAATTATTATCCTTGTCTAATTTTATTACTGCTGTTAAAATACTAAGAAAATGATAGAATTTGTAAAATAACTCATTTCCTTAATATCCATGTCATTAATTGTTGTTGCTTAATTAATGACTAAAAACAAAAATTGTAAAATTGTTTGGAGCCAGAAAGCTTATACATGCCACATATGTTGAATTACTTATTTGTGACAGTAAGAATGAGCAAATCAGGTTGTAAAAAAATCATTTTTTTTTTTTCAAGAAAATCTGGTTTTTTAAATTTAAATCTTATTTTTTTTTTATGAAGGCAGATTTTTAAAAATTTAGATCAGATTTTTTTTTTTTTTTAAGTTTAACCCCTTTATAAAAAGAGTATAGACAACTAGTAAATATCTACTTGTTAATAGTCTAAATCTGTAAATAAAATAATTTTTTGGTAGGCAAATTAAACAATTTTATCCCAAGTGCATGATTTATGAAGCATGGCAAAATTGACAGATTATGTAGTAAAAGGGGGAAAATTTCAGAAATAAAACTGTACAGAAATGTTAATCATATGAAATAACAATAGCAGTATTAGAAGGGTTCACACTAGGAAAAAAAAAAAAAAAAATGGTGAAATTCTCCTACTCTACCATTAAAATTGTGATTTTTTTTTAAATCTGAGTGAGAACTTAAATTTTTATTGAAAAAAAAAATCATTTTGCAAGCAAAATTAATATTACAAAAATACAATGCAAATAAGATTATAAATATTAAAATTAGCAATGTAATATACAGATGATTTTGATAAGATGCAATTTAATGATATCTGTGATTATTTACCGAATTAAATATTTTACTGCTTCTTTAAAATCTAACAACCCAGCACATCAGGAGAAGCCTGCGAGTGATATTTTTTTAGGGGGGGGGGGGTTAGTGCGGCATTTTGGGAATTTTGCTGTCTCGCAGTCAAGTGTGAACCCTGGTATTATGCATAATCTCTTTCAGCTTATGGGCCGCAGAAATTAAAATGTGGTGTATAAGAAGGGCAGTCAAACAGGGCTTTCTTTTAAGTAATGTAGTCTTAAAAACAATAAATTAAAGACTAACTGATGGATTTATTGGTGGGATTCCAAATATGTATTTATTGATTTCTTTGCGAATTAAAGTTCTTGGAAATATGATGGCACACATAAGAAAGGCAACTGGGCGATTCCACAGTATTGTAAGTGTCATGTCCACAACAAGTTCAGTTGATCATAACTAAACAAAAAATTAGTTAGGTGAATGGTTTTTCTTTTTCTTCCTTTTTTTTTTTTTTTTTTTTTTTTTTGTAAACAGCATTCTACATTGTTAAGAAAAAAAGAAAAAACTTCATCTAACTCAATTTTTTGTATAGTTATGATCAGTTGAACTTACTGTGGACAAATCTTCTCACTACTGTGGGAACATCCAACTATCAAATAAGATCTGGATTGGATAATATGATGGCACACACTGATAAGTCAATTATTGAATTATAACTGTACATTTTCTGGCACCATGTTTATGCAATCGAAAACAAATCTGAAATAATTGAATTTTCATAATTGATACCTTTTCTTAAGTTTTATTTATGGATTCTGATTTTTTTTTCCCCCAACATACAACTAGGTAGGTAGGTGAATGGAACAAGTATCATGAACCAATAGTGGCCGGTAGGCTGGAGATTTAAATTTGTAATGAATTTTTAGTAATTAATTTAAATTTTTCTTTTTGATTTAAATTTTCTTCTTTAATTGGTTAATTTAAATCATGATTAAAATCTCTGGTTTAAATCATTGACAGCCAGGAACAAATCGCAAAGGATTTGTTTTAGTCTGCCAGATTATGTCACACCCAGACTAGTTGAAGCTGACTAAAAATGTTGAAAACTTTCTATCCACTATATTGGAAAAATTCAGTGCATGAAGGCAGGCCTATTTGGCGACTTTTTTTAAATATTCTGCTAATGTCTATATCGCCGACTTTTTTTCTTGTTAAACATAAAAATATGTAACATAGCAAAAAAATAAGCACAAAACAAAAATATGTTTACCTAAACAAAGTTATTCACATTTTTGTGCACGCATTCCTTGTATGAATAAATTTTTAAAAATAAAGGGCTCTGGGTTACATACACAATTTTTTTTTCTTCTGCAAAATAGATTGTGTTAAGTTAGTAATTCTCTAGTAATGAAGTTATCAGTGGATATTGTTATGAAGCGATACTCTTATTTGAAAAGAAATATTTATTGCAGTTTTGCATTCAGATGCAGATAGAGAAAAGTTATTACATCATATTTAAAATTTCTTATAAATTTTTCTGTGAAATTTGTGACTTGACTGGCAAATTTAATATGTATTTTTTTTTTAATCTAGTAAACTTATTCAGTTAAATTTGAACTTTAGACTGGTCTTACAATTGTATACAATTTTTGAATAATTTTTAAAAGAAATTGCATCAAAATCAGAATTCATTTTAAGTTATACTATGCCTCCAATATACTATCAGCCTTTTAGAGTTACTATAAAGCAAACTGTTAAAAAAAAAAAAAAAAAAAATCTTTTTTTTTTTTTTTTGTGCGTGGCTTTTCAGCTTTTTTAATGTAATTTATGTGCTAAAAATTTTTGAATTTAACATACAGGTTTACTTAGTACTTTTCTGTTTAAAAAAAAAAAAAAGATACCTGAACATCCCCCCCCCCCAATTTTTTTCAATGTAAGATCACTGGATGGTTTGAGTAAAGAAATTCTAATTTTAAAAAGAAAATTGACATATGTATTTAATATTATTTCAACTAGTCAAAAGCTGTATCTTTAGTGTACTATTTTTTGAGTTCAGGTGCAGTGAAATAATTTTTGTACTGTATTTATTTTAACCTATTTCTTTTCTTCTAGATCATGCGTGAATTTAAGGTTGTTGTCCTAGGAAGTGGAGGTGTTGGAAAAAGTGCTTTGACCGTGCAGTTTGTTTCTGGAATGTTTATGGAAAAGTACGATCCAACGATAGAGGATTTTTATCGAAAAGAAATAGAAGTGGATTCGGCGCCTTGTGTTTTAGAAATCCTGGACACTGCTGGCACCGAACAGTTCGCTTCAATGAGGGATCTGTACATAAAAAATGGCCAAGGCTTTGTTGTGGTTTACAGTATTACCAGCCATCAGACTTTCCAGGATATCAAAAATATGAAAGAACAAATAATGCGTGTGAAAAATACTGAACGTGTGCCAATCCTTCTAGTTGGGAATAAAGTCGACTTGGAGAACCAACGAGAAGTAACTAGCAATGAAGGCATGGGACTTGCTCAACTATGGGGGTGCCCGTTCATGGAGGCCTCTGCTCGGAATAAGTGTAATGTTAATGAAGTGTTTGCTGAAATAGTTAGAGAAATGAATTATTCTACGGTTAGAGAAAAGCAAAATTATTGCTGTTGTGTCATCCTTTGGTAAGTTTTTAATTTAGTTTACTTTGATGTTAATGTGTAATTTTTTTCTAAAACTGCAGTTTCACCTGGACCTTGGTGATTTTTAAAAATGGCTGCTTGGTATACTTTTTATTATTTAAATAAAGATATTTTAAAAGTTCTATCACATTTTCAAAAAATCACTGTTGAAGGAACTAAATGGTGAACTTTCAAACCATGGTTTGTCAAAAACTGATTCATCTTTCTGAAAGCACTTGGCTAAAATTGATAGTTTACAAATTCAAAGTAATTCCATCAATGAAATTCTTGGTGACAAGCCCATAGTTTATGAAACTCAATTAAGCAACCAAACACTTCGTAACTTTTTCAAAAGTGATTATTCCAAAGCATGAAACTAATATTTTCGTAGGTAGGGAGTCTCCCTACAGACATTTATGAATAGAGGGGAGTTGAAATTAAGTCTAAAGAAAAAAATATAAAAAAAAAACCCTAAATAATTCCGTTTGACAAGCATGGTTTGTTGGTAGCATGAGTACTAAATTTTAAACACTGAAAAAAGTTTATCAATATTCATAAATTATTTCAAAATACAGGGTTCATATGCCCTCAGGGAAACCTGGAAAACAGGGAAAACTCAGGGAATTGAAAATAAGCTCTTAAAACTCAGGTAAATCTCATGGAAAAATCTTAATTTTTCCTTTAAAAACCTTGAAAATCACGCTTTCGCCCTGGAATTTTAAGAAAATTTATTCCTTTCTCTTTATTTTTTATGGCCTCACCCTATTCAATGGCTAATTACTTCCCTAATAATGCACACATGCAATTGGAAATGGTCATATATGAAATGAATCATCTATTACAGAGGTTCCCAAACTCTGTGCCACGGCACCCTTGGGTGCTGTGGAGATAATCAAGAAAAGTGTAAGTTTTGGGGAGCATAATCAAAAAAATTCCTCTGAACTGATATTTCACAAAAAAGTTTGCCAATCTGATGATCAAGTAGGCGAAACAAAAATATTTTAGTCAAGTTCGAGAAAGTTCGGTATCCAGTCGCCTCTATTTTACAGGAACTCCCTGAAATATGGGGGGGGGCAAAATTCTATATCCCTTTTCCAAGTTAGTGTAATAGTAAGCCCAATAAACATAAAAGAAACAATGAAAAATGTATCCAAACTGTTTCATTCTAACCTTCACATTCATATTGCTTTAAAGATAACCTGCCCCGAAACGTTTTCAGCCTGAGAAGGGTGTCCCGAAATGATTTTTAGCCTGACAAGGGTGCCCCAAAATTTTTTTAGCCTGACAAGGGTACCGCGAAGTGTTTTTAGCCTGACAAGGGTGCCACGGAGGAAAAAAGTTTGGGAACCCCTGATCTATTACTTATGACTGCTTAGGACAAATGGCACACTAGCTTCTCATTTTGTCTCTGCTGTTCTGTGCATTTGTGGTTGCTCCTGTTTCTCAGTAGGGTTGGCTGAATTAAGAAGGGGCTCTTTTGTGTTGTGTACTGTGTACCAAGTTAGATTGTATAATATTTTTATCATGGATGGGTGCCGGCAGACTATTTCCCAGGGGGGGGGGGGCAAAGACTACTTTAACGTATGGTTACCATGTTGGAAAGAGCAAAAAAGCAAGGGAAAACACTGCATACAAAAATCCAGGGGAGCCATTGCCCCCCTTTGCCCTATGCTGCTGGCACCCATGATCATGTGTATACGAACGCTGTTGATGTTTGCTAGAATATAATGTAGAATGTGTGTTCCTTGTAATGCTAAATATTTCATTGTTTATGCATAGGATTGCTGGGTTTTACTTAGTTCTAAAGAATATGGAAATTTTTACCAATAGCCTTGTGTGCTGACAATAGTATAAAAAACTTATCTTGGAACTATCAATCAGTGAAGTGGTCCCAAAAATTCTTTTACTACTGTAAAGATCTCTCATAAATCCAGATTTTTTATTGGTGAAATAGAATAGTAAACCATTTTTAATATAAATGTAATCCATTGTTTATGCTATAATTAAGACAGAGGGTAATTTTGATTACCATAATGCTATCATAATTTCGTTACCTCAGATTGGGGCATATAAATAAAAAGTAGTTACTTGGTACTTATTGTATGTTTATTTTTTGCAATAACTTGGAAATTCTTGAAAAATCACCTGGGGAAAACTCGGAGAATTTCATTTTGAGAAATGAGTATGAACCCTGAAATATTTTCAATTATGGATGATCTGAAAACATTGATAGCAGGAATGAAGAATATGTGAAATTCAGTAAACAGCAAAAAATAATTTGTCAGGGGGGTTGGGGGAACGCCACTTAAATAATATTTGTAGATAATGTTGTATTAATTTAGGTATTAAACTTATGCAGTTCTTAAATGCACAAGGTGAGGGGGGGCGAAAGCAGTTTTATCACAAAATAAAGAATACTCAGGGCTGGATTTCTCATAAGGCCAACCTAGGCCATGGCCTAGGGTGCAGTGGTGTAAAGGGTGCAGAACAAAGAACTCCCCCTACAGAACAATCATGGATGAGGAAAAGGACTGGAAAGGAGAAATGAAAAGACTTACTTTAAGTGATTATTGCCCAAGAAAAACATGTTTATGGCTTCCGAAAAAATCCTTTTTTCCCTAGTACAATTTCTTATCTATAGAAAACCCATGTACGGAGATCTATTAACCCCTCCCCCCTCGCAGACACAGAATTGCTCGCAGAGCACCCCAGCACAGCCCATGTCCAAGTTGACATGTGTCGCAGAACTAAGAGATCTGCTGCAGAACAATCACATTGAGGAAAGGAGGGGTACTGGAGAGAGCAATTATTTGAAGTAAGTTATCATCGAAAAGGCATATGACTGTCTGTGCTCTTCCGATATCCCAACGTCCCCGAAAAAAGAACCACACGCACCCACAGAACGGTAAATGTCTGCTCGAGAAAAAGTCTGTTGCTTTGAGTGTAATGCGTCTATAATTTTAAAAAAAATCTGAAAACGTATTATCAGCTCCTTCATCCAAAATATATGTGAAACATCTCGCAATTAATGAAACGAGCATTTCTGGTTTCTTAGTTCCATCTAAAAGATCGCAAGAAAAAGTGTATTCTGATTCTGATATGTTACCCATAAAAATGCTGAGAACAGAAACTGATACCGAAGTTTTGCAGAAAGTTAACGTGACCAAAAATTGCACGAAGTTTACAATGCAATCCTCTGTTTTGCGATGAATTTTCATAAGTTTTACAAAACCTGAACTGTTTCGTGGCTTTAAATGGTAAAATTCAGGGTCTTCCTTTCAAAATTATTATAGATAGTGTAAATTGTCTGACAATCTAATAAAAAACTGTATTTTATAAAACACTTTCTTACGTTACATATAGTGCTGATGAGAATAAACGAATTATTATGCACACTATTGATCAATTATTCGGGGGGGGGGGGCAATTATGGCCTTTGACCTAGGGCGCAAAAATGTGTAAATCCAGCTCTGAGAATACTGTGAATCATCTGAAAAGCAATAAAAGGGAAAAGTATGATCACGTTACAATATTGTTTGCTTTCATAAATATTTCTTTCCCTTTCAAAATATTCTGTGTTTTAACTTTAAAATATTTTTTATCATTGTCATTAATATTTAGAGCCTGTTCTGTTCTATCAAGTTTTATTTATTTTTTTTAATACTATTTTTCTTAAGAAAAAGGTTTAAAAAGTAAATAAATAAGAAATAGGAGACAGTTTTTAGTATTACAACATTGCAGATTTAACTTAAGGAATGCTAAAAATTTTTTATAATAAGATGGATGGAAAAGGATCGAAATTGGGTCAACACCACAGGACAGGCTCTGGGGGGGGGGGGGGTTAGAAACTTGAAATATACTCATTAACATTCATTAAAAAAACACTGAGTTGTAAGTAATAATTCTTTTATTGCAGTCTCACTATCACCCCCTTCCTTCAAAAAGAACTTTTTATTTTGAGAGGCATTTTTTCGCACTTAGTTTACTTGGAGAAATTGATTTGTCTAGTGTTAGCTCAAATTTGATCATTTTAAATCAAGAAAAGTTCGTAAAAGTTGTGTTTTATTTTATCATACAAAACACAGACACTAGGGGGAAGAAGGGTTAGGATAAACCCCTCCCGAATCTAACACGTGGGAAGTTTTATTTGCACATAATTAGCATTAGTAATCCCATTAACTAATTAACCAGCACTATTTATTTTCTTAATTTATCTATACTTCTTTAATGTGAGGAAGGTGAACTCCTCTCCCTCCAAAAAAAAGAAAAAGCTTTCTGGGTCCGTCACTGAACATAGGGCCCCTTGGTAACACCTGCCAACTTTTCCTGTTTTCCAGGAAGACTTCCCGCTTTTGAACTTTCCTTCTGTCTTCTTGCAGGAATATTAAATCTTCCCTTTTTTTTAGTTTCCTGCCATTT
This sequence comes from Cheiracanthium punctorium, assembly GCA_038373885.1. Taxonomy (NCBI): domain Eukaryota; kingdom Metazoa; phylum Arthropoda; class Arachnida; order Araneae; family Cheiracanthiidae; genus Cheiracanthium; species Cheiracanthium punctorium. Next base: position 184,253 of record JAWZYV010020310.1, on the reverse strand, counting down.
TTCCTTACATACTGCTAAAATTTAAAAAATAACAGGATATTTTTTAAGTAAGAAGTGTTAAGTTTTCAATTATTCTTAAATTTTGAACACTGCCTTTCTGAACTGTCATAGTCCTCCTTATCTTGCCCCTGGGTTGGGGCTTTTGAGCGAAAGAGCTGCACTCCCCCCATACACATTTGCTGAAGCATCAACAAAAAGTCCTAAGTACTAAAAAAGCAAGTCGGTAGTAAAATTAAAAATTGCTTTTTGGCTGTATGTCACACATCAGTTAAGTAATAAGTAAAACTTTGTCTTCTTTTAACAATGCAACTATCCACCAGAAGTGTCTGGTTGTGTGTACTCAAATTTAACCCTTTTTGCATTGTCATTACAATGATTCTGTAAACCTCCAGTCGGAACCCATTGCTTTAACCCTTTGAGTCGCAACCCTTTCCCAATGCTGAAAAAAGGGCAGCCGTTGCCATTGCTCGACTTAACTACCAGCATGATGGCGGACGATCGAAACGTTCATCGCGTGCCACAGATCTAGAGACCCTTTTTTGATGCAGCTGGGTGTGCCCGGCACAGCCAGCTGCGTCAAAAAAGGGTCTCTAGATCTGTGGCACGCGATGAACGTTTCGATCGTCCGCCATCTTGCTGATAGTTAAGTCGAGCGATGGCAATGGCTGCCCTTTTTTCAGCATTGGGCAATCTATCCAGCTGTTCTCGCGTTCTTCCATTTTTCAGAAGATGTCAGTGCTGTTAAAAATGATCGGGACAATTTTTTTACGGGAAATGACGTGCTGAAAAGTAAAGGATTCTCCTAGAGTTATGTCACCCGCAACTGTTTTTATAGGAATCAAATCTATTCTTTGTGACTGGCAGCAGTTAAAACGTCAGAGTTTGGTGTTCCCAGAGCGGGATCACTGCTCCTTAAAGGGTTAAGTTGCTGGGAACATTTTTGTATTTTGTTCATATTTGTTTTTGTATTGTTCAAACATTTATTAATGCTACTTTTACTCAGTAGCGAATCCAGGGAAGGGGCTAGGGGGCTTCACCCCCCCCCCCCAAAAGAGATTGCTAGAGGGTAAGATTCTGCTTTACTATACACTTTCAGTAGATAAAATGATTTTTTTTCATAACTAAGCCCCTCCCAAAAAAGTTTTACATTACTTTAGACTGAAATTTTGCTTTATTTTGTACATATTGTTTGGGTGAAATAAGCTTTTTTCAAAATTTAGCCCCTCCCAAAAAAAAATTCTGGATCTGCTACTGCTTTTACTTATATGAATAACTTATTTTCCACAGTAGTAGATTTAGTCAAATATAAGTGATAATTTGGGAACTGCAGGCAGAGGAGGCTCATCATTACTGGCCAGAGGGAGCCTGGCCCCACCACTTAACCGCCATCAGTCAAAATCTCTTTTTATAATGTAGCACAGTTCTTTTAATAATTTAAATTTAGTGAAAAAATGCATACATTTTATTCCATTTTAGTGCAATCCATTAAAAAAAAAAAGCACAGAAAAAAATACTATTTTTCGCTTTGTGAAGCGTGCATGGGCCATGAGCTTGTTTGACCTGAACTTGCCATCTTTCTCCGTTTACCGGGTTAACATATTTGAAATTTAGCACAAAAGCCACACTGACATACTATTAACTTGGCTTTAAAACGGCTTATTTGGCTCTGTCTTTGGGGTTCAGATCTTGGGGCCCTGGCATGTGGGGTTCTTCGCAACTGGAAGGGAAAATTTTGTCAATCATTATCTATTGGTGATGTTTTCTGCTCAGCAGGAAATCAATTTTATTTGTGCTATCCTATGTTCTTTGCAATGCAGTCAGGTACTTTTCTTTTCTTTTCTTGATTTACAGAATGTGATAGAGAAATATTTTATGTTAGTATAGTTGGACCTTGTAATCCTGACACTCTAGGGACCACAAAAAGATATTCTCATAAGTGGAGTGTCGCAATAACTGCAGTAGCAGTAAACCATGTTTTTAAAAAGCTTTATTTTTATACTTACGATTAATTTGAGATGTATAACTATTCTTGCTTCTTTAATATTTATAACTATTCGATTGCATTTTTATAAGCAGTCAAGCAATACCTTTTCAAAAAGAAGACAGAGGGAGACCGAGAAATTTGGGGGGGGGGGGGGTAGCCTCTATTTTTCTCATCTTGTCCGGTTTCAATTTTCTTCTCTAAATCGGCTTGTCCGGATCTCATCTCCTTCATCATATCCATGATTCTTCCATTTTTTCTCTTGTCAAAACCATAAACTGGAAAATTAGTCTTTCTTTAGAACCCCACTCCTGACACCAAATGTTGCAGAAATACCTGGCTTCTCGTTTTTGACAAGAGAAGCCAAGACTCACTCAGTTAACATTTTATTATTATGACATGAAATAATGATGAATTAAGGTTTTCTTATTCCTAGATGAGCTTCCTACAATTTTCTTTTCAATATTATTATAATCAATATCCGTTTCAGAAATTAATGTTCGATAATCCTAATTAAATTAATTTCAACAATGTCTTTGGTGACAGCCAACTGCTCATCCTTCAGATCAAAAGTTTATTATTGCGCAGTTACCATGCTGTGAAATGGTTTATGAAGATTAGAAAATTTTCCTGAACCATCAGGAATTGGCTTACATTAGTCATATACGCAAAATTGGGACTTTGAAAAATGTCCTGATAAGTGGTGTGACATGTAAACCTGGTGTCGGGATAACAAGGACAGACTATATTGATTCTAAAATGAAGAGATCATTTAAAAATCATAAGTGAGCTGCTATAACAGGGTTTCTACAGACCTGGAAAGTCAGGGATTTAGGGAAAAAGTCGGGGACATTAGCAGAAATTGAAGAAAGATCAGGGAAATGCAAGAAAAATTGAATTTTGTGGTAAAATCAAGCAAATTTTTGCTGATTGAACCTAAGTATAGAAATTGTTTCATTTTCTCATTTAACCTTATAAATAATTTTAAAATGTGTTCTTTATGAGCATATCTTGTGCAGTTAAAATATGCTTAATTTTATTCTAAATTATTATCAAACATGTTTTTTGTTAGAATCCAGTGATGTCAAATAAGATTCTTGTATATATTAATTTTATTATTTTTTTAAAAAAAGGGGGCAAAATATATAAAAAGTTATTAATTAAATGATGTAATGTTAAAAATAGAAACGCAAAATTTGGGAAAGCACACTAGATAAAGTGAGGGAAGAGCGTGATAGATGTCAGGGAAGCAAAAGCTGTGAAATCTGTAGAAACCCTGTATAAAGAACATAAATACAAAAGGAAAATTAAAGGTGGCTTTTCGATTAATAACATAAATCGAATATTTTTGTGGTCCCTAGAGCAAACTTTTTAATATTAAAATTAGGTTTTTATAATGCTAGCATAATTGGGTAAAAAACAGCAAAAATTGTGTGGTAATTTCAATAATCATTTGAAAAAAATTAAATGCTTGCACTGTGTTCATGGGAGGGCGGGGGTTGCTCTATACCTTTGTACTTTTTTCTGATTTGAATTGGCACTATTTTTTAGTGCCCCACAACTGAAACATGTCATGCTGCCACTGATTACAGGTAAACATTTTTTTCTGGTGCTATAGACACAGAAAATTTTGCTGGAATGTAATCCATTATAATAAATTGTTACAGTAAAGCCTGTGTGAGTTGACCCCATGTAGTGCCATAGGAGTCACTAGCTACTGATTATTTGAGGGGGGGGGGGGCAAAAGACCAAAATATGCTCTCGTTTAGCTATCTTTATTATCAATTAAGATAAGTCAAAATATTGGTGTATTGCCATAGGTTGTGATGCCCAAGTATGTTACTAGGTGCTACAGTTTTAAGGTCAACATAGAAGTGGTCTCCTTAGCCCTTTAGTGCACAGTGTTCCCTCTCTGGGAACACCAAACTCTGACGTTCTGACTGTTGCCAGTCACGAAGAATAAATTTGATTTCTTTAAAAATAGTTGTGGGTGACATTGCTCCATAAGAATCCTTTACTTTTTAGCATGTCATTTCCCGTAAAAAAATGGTCACGATTGTTTTTAACAGCACTGACATCTGCTAGAAAATGGAAGAATGCAAGAACTGGATAGATTGCCCAATGCTGAAAAAAGGGGTAGCCGTTGCTCTTTGCTCGACTTGGGCACAGCCAGCTGCATCAAAAAAGGGTCTCTAGATCTGTGGCACACGATGAACGTTTCGATCGTCTGCCACCTTGCTGGTAGTTAAGTCAAGCGATGGCAACGGCTGCCCTTTTTTCAGCATTGGGAAAGGGTTGCACCTCAAAGGGTTAATAGGTTTCATTTGTGTAGTGTAATGTGACCACTTTTGGAGAGAACTAAAGTATTCATTTTAGCAGGTTCCACTGTAGTATGTTTTCAGTTTTGCTAATTGTTTCTTGCTTCTAATTTCAGATCGTGTAAGAAAAGTGGCAACTGTTTTGTTTAATTGTGGACCAATGGCCTGATGCTGTTGCTTGAAAGAAGTATGGAAGGCTGCCTTATTGACTGTAATTACTGCTCATTTAAAACAAAAAAATAATAATAATAAGGTGTTCTTGTGCAATATAGATATTTGTTATCAATGGCCTTGTATCCGACAAGTGCAAAAGATACAGCTGGAAGAACACGCAATTTCACACTAACATGTTTGCTCGAGCAGGACTACTTATCCTTCAAGAAAGAGAAAGCAAAAAACTTCATCCACTCTGTGATTATGAATTCTGAAGAATGTGTAAATTATACATCCAAGCATTACTTAATGTAATCCTTTGGTTTGTTTGAAACGAAGCAAAAAAAAAAAACAAACGAAATGTGCAATTATTTCAGGTCAGTTTGCTCTCCCTCCCCCCCCTCCTGCCTCCTCTCTAGTTTTTATGTATTTATACGCACTCGTTAATTCAGTTTTTCTCAAACTGTGAAGCTGTACTCAGTGGGGGGAGGTGTACGGAGTGGCCATTCAGCAAGATAGTCAAATAAGGCAATCCATATCAATTTCATATTGTATAATAGGAGCGTCACATGTATGTTTAATGTGATTATGTATATGATTGTATTATAGTAAATCAGAGTTATAAGAAAAAAAATAATTATTTCAGTTTTAATTATTGTTTTCTGCTTATAGTCAGTAGGGAGAGTAGTCCCTAATTTGCTTTAATCCAAAGAAAAATGTAAAAAGCTAGTTTTTATTATTTTTTAAACTAATCAATGTACAAGAGTACGAGCTGCTGAAGTTTGAGAAAATTGGATGTTCTTGTTAAGAAAGAATCAAAGGATTGCACTGAAAATCGTCGAATTTGTTATGGCAATATATTTTAGCTTTACTGACTACAATTTAGTTTTAACTTATGCTATGTTTTTTGTATATTGTATTCAGATGTGTAGAGTAATTTTGTATGTTTGTATATTTTAGCTCTTTATATGACATCGAGAGTATTTAGTCATCGTATTGAATTGTGAAAGATGTACTAAAACTGTCTTTTATCTCGTAATCCTAACTTATAAATACCTTCACAGTCACAATGTAACTACATTTTTGTAATTGTACAGTTGAGACAAATAAATTTTTAAGAATATTCAAGTATATTTATGTTTATTTTCTGTTTGTATTTTAATCACATTTTTAAAAATTTTAACTCTCTAAAAATTTCCGAAACATGGGTGCTTTGTCGACCTCTGCCACCATGATTGTTTCAAATTTCCTCCTCCGAATGTTCTCCTCTTGTACCTAAGTGTAGTATAAAAGAAGAGGGAAGGGTACATAACATATTTAAAAGCAACAAGGAATATATATATATTTGCTAAGAAAAGACATCAAAATACATCACCGTAACAAAAAAAATCATTCCAGAATAGCTTGAATATTTGCCACAAATGGCAACTTTTTAGTCTTTGGCAATTTGTTCATGCACCTAATTAATAACCGTTTCCCCATAAAGGTTACCATTAAAACAGTTCTCCATGTATTCTTATGCATAGTTCTTGGCAGATTGGCCTATTTAGCACAGCGAAATATTCTTGCCATGTGGCAAATATCCAAGCTCTACCATTATTCCCATTGTAAAATTGGGTTTGGCCATTTTTTGTCAAATATACAAAATATCACCACTGTAGTTTAAAAACAGTTTTATCGGAATGATAATATCAGAACAGGACCACATTTGAGATATGCCCTTTCCAATGAAAAAAGAATTTTTGAAATCTGTTCATGTAGTAAAAAATTATCACTGTACATGATATACACACACATACATTGAACAAAGTACCTCCTCCCACCTTGACAAAGTGAATAAAACTCTGTAGATGGTTGATGTGTGAAGGTCCAGTGATCTGGCCTACTGCAGGGCTGTCAACCTTATATCCTAATGGTGATTTTCCTCCAGATGCAACGTGAATAAATGCTAGAACCCCCTTTAAAAGTCCACCGCACCTTCTCTCCCAAGTAGGCTAATCAAGAGACGTTTAAATGCAGTTCTATTTCATCTTTGTTTTTTCAAATAGCACATCTGTAGGATAGGATTTTGAGTATAATGGTTATGAAAAGAATTAAAGACACATGGAACATTTCTGCAAGTAAAAAGAGGAAGTTTTAGCAAAAGATTCAACATCATATATTTTATTTAAAAATAGAGATAGAGATGTAACGTTTTGTCTACTGTATATACACACATAAGTATGTATATGAAATGAAAATAATTGATTCATAAATTAGTTTTTAAGAACTAATTAACTTTTTACATACCTCTATTAAATTTTGAACAGTATGTCAGTTTATTACACTTTTCTAAAAAACTTGAATTTATCACCTTAAAATTTGGTGTATTATTAGAAAGCATACTATCTGAGAATAAGAAGGGATTTTCACTTTGGATAAAAGAAATAAAAATATTTTACTAAAAAGCTTTAAAAATCCTAAAAATTAAAGAAAAAGAATCATTAGTTTAAAAAATTCTTCACTTGGATCTAATTTAGGCATTTTTAATGAAACTAGTTACAGTTTTGGGAAGTTTCAACTGATTACCTGAAACAGATTTTTAGAAAAGTGCATCAAAGTATCAAATAAACATTTTGAGAAAAGGGCAAAAAACTAAAGCTTTATCTGCAGCCAAACCATGTTTGCTACTCTTTAAAACCCATATTTTGAGTCTTTATATTCTAAATCGGCATAAATTATTTATTTATTGAATCTTTTCAGTCTGCTCTATCATGGAACCAATTTATATTCCACGTGACCATAACCTTTTACAGGCCAGTGTTCACATCAAATTAAAATTTTATTTAAAAATAAAATTTTATCACTATTGACTTGAAAAAAATGAGCAGATAAAGTTAAAAGATAACTTGATTTTTTTAAATAAGTTGCATTTCTATTATTAGTGTGAAACTGGACAAAAAATCATGAAAATAGAAATTTTCATCCATTTTTACAGAGCTATCTTGATAGCCCTCCGCCACCTTCAAACTTAATTCATATCTTTACTTAAATTAAAAGAAAAAAAAAACTTTTTCCGATTATTAATATTTCACTTATTTAAATTACACATCAGTATATTCCGTTTTTGAAAACAATGTAAAAGTAATAGTCAGAAACAACCCGTACTCCTAATTGGGAACACACTGAAAAAATTGTATGCAATATCACCCTCCCTCCACCTACTTTTTAAATCACTAATAGCCTTTAAGTAAAGTATTAGAAGACGAAACTAATATAATATATGCCTGGAACTCAATTCAGTCTGTAGAAGGTTATGTTGTTCAAGGTGTAGGGGGAGTCGCCGCAACATGGACTGTTTTGAGAGGGGCGCAGAATCAGCTAGCTAAGCGATAAATTCTCATTCAAATTCTACCGTTTATTGTGTGCCATTCCTATAGCACAAAATGAAGTACTTTTCGGCATTTTCATGACGATACCATTCGAAAGCATTAAAAACGAAAAAAATACTGAATCCTGTCCTCTGGGTAATAGATTAGTTCTCGTGTTTCTAATCCGCTCGTCCACATTTGATCTAACTTTTATTTTTTCGTATCTGCGCTTTGTTTCCGAGATTTCTCGCCACTTGACGCTTGAGCTAGCTCCGCTTCCTGCTCTATATAGTGCTGTTTTCCTATCGCAGATAGATATTACAGCCCGCAAAATCGATAACCCCCAAGCATATGTGCTTCCTTTTATAGTAGATTTATTTATTACAGAAGGAGGAAAATTGTTAGCGGGAAATCGTGTTTTATGAGCATTACTTTAATTTCAAAAGTGTTAGTAAGTTTCTATACTTACTGACCTCAAAATTAATTACCTATAATAAATGCTTATAGGTACATGCAGTGGCCCCTTTTAGAGTTGAGTTCGGTCTCATTTTTTTAAGCCAGAGCCCGAAGACTTTTAATCCGAGTCCGAGCAATATTATTTAAGTTGGAGCCCGAGCCCGAAATTTCAGCTAAAGATAAATAAAATTACTTCATTGATAGGATACAATAAATTTTGCCGTTTGTGCAAATTAAAGATAAATATAGTTTCAAGCTCGCAATGCACTTTCTAATTCTTTATATTCATGTTTATCAAATAATGTCGGAGCTCATGACTGACTAAGCAATATAAGCCGCCGTTCTGAAATACCCAAAGAGCTTCACACAACCTTCTAGGCGCCCGTGCCGCTATTCTTTTTAATAAGTCCCTCTATTTATCCCATGAATCACTTTATAAAATCTGTTTCAAGGAGTATGTTCAACAAAGGAGAAATTTTTCACGAGCCCGAACGCAATCGTGAATTACAGAGCCCGTCTCATCTCTAGCCCCTTTCCACTGCTAATTTTATACAAACAATATTAAAATAAACCACATAGGGACAATGATTGGCTTACGTAATAAAACCACTGAAATTCAATTTCTTAGATTGAAAGAAATTGCAATATTCACAGGAGTAGAAATATGCAGCCGGGGCTTTAGCCCAGGGGGTCCAGGCTCGAAAGGGCTCCCAATTTCAAATATTGTTCTGAAATATTTTACATATCACAGTTTTATGGAAAATTAAACAAATTTCATAGATGGGGGCCACCAAATTCATCAATGCCTGGCGGCCGCCGTTGGTCAAATTCAGGCACTGGTTCTTACTCTATTCTTTAATATGTTATGTGCGACATGCTCCCGACCATAGGCAAATTTACTAAGGACAATTAGCCCCAAAAATTTCAAGATAATTCAGATATCACATAATGGTACTTTCTACAATAGGAAACATTTTGACTCCACCCCCACTGTTACATGTCAATTTACGCGAATGCCCCATCTACCTCAGAATTTACGTACCAGTCTCGGTATGTTTGAATTGACTCCTTACATCAGTTCGATAGACATAGCATAGTCCAGTTAATACAGTTATTTCAAATGAACCAATCGTAAGTACAAACTATGTAGTAAATGTTAAGCAAATATTTTGATACAACTTAAAAGCATTCGTATCGGCTCAGTTTCATGCATTCAAAAAAATAAATTTAAGGCATGAATTTATAAGTCACCTCATTATTTTTCACAATTTGTTCTGCTGTAGACAGGGCCCTTCCTAAAGTGGGGGGGAGGGAGTCTCCGTCCCCTAAGACTCGTAAAATAAGATACCTAGTTGGAAATTGGTGAAAAAATTTTAACGAAAACGATAATTTTCCTTCTGTTTATGGTAAAATTGGCAAAATTACGCAAATCCAGTTGGCAAAAGTAAAAAGTTAGTAATATGGTTAATAATAATAATAATAAAAAAACTAAGCAAGTTGGTAAAAACCGATATTTGACTTGGCAGTTTATCAACATCTCCTCCTCCCTAAAAAAAAAACTGTAGTTCCCATGACTATAACACATATGGGCAACCGCGGGCCGGATTTAGCCCACCACGGCTTTTGATCCGGCCCATGGAATATATCAAAACCCTGTATAAAACCCACAATTATACGGCCTGCGACTTCGCTAGCATCCTGAAGTTTGACCCACGTCTTTTCAAAGGTTGCCCATACCTGCAGTAGTATAGTTATAGCAGTGGCGGATCCAGAATTTTTTTTTGGGAGGGGCTAAATTTTTTAAAAAGCTTATTTAATCCAATTAAAATGTACTATAAATCAAAATTTTAGTCTAAACCAAAGTATTAGGCTTTTGGGAGGGGCTAAGTAATAAAATAGGATCATTTTAGCTATTTAATGTGTATAATAAAGCAGAATGTTACCCTTGAGCAATCTCTTTTGGGGGGGGCTGAAGCCCCCTAGCCCCTCACCTGGATCCGCTACTGATAGACGCGTGCCGTTATTTCGTAAGGCTAATTCGGTCCACCTCGGGTCCTGCACGCAAATCGACGCACGTCTCGATTTGGGCTGCTTGCTAAAAGCAGAAGAAAAGAAAAAATGCTCGGGCGTGTATCAAAGGTTACATCACACCCCTGTAACAAAACCGCGTGTAAGTATTTTAATTGTTCGCACAAAAATTACTCAAGACGGGAGCCTCGAGCATTCCTCACTAACCTACTTTTTTTTTTTTTTTTCCTCCCTCGGCCGCTTAAGCTTGCTTTACTTCTCAGCTGCAGGCAGCGATCGGAAGCGAAAAGTGTGTGAGAGCTTCCAGATGAAATGGAATCTGGGAAATTCTCATTTCGATATCTCATGGAATAAATGAGGGAAAGGGATATTGAGTTCGGTTTTATCTTGACAAGTGAAATGATTTCGCAGTATTGCTCGTTGAGTAGTTATGTCAGGGCCCGGAAATATTCGTGAAGGAATGCAGGCATTTTCTTGGGGGAAAGTACTATATGAGTAACACGAATTTGCCTCACCATGGCACAGTGGTAATGTCACTGGAAATAGTAGACGGGCGAAGTGTGGAGGTACCCGGGTTCGGGTCCCATCGCGCGTCCGTCGACCTAACCGTTCGGAGTTTTCCGTGGTTGTCTCCGAAACTTAGCGTAAATACGGGTTAGGACCCCTTAGAAAGATCCCCCACGGAGGGCATACCCCCTTGTGCTGTCATACTGACGAGGATTTATAAGCGGGCTTCGAGCCAAGCACACGATATAGTACGTTTTCAAAATAACAACAACAATAACATGAATTTCTTGAATACGTGTTTTGTGCTATTTCAAGAACGAGGGCTATCTACCTAGTGGGGGTGCTTTGGTCGGGGGCAGTAGCATAGCTAAGGAGGGCCTCATGGGGGTGGGTCACAACCCCCATGAGGAATCTTTTGCCATACAAAATGTATATTCTTCACTCCCTTATCACACACACGTATACATATGTGAGTTGCAGCAGTCGTAATCCCCCCCCCCATAAAAAATTTCTGGCTACGCCATTGGTCGGGGGACTTTTTAAGGGCATCTAACGCGTGTTCACGTTACATCTAGAGAAAACCGGCCAAAACTCCTGACCATCAGTGGCGTAGCCAAGGGAGCGGTTAAGGTGTCATAACCCTCCCCCATGAGGAATTTTTTGCCATACAAAATGTATATTCTTCACTCCCTTATCACACACACTTATATATGAGTTGAAGTAGTCGTAACCCCCCCCATGAAAAATTTTTGCGTACGCCACTGTGACCATTAGACCGGCAGCAGTACAATGCAGAGGTATATCTAGGGTTTTTCAGCTCCCGGGAGCAAGTGAAGATTTTGCGTCCCCTCCTATTTCCCCAAATGTAATGGGAAAGGTTTTATGTGCGATTTGGCTCCCCTTGGGTGCTGCACCCCTCATTGCCCGCCTCCTTGGCTACGCCACTTTTGCTTTGGTCCCGAATGCGGGACCTTCACACTTCAGTTGTCTACCACTATCATGTTCAGTTTCTCATCCACTCGGTCATAGGGTGCCTGAAATTTCTTGAACATTTTAAGTAGCAAATGTCCTGGATTGTATGCTTGAAAATTGGGGAGAAATGAGTATGCTTTGAAAATAATTAAAATAACATTTGCATAATAATAGACACTGATGCATGGGCTGGCATAGCTGTACCCTTCACATGGAAGGTGCCCAGCTAAGGGGGTGGGGTGTCCATTGTTACTATAAAATTTGATTATGAGTAAATTTTACTATTAATATTTCATAAAAAGTTTCACTTGCATTAAAAATTTTTAATCTTCATATAAGTTTTTTTTTTCTCTTTAAATTATAGTTTACAAAATAAATAAATTTTTTTAAAATTTAACAATTATTCTAAAATTCTCATTTATACTAAATTTACAAATATTTTTACTAAAAATATGCTGTTTTAAGGTATGGTTGAAATGATGGATATCAGGGCCAAAATTAGCGTTTTGGGGGGTGTCCAGACCCCTAAAGAACCCCCTCTTCTTATACACGTCCGTTCTGTGATGTGAATAATGTGTAAACAGTGTTTTAACGTCCTTTAAATGCAAGTATAATTCACTGAAAAAATGCATCCATTTTAACTGACATTCATTTGGACTCAGTAAAGTCCTAAAAGTCCACATATATGAATGCTTTGATTGCCATTAGTATATTTAGAACTGAAAATAAATTGTGATGAAATGCTCCGCTAAACTTTATTGTTCGGAATCCATACAGATACGAACAGCTCATATTTTTACTTCCTTGTACAAAGTAAAAGGAAGTAATGTGATCGTGGAAATTTTCGGTATCAATATTTTGGCAAAAATATCGATTTTGACTACCTCGAAATTTACTTTTAAGAGTTCTCCCGAGGCATCTCATCGTACGCATGTATGTGTGTTCATATAAATACATATACAATCCATTTTGAGCGACCACAATTTAATTTTGACCAGTTTTACCCTGATGTCTGTATACGCACGTATGTACGTAACTCCCATACCTCAAAAAATATTAGACGTAGATTATTGAAGTTTTACATAAAATATTTGTGTAACATCTAGTTTTGTTACTCGATTTTTGGCTCCCATCTACTTGAGAGTTTATTTACAGGACCACCCAAAAGAATTTCAATACATTAATATCTCTAGACATCTTCAATGTATTATGCCTGTAGTCGGCCATCGTTTGGTCCATGCCCAAAATCTCGCCATTTGTCATCGACCTTCACGAGTTTTGCCGAAATATCGCCAAAAATCAATTCGTATTTCGCATAACTGCTGTAAAACTTTTAACTGTAGAATGTTGAAATTTTGATTTTAGAACTATTGTAACATCTAACTGCGCATCTCTTTTTTGATTGCAATCAGCTGAGTGATTTACTTACAGGGTCACCCAAAAGATTTTAAATATATTAAGCTCTATGAATACCTTCAATTCATTGCAAGTCTTTGATGAATCACTATTTCGTCTATGACTAAAATCTGACTAGCTATCTCAAGCTTGTCAACTTTTGGCGAGATATCGTTCAATCAAGTGTCAAAAACACATCTCAGATTGAACACAGCTGGGCGATATCTCAGATGTTTGGCTGAAAATCGCTAAACCGTAGTGTTATTGCAAAATTTTCTCTCTTTCAAACAAAATAACTTTAGATGAAGTGTGCCGAAAATATTTATGATTTAAAAGACGTACAAGGAAGTCATGTGGTGTACACATCATATTTTTTTCAATATATTTTTCTTTTATGAAACATTTTGAAGTTAGCAACGTTGTTACGTGAAATTGTTTTTTTCAAGAAAGTGCCTTCAAAGTTATTAAGAAAAAAAAAAAAAGTAGCATTGTTTGATTTGCGCTCTTCGCATTTTATATTGGAATGCGCAATATGCTGTGCTGATACTTGCCTTTAAGAAATCGTAAACCTACTAAAAGCGTTTTTAATTGAAAATGAAAATTGGAAATTTATCCATAAAGTATGCATATTAGTCTTATTGGAAAAATGCATTTTTTAGAATTTCATTTTATAATGGTGCCAAAGTTATATACACTTCTATACTTTTTCTTCTTTAAACATCAAAAGATGCACCCCTTCAATTTATTTTTCAAAAATCTTAAATTTTGTATAACATTTGTAATAAAATCAGTTTAGTCCCACTACAAACAGTTAGTCGTTATTTTACTTACTGGCATTTGCCATTTTTTTTTTCTTCTCTTCCTCCGAATGTTCCAAAAATGCATTCAAATCGATACGAGTTGAGAAGTGAGAAAGCTGATGTATTTTCAAGTATATTATCTACGTGAGTGAATGCACCCATATCGTAGAATGTTGTTGCAAGATTCAAAATAAAAAATAACAACAAGAAGAAGTTAGTTCGATAAGATGTGGAATGCAACATTTATTTTCTTTTGAAATGGCCAACACGGAATAAGATTCTCCTTGGTTCACTCTCTAGCCATTTTGGAACAGATCTCAAAATTGCTTCAGATGGATGAAACGTCGGAAAGTGCATTAAATTTTCCTTATTTAATGCATGTTTATTTATAGTTGATATATGCATGCATTTTGAAGGCAGTTTAGAAGAACTTTTTTATGTAAAAAATTCAGGATATTTGTATTTAATGCTGGTTTATAGTTAACGGCAAATTAAGCTAACATTAATGGCTGTTCCCTTGAACCTCTTGGCAATGGCGGTTCCTCCATTTGAGCACGTGAACCCCCAGAGGTAAAACTAAAAATTAAACACATTAACAAATTAAATTTAAAAAAAATATTAACTACACTTCTAGATTTTTGTGAATTTAAAACGTGGGTTTTACTCTCCCCCACCCCTCACTATTATTAAATACGCTTATTTATAGCTAACGCTCTGAGGTTATTACAGCATAGTATTTCGTCGCTCGCACGTGCGATCGGCCACTGGTCTTCTGAACCGCTCTCTGAGAAAAGACGCGGAGATAGTTGCGGGAGAAATTAGGCTATGCTGATATCACTCCGTTCGCACATTTTGAGCGTGCTCACGGAGGATTTTTTTTTTTTTTTTTTTTTTGCCGTTATCTCTTCGGGATTCCCCCTTGGTTTGTTATGTTCGGTTAGCTCATCCATTTTGTTTTGTTTTTTTTTCATTTTCTTCTTATTTTCTCTATTTTATCATTTTTCTCTGCAGTATTTTTTACCAGCTAGTGTAAATAATTAAGATGAGTGATGAGTCAAATAAGTGTTTCGGAGCTAAAGCAATGACATTTTTCAATATTATCAAAAAAAAAAAAAAAAAATGAAATAAAAAGTCAAGACAACACTTTTGCGAAGACTTATCTTGGTGACGAAATGTAAGGCTGAAGATTACTTGTTTTCTTTCAGTTGCATGCACTAATTTCCTTTAACTGGTGGAAATGCAAATCCATTTTAACTTCTAAGGTGCGTCGTATCTGCATATTTAATTTTCGATATTTATTTAGTGAACCTTCATTTAAATAAGCCGCGAACCGCCACCCTGGTTTAAAAATACTGGCAGACCTTCCTGTTGTTGTTGCTACTAATACCCTCTGGTAACCGCGGAGCAACGCCAGATCCTCCATATAGGACGGCGATGGGCGAAAAGGAGCGGCTTCCATTTAAATGAGTCCCGGTGGGAGGAAGACCGACTTATCTGCGGGTTTCCTAATTTCGAACCAATTCGAGATGAGAGACTTAGCACCTGAAATCGGCACTCCCAGAGGTATCGTTTAACATGGAGGACGTTGGAACCACGACAGCACGTGCACCAGTTCCCATTAAGTGCGTCAGTTCCCATTAGCGTACGCGTTCCCACACCAGTCTAGCCAAGAGAGGGTCCGATTTTGGAAGGTTTTTTATAAATCAGCTTTCGGAGAAAAATAAAGGAACCTCTATACTCGTCATATTTGACGAGAATAGTTTTATAAATAAAATAGGCAAAAACTCCAGAATGCGCTACGCACTAACATTAACAATGTTTCTATGACTGTGATGTTCAGAAAAAATTCCCCTCGCAATATTGCATCACTTCCCTTTACCATTCATTTAGAAAAAAAGAGAAAAAAAAAAAAAAAAGAAAAAGTATTGCATGCTTACGATTTTTCCCTGGGCTTTTCACAGTTCTTAAAGATTTACCGTTTGTAAAAGTGCACCGAAGAGCTTGTGAGGAAACATGATGAAATATTTCGAATGTCTGATACAATTTGATTCTTTTTAACGACTGCTCAAATGTCTTAAAAGGGCAGCTTTTGCGAAAGGCGGGACTGTGTTTTCGTGGAGTGTGAAATGCTTTTTTTTTCTTTTGAAGAGTTTTGCCCTAATTAATTTATTAATTTTAGATTTGAATCATTCAGTCCATTGTTAAAGTTTCTTACAAAAAAATTAGAAGTTTTACAATTTTTTGATACCAGAGTCAAATTTATCCATTTAGAGGTATTTTTTTCATCTTTGACTATCGAAAATAAAAAAGTTTTAGGATATGAACTTATGGCGTTTATTGAGAGGTATAAGCAGTACCATATATAGGCTTTCATATCAGGAGTGGGGCGATCCGGTATTTTAAATCTTATCTTTACTAGAATTAATATAAATGTTTTAAAACAGCTGTTTTTTAATAATTGCTTTACAGTTTTGGAGGGGGCCCAGCCCTTCCCCCCTTTAAATACGCCCCTGAGTGGGAGAGACTTATAAAGACATTTCACCAACTTCGAACCTCATATTCCTCTTGAGAAATCCAAAATCTGTGTATTTTCAGAATGCTCTTTGTTTTTCTTTCTTTTTCTTAAAACCTCTTAGACACATTTGTTTTTGAATGCCCCGCTTGACACGCACATTTGTCATTTGGAGTAGCACAAATGAAAAATGACACGCACATTTGTCATTTGTCATTTGTTCACAGGGCAGCTTGCCCTCCTGTGTCCAGTGTCGCTTCTGGCTGCGGGCAGGGCCTGACTACAGTAGCGTAGCCAGGATTTAATTTCGGGGGCGGATGTGTATCAAATTGTAAGCTAAAGTTCAATTGTAAGTTAAACATCATATTGTAAGCTAAGTAAAGTGTACTATTTCGGAGGGGGGTGGTGGGGTGTAGCTCCCTCACCCCCCCTCTGGCAACGCCCCTGCCTGACTGCAACATTTTTGTGCCCCTATTTTAGCTCAATTTTTGCGCCTCTATTCATAGCTGTAAACTTAATTTTTTGGCCTAATTCTGCATCTGTGGCCAGGGCACAGGCCCTTAGTGCCCGTGGTTTAATCAAAGCCGGCAGTAGGGGTACTTCTGATGCTGCATTTATGGTAGAAAGCAATCGAAGCAAATAGCCTAAAGAGTGGCAAATTCTCAAAGTCGTCGCTTCTTGGGACTTGCTGCCTTGGGTAAGTGTCCACATTGCTTATTTGCACTATGGTGAAGAAGTTAAAATTTCGCCTGTCTTCCTCTTACACCCGATATCACGCTTTTTAGCATGTTACAATGAGACTTCTCCGGAGCGTCCATCCCCCGTTTCGCTAAAAATCGGTCGTTAAGAGAGGTGGTCGCTCAAAGAAGTATAAACATTTGGTAGCCAAGAAAAAAAAATTGCTAAAAAATACTGTTTGTTTTGTTATTTATGAAATCGCATACTAATACAAAAATAATTATGCAAACATATTTTTAATTTAAATTTTAATAATATATTTATAAATTTCAGATTGTTTTTCTCTTCCAGAGAGTACTTCTGTCTCTCTCCTTTATTTTTTTTCATCTGACAAAAGAGCATTTATCCTGCTATTCAACATGCATTCTGAATTTGCCATAATGAAATCTATTTACTTTGAAATTTGCCGTTTGGGTTTTCCTACAAACAAATGTAGCTGGCAACTTCTTCTCTCGAATTTCCTTTTTTCTTGTGACTCGATCACATCAATGCGCTTCTGCTCCAGTAAAATCATTCGTTTCTTAGACATGTCTCTTCTCTAGTCTACAAGATTTGTACGTGATGTGTACATGTACTTGCACCTTGTCGTTGATTTGAAGTACACCGACTGGTTTCGAATGTGGTTTTCGTTTACTTTACTTCCGGGGAATTCAAGAAAGTTTTCGGACAAGGAATCGGGAATGGTCGCTTATAAAGGGTTGTGTGGTCCCTTCTAGAGGATCTTTTAACAATAAATAGGCAGGGTTAAAAAAATGGTCATTAGAGGAGAGGGTCGCTTAATAGAGGTGGTCGCTCATAAAAGTTTCACTGTGTAATCAACACATGTTAGTATTTTACCTTAACCCTATACTGAATTCAGAATTGCCAAGAATATCACCTTCAATCTATTAGTTTTCTCTTGTTATAGTTAAGCAATGAATAATAAATACTGATTAATGTAATAAAAAAGAAAATTACAAAAAAATTGATAAGCTATACGTTTGATGATTATGTTATAAGCAGTTAACTCGTCTTTTTCAAAAGAGTATAGACAGCCAATCTGAAGGAGTCAAGTAATACATTGATTGACACACTTTTATAGAAAATCTAATCTTTTAATCATAAAACAAACGTCCGAAAATGCACTAATGCTCGTTTTTTGGGGGGAGGGAAATTGGGGACTCGAAATGATGAGAAAGTGAGCGGAAAGCTGTCTATTTAAAACAATCTACTCTAATGCAATCGTGATGTAAGCTGGTTGAATGGAGTATTTAGGACTAACAAATCTGAAGGAGTCAAGTAATACTTTGACTGACACAGTTTTAGAAAATATAATCCTTTAATCATAAAACAAACGTCCGAAAATTCACTAATGCTCGTTTTTGGGGAGAAGTGGGGGCTCGACATGATTGGAAGTGAGCGAAAAGTTGCCTATTTAAAACAATCTACTTTAATAGAACATGCGATCGTGATGTAAACTGATTAATTGAAGTATTTGGTGGTGATTTTTCAAAGAAAGGGTTACAATTAATAGATTTTTCTTTTACAATTTTAATTTAACGGTACTTCTAAGTACCTTCAGCTGATAAAGGGTTAAGCTCCATAAAATCTTAAAACTATGTTACAAAAAAAGGCATCGCGTATCACTAAATTTTTCCGAAAGAATATTATTTTCACTGAAAGAAATTTCGCAGGGAGAAGAACCGAGGGTAAAAGAAAAAGAAGCACGTGTTCCCAAGTCCAAAACAGACTGGATGTTTTATTCAACGCCCTATATCAGTCGTTTCTTATGTATAAACAAAACTGGCATCACTCAACAATTCCTCCGGCGGCGATTCCACTACCCATTCATGATCCACTGGAGACGGTATATAATCGTGTGTGAAGAACTCCATTATGTGGATGTCGGATTTGGGTTACTTCAGTCATGATCCGCTCTACCGTGTAACTTTAGACTCATCCGACCAGTCAGCTCTTGAGAAGCATCAGAGAAAAAATATGCTGAAGGCCCTCTCGCTCATGTAAAATTCAGATTTTATTTAAGAGTTCGAGGCTGGCGTTCCTTCGCAGAAATGCGTGAAAGGCACGAATTCAATGAAAAAAAAAATTTTTTTTTTTTTTTTTTTTTTTTTGATGGTGGAGATGGAATGGCATATACGTAGTTAATATTCAAGCAAGAGATATTCGTGCAAATTTTAAGAATTGTCGCATAAATATCAACATTAAAGTGACCAGACGTCCTGCTTTTGACGGGACAATTCCCGATTTTTACCTATACGCCCTGCTGTCCCCATAGAACCCTAAAATGTCCCGTTTTAACATTCCTGTCCCGCCAAAGTCCTGCTTTATGAAAATTAGATAAATAAATGTAATATAAATTGGGAATAAACTTACATGGAAATGATTGTGTTATTTACAGAGTTTTTTGTTACTTGTATTTAGCACCGGTTTTCTTTTATTGATGAAAATGATTGTTTTATCATATGTATTAATACATGCCTATGTAATCAATGGATGGTGATTCTAGAGTTATTGTTAGAAAGTAAACTATTTTGGAAAATTTGTCCAAAAATTAACAATAAAATTATTTAAAACCAAAGTTTATATAATAAGCCTATTTTATTTGTATATTCGTTACATTTTTTAAACTCATTTTTCTCATAAAAGTAGAAAAATCAAATTATGTATAGTAAAAAAAAAATCTTTGGGGGGGGGGGAGGGGGTTCGGGATTAATTTCTACGCCTCCCGACTCTGCAGTTTAAAAGTGTCCTGATTTTCGGTTCAGAAAAAAATGGTCACTTTAATCAAGATTCCTGGAAACGTTCTTATATAATTGTATTGTGTATTAAGGCAAAGCTACTCGAGGGCTAACTGCCTAAGGAGGGATGCCTATGGCGGAGGACGTTTTAAGGGCCCGTGCACCTTCACACTTCAGCCATCTACCGTGTTTATTGCCTTTATCCAGTCTGTTTGATGGGGTCCGTTCTTATATAAAACAATACATTTTTTTCATAATGGTCTTCACACACAGCTTCCCCCAGTAAGGGCCGATCGACATCGGTGCCGAAGCATCGCACCGGGGCGCCATTTTGAAATCAAAAATTGAGAAAAGCTTCATCTGAACCTAAAACGGGTGCCTTTTTATGTTTGTTGCAGGGGGCACCACGTACCCTAGGGTTGCCCCTGTCCCCCCAGTGTTGTATTGCGAAATTAAAAGCAATTTTTAAATTCTGCAAAACATCTCTGATTTTCGTTTCTAATTGTACAACAACGTGGAATTAAAAAACTAATTAAATTATGCTAGTTTTAGCAAATTAACGTAACTGAACTGAATTCTTTAATGCGATTTAATGGTTTTTTAAATAAATAATAATCAAAAGTTCGACGATTTTTGCACCTCAACTTATAAAATCGCACGCGATATTTCAATTATATTTTATTATTGTAGCGTCATACTTGATATAGCTTCCTTTTGTTTATTCTTTCTTTAAAAATTATCTAGTGACGTCATGTCGTCTGCAAGGGCGTATGCAGAGTTCTGTCAAACATTGCGAAATCGTGGACTGCAAATGTAAAAGCAAAACTTGAATCAAGCATTTTCCGCACAGAGAAGATCCGTCAAGACAACTGAATGGGTTCTGGAACGAAATAGAATATTTTTTATAAAAATTATTCTTTCAAATAAGTGCCACCAACTATCAACTTTTTGCTACGACGAAGGACAAAACTTTCATTTCGCTTTGTGGGAAAACATCGAGACATAGGAATATTTACAGATTTTCCTGAAATGTGAATAGGGAACAATGGCAGATCAGATTGTTTCAATTAAGAAACATTGAGAATATCCTGCGCGCAGTTTGATTTCCTTATCTCTAAATATATCTACGATCGAAAGGAAGGAAAACATTCTTAAATACATATAAAGTGAATTTGGAAAACTGATAAAATTCTTTTTCTCTTTTCGTAATCATCGAAAGGAACTTATTCAGAGTCACCAGCATTTGACTCTCGTTTCTTGTCTAAAATGCTGATATAAAAGAAAAGAAAAAAAAATGCAATGTTTTTTTTTTTTTTTAAAAGAGGCGTGTGTTAAATATTATATCTGAAATTATTTGCGTGTCGGTAATCTTTTAAAAAAGATACAAATTTTACATTGCATTCATTCACGTTCTGTTTGTCAACCTAATATTCATCTACATAACAGCTTGTTGGCTTGACTTGCACGTTAGTAAAACATTTGTTAAGTTTCTTAATTTTTTTTTTTTTTTTGTGTGTGTGTGTATGGATTAGTTATTTGATGTCCTACAAAAATTCTAGTAAAAGAAGTCATAGACAGGAAAAATTTTTTGTGTTTTTTGTCTAAAATACTGATATAAAAGAAAAGAAAAAGGGGGTAGTAGGGGAAAAGAAAAAAGGAAGAAGTAGGTAGAAAAGAAAAAAGGGGTAGGTAGCATAATTATGCAGATAAAAATACTGAAGTAAAAGAGAAGGATAAGCAACGATGGGCTCAGAAAGGAATCTCTGTCCCCGCCTGTTTGAGAAGCATGCGAACAGGCCTAGTAATTAAGTTACATAGTTCTTGCCATGAGTCCGGATACAAAAAATTGAGATCTTGTGCTCAAATGCAACAGACGATTTAAATTTCACCATGGAGTCTGCCTGTAGCATTTTTCAAAGCATTGTAGTCCTTCCGGCATTTTATTATAAATCAGACATGGCCTTAGCGAAGTAAAATGAACGTCGAACAAAAAGTGCGCAACAGTTATTTCTTTGAATAAAACGAAAAAAAAAAAGGAGTTGGAGATTTTTCAAGATAAACATTTAGACATCAAAAGGTTACTCATTTATCGAACAATTAAGATATTTTCTGAGACCAATTGTAGACTGTAATAGAGGCGTTTGACGAGAATACCAGCTGTCATTTAACGCCTTAAAGGCAGTATTATTTTCAAGAAAACGTCATAAAAGTGCCCATTTTTTATTCAAATTGTATAAAAATAACTGCATGTGCAATATATGTATTCATTTTAGCGCGAAGGAAATAAAAAGTTATTTTTTAGTAAAGTCAACATTTAGGGTTATTGCGACTGAATGTGCGTTTTCTAATAAGCAGGGAATCATTAAAAATATATGTTCACTAAAAGAGAATTTTATTAAACTTACTTCATAAAATAAATATTTGCAAAGTTTTCTTTGAACATAAGTAAAAAAAGTGAGCTAAGCCTGCAAAATACATATCACTATGGGGTGTCAGCTATATGAAGGCGTCACAGAGATTCGTGTTTTCAAATAGGAAGTGAAAAACTCTGCAAAAGTTTATCAAGACACTATCTTAGAACCAATAGTGAAGCGCCCTTGAACATATATAAATCTGTTCATGGATCACGTTTTCAACAGAACTCTGCTTCTCTAAGCATAGCGTGACCAGAAATTTTAAGAGAGCAGATTGCAGTTTTAAGAATTAAAAGTTTAAGCTTCTTTAGGTTTTTTGAAGTTGTAATAGTTTTTTAAGCAAAGTTGGGGCACGTGCCTCCACCCGTTGTTACGCTTCACTTGGTCAGTATTAGAAATAAAAACAGTATCCCAGTTTTAAATACAGTCGAACCCGCTAAAATGGAATATCGGTTAAAGGAATATTATTGTAATAGATTTTCGACGTACCAGACCGTAATAGTCAGTCAATGTGATCCCGGATAACAGAATATCCCGCTTATTAGAATAATTTTTCTTTGGTAATTTGGCTATTCCGATAACCTCTTCGTTCCAGAGGTCCACATTAGAGATGAGTTCGGGCTCATTTTTTGAAGCCCGAGCCCGAGGACTTTTAATCCGAGCCGGCCCGAGCCCCAGCAATATTATATAAGTCGGAGCCCGAGCACGAAATTTCAGCTAAAGATTAAAAAAAAAAATCCAATTACTTCATTTATAGACTACAATGAATTTTGCCGTTTGTGCAAATTAAAGACAAATATAGTTGCAAATTCTTAATGCACTTTCTAATTCTTTATATATCCATGTTTATCAAATAATGTCGGATCTCTTGACTAACTAATCAATATAAGCCGCCGTTCCGAAATATCCAAAGAGCTTCACGCACCTTCTAGGCGCCAGTGCCGCTATTTTTTTTATAAGTACAGTCAACTCCAATTATAATGAACCCGGATATAGTGAACCATCGGCTATAGTGAACGCAAACCACTAGTCCCGATTCACATACAGTATCTCAATCCATCATGAAGACACTTTGGTTTTAGTGAGCTTCGGATATAGTGGACGAAATTGGATGGTCCCCAGAGGTTCACTATAACGGGAGTTGACTGTACTTTTATTTTCCTCATGAATCACTTTTTAAAATCTGTTTCAAGGAGTATGTTCAATAAAGGAGAAATTTTTCACGAGCCCGAGCCCGAATGCAATTGTGAATTACAGAGCCCGAGCCCGGTTCGGGCCCGGGCTCGGGCTCGGCTTTCGGGCTCGGGCTGAGCCCGTCTCATCTCTAGTCCACATATGTGGATCTTTTTCTTCCCACTATTAAAACGATTCTTTAGTATTTTTGGTAGTTCTGAATTCTGAATTGATGTACATATGCCTCGGTGATTTACTTTTGATTTTAACACATGTGAATGCGCGAATCCTGCACATCGACACACGCAATTTTGTTTTTGTTTGCCGTTATTTCATATTTGTTTGCCGTTACACAAAATATTATTTGAATGTTACTGAAATTTCCGAAGTTGAATTTGTGAATATTTTTGGGGTTCTTTTTTCGAAATTCATAACGCGGAAAAGAACTCGTAGGACATCATTTACCTTTAAAAGTGTCTTGACAGCCTTGTTTATGGATGATAGTAACTTTTTACTACTGTAACACAGATTAAGAATTAGGCGTTTATTCGAAAAATTATTTGAAAATAGGCTTGTTGCTTGTCGTTTTTACGTGCAATAGTTTTTTAACAAACAATTATGAGATTGCTCTTTAATTTGAGATGCAAGATTTTTGCCGGGTGTGAAGCGGTTAAGCTAGTTCGACAGCAGTAAACAGTTGCTAAGGTGAGCAGCGAAGGAAATTCCAACAGAAGTAATTGACAGTTTAGTTTGTGTGATTGCTTGTGATTACGGCAACGCTACGCTAGGGCGATCTGCCACGGAGGGCGGTTGCCTTGGTAAGAGGACTTTCTAAGGGGTTCAAACGCGTATTCATGTTACATCTGGAGAAAACCTACCAAAAGTTGACAGTGTTTAGATAGATGATTGGTTATAAAAATTTAAATGTGTGTGAAGTCAGAAGGTGAACGTTTTGTATAAAAGGCGCGATATGTTAAATTTAAAAGTAAAATAAAACTTCAGGAACATTTGGTTTTAAATTTTACTACAAAGATTTTTTTTTTGTTTGTAGTTTTAACTGTTTTACAATTGTATCAGAACTTATGGCACGAGACAAATAAGAGATTTTATAAAATTCAGAATATCTCTTCACGAGCGGCATTATGCATCGCTTTCAAACGACAAACCCAGAAGAATTATGAAATGTTTCGGAAAGAATTTGATGCAAATCTTTCAGAGATTCATATAACTGTTCATAGGGCGTGGACGGTTTTCAGAAAAAAATTTGCGAGCGTCCAAGTAACTGGATTTTGAAACTGAAAAAGATCAAACATTGTTACCTGTTTACTATATAGGTCATAAATATCGAGGAATGGTCAGTGTTTAAGCATTATTTTGTTAATGCTAGTTGAATAACTTCGTCAAAAGAAATGCGACATTGTGAGTGTGTTGCTTTTTATTTATTTTCAATGACTTTATGATTTTTTTATTGAAAAATGTATCTCCAAGAATATTAAACTGAACGTATGTTCTAACTTATCAAACAGTTAACTTTTTTCTTGAATTGAAGTGCTACTTTTAAATTTCTGAGTACAACTTTTTGGGTTTTAATAAAATCCGAATTAATTTGAGATTTTTTTTTGTCACGCAAATTTACACCCAGTCTGCTGACCTTAATTTGCATAATCTCTGGGACCAAAGCAATCATTTGTTAAAAACCCGCTGCTTGTTCTAAATGAAATTGTATTTTGCTGTTTGTGAATGTTACATTAATATGTAACACATCACTTTGCAATGTACAATGATTATTGTTAAGCAGTGCTTGCCTTAAACAGAAAATTTTCCTGTTTTAACAAATGACTATCTTAACGCTGACTATTTTAACGCTGAAATGACTATCGATAACGCTGAAATGACTATCGATGACTGATCGACGATAACGCTAAAATGACTATCTTAACGCTGAAATTAACTTAACGCTGTGCTTTAAAGCACAGCGTTAAGTTAATTGTCATTAAAATGTGATTTTAACAATTAATTAATAATTGATGGCAAAGAAAAGTATATTGAATGCAAACTAAGCGTATAATGATACAGAACAGAAAAACAATTAATAAAAATCTATAACGTGCTTCTGAGAGAAAACAGTTAATATAGCTACTTGTCCAGAAAGACATACTTGTATGCGTAGTTCTTCATTTTACTGGAAAAGTCTTTTAAAGTCGCTTGAAAAAAAACAAGCAAAAAAACCTGCATCATTTTTCATCTAAAGACCCTCCCCCCAACACACACTTTTTACGACTATGCTATATTATGGAGGAGATTGCTGATGCAGGTGCCCCCCCCGCTTTAATCATACCCAACATAATGAGTAAAGGTCTTTCAGATTCAAATAATTTTCATAATGTAATGGATTTAAGCAAATTAAAAGAGCTGAAAGTGTATGCTCGAGTCTCACGGACGTATGGAAGAGGGGTGGGTGGGTTGCACACCTCCTTAGTGTACGCACCCTCGCTAATTATATTAAGATATTCACCTTTTGAATCCATCGCTCAAAGCAGTACGCAGTAAAGAAGATTTAAATTTTACATAAATTTGGAAAACTTTATATTATTTTTTTAAAATTTTAATATAAAGTTTTATATTAAAATTTTTTAAAGTTAAGTTAAAGTTCTGAATTATAAAATTTTTGCAAATTTTGTAATTCTGTGCATTACAAACACGATAAAAATTTTAAAAAAATGTTTAGTGTTGTTAAAAATTTCTCCAGATATTTATCGTAAAATTTACTGTCAATCAAATTTTATTGTAAGAATGGAACTCCCCGCACCGGGCATTGGTGAATTTGGGGGCCCCCATCTATGATTTTTGTCTTATTTTTCATAAAATTTAGATATAAAAAAGAATATATCGAAACAGCATTTAAAGTGGGGGCCCTTTCGAGCTTTTGGGACCCTGGACAAAGTCCCGATTTGCCTATGCGATTATAAGGCTCTGCACACAGTAACATTGTAGGTGTGAATCCACTTTCATTCCAACACTGTACGCGTAAAGATGTAAACGTATATTAATTATTCAAATCCATAGTATCAAGTCACAGCATTAATACAATGTCTTCATTGCGAAAAAACTTTGTTGTTAAATTATTTTTTTCCCCGGCAACATATACGGGTAGTTTTTCACAATGCGTTGCCCGGGTGTTAGTATTTGTTTTCTTTTTTTTTTTTTTTAGATGATACGGCGCGCGCGATAACGGCCCAGTCGTTTCGTCATACTTTTCTTTTCTTTCCATTTTTTTTTTCTACTTCCCGATTTATTTCTGAGAGCTAGATTGTTACCCCTGACATAAATATGTCGGAAAAAGCCGTACGATAACGAGTTATTCTATTCTATTCTAATCCATTATCTGCGAAATGCGTTGTTCGTCTGCGTGCATGTTTATTGATACTTTCATCTCTTTTATAACTTGAATCAAGAGCCGATGCCACTTATACTTTTAAAATTTTAATTTAAATGGCGGATTTGTGATGCTTTGAAGAACAGGCTGAGTTATATAGGTTCGAGCTCCTGTAATCATGGGCGCCGGACGAATATTTCCCAGGGGAGGGGGCAAAGACTACTTCAACGTATGATTACCATGTCGGAAAGAGCAAAAAAGCAAGGGAAAACACTGCATACAAAAATCCAGTGGGGCCATTGTCCCCCCTTGCCCTATGCTGCCGGCGCTCATGCCTGTAATGGTGAATCGTACCGTATTACACAATCAATCTTGAGTGCCTATATAATTAAGAGGTGATGTCACTAAAGCATGTTAAAAATTGAATTTTTTAAAATTTATTTTTTAGGGTAGATTTATAGTTTGTTATAATGCGTTTGAGACAGCGCGTTAGTTATATACAGGGCTGTATTAAGGACGGAGCGGTTGGATTGATCGCTCCAGGGCCCCTCATCCAAAGGTACCCCGATTACTTTGAAAAATTACTAAAAGAAATTCCAAAGTGCATCGAAAAACTTGTCTAAAGTTTTGCATGGGCAAAGTGTCTTTTAAATGCTACCCGTGTACGTTAGAGATGAGACGGGCTCAGCCCGAGCCCGAGCCCCGGGCCCGAACCGCGCTCGGGCTCTGTAATTCACAATTGCGTTCAGGCTCGGGCTCGTGAAAAATTTCTCCTTTATTGAACATACTCCTTGAAACAGATTTTAAAAAGTGATTCATGAGGAAAATAAAAGTACAGTCAACTCCGGTTATAGTGAACCTTTGGGGAGCATCCAATTTCGTCCACTATATCCGAAGTTCACTAAAACCCACATGTCTTCATGATGGATAGAGATACTGTGTGTGAATCGGGACTAATGGTTTGCGTTCACTATATCCGATGGTTCACTATATCGGGGTTCACTATATCCGGGTTCACTATAACCGGAGTTAGCTGTACTTATAAAAAAAAATAGCGGCACTGGCGCCTAGAAGGTGCGTTAAGCTCTTTGGATATTTCAGAACGGCGGCTTATATTCATTAGTTAGTCATGAGATCCGACATTATTTGATAAACATATGGATAAATAAAGAATTAGAAAGTGCATTGAGAGTTTGCAACTATATTTGTCCTTAATTTGTACAAACGGCAAAATTCATTGTGTTCTATCAATGAAGTAATTGGATTTTTTTTTTTTTTTTTTTTTACCTTTAACTGAAATTTCGGGCTCGGGCGAGCTCGGGCTTCAAAAAATGAGCCCGAACTCATCTCTAGTGTACGTCCCATTTTTATATTACATTTGAAAATGAAATAAAAAGCTATGTAAATTTAAGAAAATTTCTTTTTATTAAGTGATTTTCACAACATAATCCAGGAATTTCTTAAAAGCCGTTGTCAGTACGTAGTAGATTCGTTTTTGTTAATAACTAAACCCTAAAATCTTTACTCAATGATTTTCTTAATTCGAGTCTGCAGGGACCGATCTACACACTTGGAGGCCCAGGGCACAGATATACTTTTGGGGCCCCCTGCACAAAATTTTTCCGCAGAATATTACTTAATTAAATTAAGTTAATACCAATTATCATTCCTAAGTTAACCATATATAAACATTTACAAATCAGTAAAATGTCACGAGAAGTACCACTTTTGTGTTTTTTTCAGCTTTGAAATGTTTTTATGGGTATTTACAGTCGTCACACACACCTTTAGAAACGATAAGAGGAGGAGCATACTAAGGTGTTCTATCGAATTTGCGAATATCGAATTTATCGAATATCGAATTGAATGGATAATTTTTAACACTACAAGTGACATTAAATTAAAAATTTTGAATATTTGTGATGAAATGAAGTAAGTAATCAGAAATTTTACTCTTGAGAAATAATTTTAGTAGTTATTATCTCTACTTATTATAAAAGAAGGTGTCTGTGTGTGTGTGTGTGTGTGTGTGTGTCTGTCGGCAGCGTTACGGACAAACGGCTACACCTAGAAACACCAAATTTGGTACTCGGGAAGATGTAAATATGTATTTGTGCACCTCGAAGCGATTTTTTCAAAATTCGACCTAGATTTTTTTTTATTTTATGTTTTATGCGATTTTTGGCATTTTTTCTCACCTATGTCGTAATAACGGCGGAAATTACGCTCGCAGCAAAACGGCATTTGTATCATCGGATAGAGGAAGAAATTTTCTTTTAAAAACAGTTTGTTCTGAATACGTAACATAATTTACCGATTTTTAGGAATTTTTTTACTAAACATCTGCTTTGCGATTTTTTTTCGTAAAATAATTTTAAAACTGTCGCATCTTGAATTCTATCCGTCATAACTTTTAGATATTTTGACAAATCGTGAAACATTCTTTTCTCCCTCTTTTAAAATAAAAACGAAAAAACTATGTAAATTAGATGATTTTTTACGAATTTTAATGCAGCCTAATGCTTAGAATTTAATAGCATCAACGCGATCTTACGCCATTCATTACATTGCGATCACGGCACGAGAATTTATGTTCGGTTGTTGCCACAGAAAGGATTAAAAAAAAAAGAGTTTTTTCAACCAATCGAGTTTTTAAATGGGATATCAGAATTTCAATTCGCAAGTGAGGATCTATGACGTCAAATGCTTTAAGATACGTAAGCAACTTAAGATCTCCCCGCCATAATTTTAACTCATTTATTCCAGCTCTATTTTCAACACAGGGAGACGATATTTTGATTAAAATTTACTGTAGAAATAAACTAAGAAATTCACGATTATTATTATTAGAAGTGGTATTTTAATCCGGCGCTTATTTAAAAATTGAAATGTTTTCACAGCGCTGAAAATGTTCATTTTAAAAGTTACAAAGTTCGTTTCAAAGCGCGATATATTAAAATTTTTCTATTTACTATTTTTATTTTTGGCATTTAATTTAGCGCAGGCGTTGCCTAACATACGCATGCAGGTTGCGAGTATAGTTTTATTTTAACGTTGAATTACGTTCCTCCTTAAAGGTCCAACGCAAAGTTTTAATGATACCGTTTGAAAACAATTATGCGAAATATCGAAATTAACCCCCTCAATCTACCGGGGTATCCTTTACGGCAGTCAAACAGTGACGTCATAAATTAAAAAAAAATGCGTGAAATTTGTAAACTCTGCAACTCTAACGCCCTGTCACAATTAAAATGGGAATAAGTAGCTCCTCGAGATTACACAGTTTGATGTTTTTCAGGAGACAGGACTATGGAGGATATAAAAGATATTGCTATATTAGATACATGGATATTTAAAATGGCACCCCTTGGATATTTTCTCCCCACAGTAAGATGAAATGGTTTGCGGCGCTAAATACGCCAATCTTATAAAACTATGTATAAATTAAATATATATGGAGAGTTTCTTAAATGGCAACGATTATGTGAAATGATTATTATTTATGCTAATGCGTAAATTGCAAAGAATCGCCACAGAATCACAAGATCCCATTGAGGCCAAATAATCTAAGCTGTTTCTTTTAAGGGAGCCTTGAAGAGGGAGAAGCGAGTATAGATAGTATTAATGTACGTAATAGGTAGTATTATTAGATTTGTAAAGATAATATGAATAAATCGCAATGTACCACGTTAATAAATATTTCATGAAATTAAAAGTGTTTATCCTTTTTCAACGGTTGTCTTACAACCAACTAAATGAAAAGTAACTCTAATTTGCGTTAATATATCCCGCAGTAATTTCAACAGAGGAGATTACTTGAACTTTTTTAAAAATGAAATTCTGTTTTGTCACATGCAGATATGATTTTAGTAGTAAAATATTCCCTTCTTCCCGTATGAAGAGCGGGTGCGCAGCTATTTTAAAAACATCTCTTGAAAATAGCATAAATGAATTCAGAAGACCTCAAAACGTGTAAATACACCAAAATCTCGAACTTTTTCATGATTACAATACTTTCCTTATATGGTACATGTTCGGAAAGAAATAAATGGTGCTCCATTTCATGTAGTATCTTATGTATTTAATGCTACAACTTGAGCCTAAAAAACAGTATTATGTAGAAATAAGACATTTTGAAAGCCAGGAGTTCTCTGCAAACCATTAAGCTTTCGACTTTTTTGATAGTGAATGACACTGACGTAGTTTTTTGAGTCATTATACTGCAATGATCAGGTTAGTACTCATAACACAAACTTTACATTAAGAGTCAAATAATTTTGCTCTTTTTTTTTTTTTTTAAATTCCACATCACGAATAATTTCGAATTACACATGTAAGGAAAATTTTCGTTTCCTACCGTGCGAAGAACGGGCACGCAGCTAGTGATTACATAAAAGGAAGTTTTGGGGGCCCCTAAGAATCGGGGGCCCAGGGCACGTGCTCCGAATGCCCCGCCGTAAATCAGTCCCTGACTAAATAGGCTCGAGTCCCTATGGTGATGAATCGTATCATATGCATATCGTACGTATAATACGACCTTGTGTACCTATAGGCGATGCAAGACGTGTGTAAGTATTTATTTTTTGAAGAGTAGATTTGTATAATTGGTTAATAGTTTGCAGTTACTTATAATTACATACAGGTAGGTCCAAGTTCAAAAGCTACGCAAAGATTTTCTCGGGCATTATATATGATTACACAGTAATTAAACAGTTAAAGATTTTTTAAAAACTTTTAGCTTTAACTTAAAAGACAGCTAAATTCTTTTTAAGGCCTTTTATTTTTTTCTAAATGTATGTCCCGGTTGCTTTGCACTAATGTTTACATCGATGTATATTTTTTTAGAAAATTCGCATGTATGAGTAAGCTAATTATGTGAAATATCAATTCATGCGACCCGAAAAAAAGTACAACTAATGCATCAGTTTATTTTATGTGCCAGATAAAACTTTGAATAAAAAATTGGAAATGTTCAGTTCACAACCATTGTAGTAGTAAATTAATACTACTATAAGTCAACCCTAAGTGTTTTTATTTATTTTTTTTTCTGTTTTTAATGTTGCTATACTACAATTTCTCATAAAAAAGTCAATTGGGGTTTTAATATACCTTTTTTCTATTAATAAACTGTTTATCTGCTCGTATCATTTTCTGGAGTAAATGTATCATTTTTGAAAAAGTATGTTTTTTTAAATTTTGATTTTATTATTCTGTCTCAAAATTCTAAAACTCTTTGAGAGTTTATGGAATACAGGACTAAATTTGTACGATTTTGAAAAAATGTCATTCCGATAATTTTTTGTTATCATTCCTTGAATAACATGGTGCAAGTTTCGATTATGGAATTGTTTTTTCATGACAGCACGCAAGTTTGATTAGTGCTATTTTGAGTTCTGCGGTATATTTCATAAGATTTACCGCAGGATTTTAATAAGTAAAGGTTTATCAAAAGATTTGTTACCATAATATGGATTAAAGCCCAATATACCATGTTAATAAATATTTTGTGTACATTAAATTAAAAGTGTTTATTATGTTCATCAATTTTCAAAAGGCTAAGATGAAGGGCTTTAATTCTTTATCTATTAGAGATAAGTGGGTAGAGTAAATTGAAAAAAAATTCAAAATAATGTTGGAAAAAAAGATTAGTGAAAAAAATACCTCTCGTTAATTTTTAGATTTACAACCGCACGTAAAAGATTTACAACCGCACTAATTTAAGTATTCCTGTATTGGCATCATAAAATCCTGTAACCAGACAAGACAAACTTGGATTATTTATTAGATAGGGGTGAGTTGGGACACCATCAATTATGCCTATATGTGACATTATTTTTAATATCTGACTTTTCCACCAAGTTTAGTAGCCGTAGCACCACAGTTATTGCTATAAATCATTTTCGTTACAAATTTCTGTGTGTTTACTTCACAAAAAGCTGTTTTCCAGGACCCAAGTAAATAACTTCTTTTACATTCGCTGAAAGTTTTCAGTCTCATTTATTGTAACTAATAAAAACTTTTCGAAATGTTTTGTAGGGCTAAGAACATAACTTTTATCAATCAGCATTTCAAATAGGCCTATCAGCTGCATGTTTTTAGAAATGAGTCATTTTATTGCTCTGTTGTCAGGCCCTACGAGAGGGGGGGGGGGGGAGCAGACGGGGCGCCGCCCCTGGGCCCGTGCGAGTTAGAGTGGGCCGGTGTTCAGCTGAAGTGCGTCCGTGAATATTTCAGAATGTGTTACGAATTTCATTTATAGATCTGCAATTAAAACCTTTTTTTTTAATAGAGTAAATTTTGAATACATAATTCTAGAAATGATTTAGATGGCAGAAATGTTAATTCTACCATTTAAATATCAGCATTTTTTTCAACCTTCGAACATGAATTAAAAGTACCATTACATATCAGAAAAACTTTCCTCCCACTCACTTTCCTTTTAGCATTTTATATGAAAATCATTAAAAAGAGCAGTGTTACCAAAAGAAAAAAAAAAAAATCCTTCCGTCCCTCCTGTTTTTTTCGAAACTTTTGGCTTTACGAAAGGGGCCGGGAAGATTTTTGCCCAACCTTATAAAATTTCTTTCGGAGGCCCTGGCTGTTGTGTTGTGGAAGGAACGAGACACTTAAATTGAGGGAAGGACGGGATAATGAAAAAGGAAATTTTATCTTCCATACTTTAAAGAGGTAAAATGAGAAAAAATGAAATTTTATATCCCCACAAGAAACTGACTGTTCCGTCATTGTTAAAGATATTACCGCAAAACTGCTTCCACCATATAGACGGTTGGCGGAACTAGTAGTGCACACAGGCATATGTTTTATTTGATTTGGACAAATTAAATTAGATAAATCCATTTTATAATATGCTATAAACCTTTTGGAAACATAAAGTATACACTGTCGCTGTCATTTTTTCAGAATGTTTATGTAAATTCTGCATAAATTTCAACTTTTAAAAACATGTCCTATACCTCCCTTACGTAAGAGATGAGGTATTTCCCATACTATTTTAATTTCCTTATATTATTTATATAATTTTTATACTATTTCTAATTTATTTATTTATATAATTAATTTATTTATTTGATAAGTCATAAAGAATTATCAAATTTACGTTTTTAAAATATGTTGAAATATTACAAAATGTTATTTTGAAACTTTCGAAACTGTACTAGTAGAAATAATTTGTAAAATAATATTATCTGTATACACTGTCGCTGTCATTTTTTCAGAATGTTTATGAAAATTCTGCATAAATTTCAACTTTTAAAAACATGTCCTATACCTCCCTTACGTAAGAGATGAGGTATTTCCCATACTATTTTAATTTCCTTATATTATTTATATAATTTTTATACTATTTTTAATTTATTTATTTATATAATTAATTTATTTATTTGATAAGTCATAAAAGAATTATCAAATTTACGTTTTTTAAATATGTTGAAATATTACAAAATGTTATTTTGAAACTTTCAAAGCTGTACTAGTAGAAATAATTTGTAAAATGTACTTTCTGTTAAAAATGTTCCACCCCTCCTGACTGTCCCCTATATATACATAAGTTGCTCCTCAATATAAGAATTAGATACTCTGTTTTTCTCCTTCAGACTCAGTGGTAATCATTAAATACGCTGACGTCAAAATGACGCAACCTTCCGCTTATAGACGGGTGCACGTTTTGCTCTTAAGCGGAAGTCTAAATCATTAGTTCGGGCTTCTGGATAAAGTGTCTGCAATAAAAGCATGCATGGTGATATGTAGGAAGAAGTCTTGGTAAATTTATGGGTAAAATGCAACACATGCACGTCTAGCTGAAACTTCAAAATGTCGCCAGGAATCATAAGAACAGGAAGTTATAGATTAAAAATTTCTAGCGATTCATAAACTCTGCCACAAAAATTTACGCCATGCATGAAAATAATTTCACAAATTTGTGAGATTCCAAATAGGTCCTCGGGATTACTCTGTTTGATATTTTTCACGAGATTAAAATGAATAAACTATTTTCTTCCGCGGAACCACGTAGGATTTTAATAAGTAAAGGTTTATCAAAAGATTTGTTACCATAATATGGATTAAAGCCGAATATACCATGTTAATAAATATTTTGTGTACATTAAATTAAAAGTGTTTATTATGTTCATCAATTTTCAAAAGGCTAAGATGAAGGGCTTTAATTCTTTATCTATTAGAGATAAGTGGGCAGAGTAAATTGAAAAAAATTTCAAAATAATGTTGGAAAAAAAGATTAGTGATAAAAATGCCTATCGTTAATTTTCAAAAAGTTAAACTTTTTAAATTTTTATACGATCCCCCACCCGCACAAAAAAAAAAAAAAAAAATCCCAGTTAGTAAAATGTGCAACATATACTAAAGATGTGAAATGCAAAATTTAGCCTTTCATCATAGAACGTCTCTGAGATATCTTTAAACAAAGTCGATCGGGGGCTATACGCAAATTTGTATGTAAACGTTTATCGCTAGAAAAGAATACTTTCTTTCGTAATTTCTCTTCGACCCCTTAAATGCGATCATCCCATGTTCCCTTTCGTTCTATTTTTTCTCTTCGAGAGCCATTGAAAAGTGGTTCAAGTCCCCATATATTTATCTTAATGCCTATGACAGTTTTTAGTAGCTAATTCTCAAATTTAGAACATCACCTCATGAGTGTATGGGGCACATTTTACTAACTGGAGTTTTTTTTTTTTTTTTTTTTTTTTGTACGAGGGTCAGATAGAAATTTAAAAAGTTCAATTTTTTATGAATGAACTAGAGAATTTATTTTCTTAACAGACTCATACTTCCAACCTTATTTTGAACATTTTTTTTTTTTTCAGTTCGCATTGTCCACTTACCTCTAATAGATAAAAAATTAAAGCCCGTTACCACCTTTTTGGCATATCCCGTATATCACGTAGTTAGTTGCAACAGAAGAGTTGCAACTAAAAGTTTTTTCTCTCCTTCTCTGTATGTGTGTATGTTTCTTGTTAGATAATAAAAATTTCTCGTACCAATGTTTTTTCTTTTCTTATCATTACTACTTTTTTTAATTTACGGGGTAGGGCGGTGAAATAAAAATTGCACACATAACGTCAAATACCTAGAAACAGTCCTACATTAATGAACTGATCTTCTGGCATTATTTTAAGGAATTGACAGATCTTGATCACCAGGTACTTAATTCAGTGCCGTGGCGCTATCTGGTACTAGCTCAAAATGGCACAGCCCTTTAGAATTAGTGTGCTACTGATTTAATGGCTAACATTCATGAGCAAGATTTTTACAAATACAAAATTATCAAAACAATGCTAAACTAATTTATTTACTTTCATTTATTTATTTTAAATGCACTTGAGTACTATTTTTTAAAGAATAGTATTGTTTAACTATGTAAACAGGCTTTCAAGTATTAAATGCCCTACCCACATCTCTCGAGGATAGATGCAAATTCACGCTTTGAAGATAAAGACTGTTTTATATGATTTCGAATGCAATGCGAACATAATTTTCAATGATCCATGACAAATTATTGTATAATTACGTGAATGACAACCCCCTTTAATTTCCAAGTAATTTGTAGTTACGATTGGTAAATTTTTAAGACTAAGTATAAAAGTTATGTAATGCGTTGAAAATGAAAAATTAGAGGAAGTTTAGTGTTGTTATATATTAGCGAATTACAAATATTTTTACCCAGCGTTTGTGCCTGATTGGTTATAAATGCTCTCCTATGGTATTAATTAACATTTAGATTCAAAATCATGTATAGTCTCCTATCATCTTTCTTTAACCCTTTAATGCGCAGTGTTCCCGCTCTGCGAACACCAAACTCTGACGTTTTGACTGTTGCCAAAAGAATACTAGATTTGATTTCTATAAAAATAGTTTCGGGTGACATAGCTCCACGAGAATCCTTTACTTTTCAGCACGCCATGTCCCGTAAAAAAATGGTCACGATTATTTTTAACAGCACTGACATCTGCTGAAAAATGGAAAAATGCGAGAACAGCTGGATAGATTGCCCAATACTGAAAAAAGGGCAGCCGTTGCCATCGCTCGACTTAACTACCAGCAAGATTTAGGACGATCGAAACGTTCATCGCGTGCCACAGATCTAGAGACCCCTTTTCCACGCAGCTGGCTGTGTCGCACAGCCAGCGATGAACGTTTCGATCGTCCGCCATCTTGCTGGTAGTTAAGTCGAGCGATGGCAACGGCTGCCCCTTTTTCAGCATTGGGAAAGGGTTGCGCCTCAAAGGGTTAAAGATATCTCTGCGATGCTGAATGATGAAAGGATCAAATTTGGTATATCACCTCATGAGTGTGGGGGTACATTTTACCAATTGGGAATTTTTTTGTCCAGGGGTTGTATATAAAATTTAAAAAGCGTAACTTTTTGTAAATGAACGAGAGGAATTTTTTATTAAAAGACCCTTATTTCCGACCTTATTTTGAAATTTTTTTCAATTTGCTCAGCCCACTTATCTCTAATAGATAAAGAATTAAATCCCGTGACTACCGTTTTGGGACACCCTGTATAATAGTATTAAAAAACTATCTATAAGGCTTTTATGAGAGTAAAATTTAATTTATTTATGTTGTAAAATACTTACAAGTTATAAAAAGAGCTTTTCAACCTATCCACTTATCCGTTAGCGAATGTTTTGCTTCTGATGAACAGAACACTTTCGTACTTCTTGAAACGTGCGTGCAGTGCCATTTATATGTGCATTTCGTACAAAGATTTTGACTTTTATTCCTTTTTTTACAATCCCAGCCATTTTTATTTTCAAAAATTGAACAAGTATTTGACTTATCCTACCTCATGAAAATTTATTGTCGTCAGCTATTTTTTTTTTCTTAATCCACTGAAAAATTCTTTTTCTATGAACTTATTTACAAGCGAAGAAATTAATTAAAATTCAATGCTTCTAAAAACATGCATAAGAAAAACGTTTCAGAAATACTGAGTTTAATTTTGCACACATGAGTGGCTTTATCTTTATTTTTGAGCTAAAATAATTTTATTTAAAATAAAATTAATTTTTTAATCAACACCAAGTTGCTTCTAATGCTTAAAAACATGAATAAGTCTTACTTCAATGAATTTATTAAATTAATTTTTTATTTTTACAATTTTTTAAACATTTTTATTCAATTAGAGAAGAAAATGAAAGACTTCATGAAACGGCATTAAAAAATTGCTAAAAGAAAGTATTTCAATGCTCTTCAGTTTAATTTATGTACAGTTATATTTTTTTAGCTAAGAGTTTTAGCTGCGAAATATATTTGAAAAGATTTTAATTCACAGAAAACTTTTATTTAGAATTTTAAAAAAGATTATTTCCATCATTTTTAAATGTTAAGCAACGTTTTATTAAAGATTTTGTCTAGGGGAAAAATATAAACACGTAAAAGGATTAATTAAATTTTTCGGAAATAAATAAATGATTATCCTCATAAATAAAAATTAAACTCTGTGTGTTTATTTGAATGAATCGAATGAAATGCATCCTGTTTGACAAATCAGCTTAAAATTTTTGCACAAGAAAGATGCCGCGCAAATTATGGTCTACTTAGAGAAGAAAATCTGAATATCTTCCCGTTCTTCAATTTTTCGTTATTTTCAGCTCCTTTGAATATCGAGAGTTAAAAATGTAAAGCATTTGAGTGACACAAACTTTGTATTGTACGTGGAAATGACGTCATTTCGATGACACTTTAGGCTTTGAAGGGAAATTGTGATTGAAGTTCGTTGGAGATATTTTCTCGAGATTACCCAGTAATTTTTTTTTTCACAAATAAAATTATTTCCTATGCGTGCAACATTAATATAAAAGGGGTTGTTCCGGTTGTTACCAGAAAAATGAAATCTTTCGAATACAAAAATTTCTTCCATACCAGAAGTTTGTTTCACTAACTGTTTCAGTTCGTCATGGTGAATAGGATTGCGTTGATATTAAAAATACATTAAAATGTAGTAGAGCATATACGGGCAACCTCCG
Organism: Cheiracanthium punctorium; assembly: GCA_038373885.1. NCBI lineage: Eukaryota > Metazoa > Arthropoda > Arachnida > Araneae > Cheiracanthiidae > Cheiracanthium > Cheiracanthium punctorium. Next base: position 145,331 of record JAWZYV010020310.1, on the reverse strand, counting down.
GGAAGATAGCAACGATATAATTCAGGCTGTTTCGTGTAGATATACTTACTGTTCACATTATTGGCAAAACTGATTGAAATTTAAACGTAATCTTTCGAATATGGTTTGCTTATTTTAGAAAATCACAAAAAAATAGTTAGCGAAGAGTTTTGACCCGGAAAAAATGACTGTGTGTTGGAGTTCGTTATATCAAGAAATGATTTGAATACGAAAATTTCAAAATAAGTGCCAAAAAAGTATAGCTAAGGTCCAGTGTACCACATACAAAACTGAAATAAAAGTGATTTTCTAGTAAACATTAGGTTATTATTTTTAAAACTGTTTTTCCAAAAATAATAATCACTAACATTATTACATATATTTATTTCAGACACAGAAAAAAAAAAAAAAAAAATTGAGCCTTGTAGGGTGAGAGACACCCACTGGAGGGGCCGACCCGAAGGTTTACGGAATGAAATCCCTCCAGGGAGCCTTGTAGGGTTAACAAATTTTTTGATTCCATGGTATCACATTGACAAACTACAGTTTACATACTTTGCAGCCTAACTGCTAAAATAAATTCAAAAACGTCCTTGAAAATACCGTATTTCTAGACTTAAGTGGTTTTTTTTAACCCTTTAACACGCAGTGTTCCCGCTCTGGGAACACCAAACTCTGACGTTCTGACTGTTGCCACTCACGAAGAATAGATTTGATTTCTATAAAAATAGTTGCGGACGACATAGCTCCACGAGAATCCTTTACTTTTTAACACGTCATTTCCCTTAAAAAAATGGTCACGATTATTTTTAACAGCACTGACATCTGCTGAAAAATGGAAGAATGCGAGAACAGCCGGATAGATTGCCCAATGCTGAAAAAAGGGCAGCCGTTGCCATCGCTCGACTTAACTACCAGCAAGATGGCGGACGATCGAAACGTTCATCGCGTGCCACAGATCTAGAGACCCCTTTTTGACGACAGCTAGCTGTGCGGCACAGCCAGCTGTGCGGCACAGCCAGCTGTCGTCAAAAAAGGGTCTCTAGATCTGTGGCACGCGATGAACGTTTCGATCGTCCGCCTTCTTGCTGGTAGTTAAGTCGAGCGATGCCAACGGCTGTCCTTTTTTCAGCATTGGGAAAGGGTTGCGCCTCAAAAGTTTAAGGGCTGTTTGAGTGTTCCGAATTTCCGTATTCCATTCTTTTTTAGAAAGAATAATTCTCGTCACTCAAAATTCGAAGTTCTTCCACTGGAATCTTAACTTTTCGGGCAACGTATATGCGACACAAGCACAAGTTAACTCTGTCTTAACGTGCAGAAAACCGGAGGGGGATCGAGTGCATTATTCTCTTCAATTCTCCCTCGCCGCGATATGCAATGCTGATACACCCCTCGTTAGACGTGCACAGCTGAGCATGTAAACTACCCTCACATCTAGTATGAATATTATACGAATTATCTGGAAGCTTCGGGGCATTTTTAAATGATTTATTTTCGGGGGCCCCTTTCTTTTTTTCCTCGTGGGATAGGATCGCTCCGAATCCAGCATCGTATATGTATACGCAAATGAGGCAAAATATGTGTAACGCAAAAGAAATGATTTTTCTTTCGGAAAAAAGACCTGATGGTTTCGTAATAATCGGAGACAGTACCGGCATCGGAATATGTCGTTACGCAGGAGATGATGACGCAGTGTTTCGAGCGTCTAATCTGAATCTTTTTTTTTCGTGCTGAACAACCTGCGTTTGTTTTCCCGCTCTTATTAAGAGCTTATTGTGCTTTTTCACGTTCATGGCTCACACTTTGCGTCCAACTGAAATTAACGCTATTTCAAGTGTTTATTTTCTTTCATCGACCTCAGACGAGGACGTATTTAAAGGATGGGGGGATCCAGGGGGTCCGGTTGATTTTTGTTACTAAAATGATAATAGTCCTTTTGTGAGAAATTCTGCCTTTTTTACTATTTGGACATTTCCGAAATTTTTCGACCCCCCCCCCCGCCCAAAGAATAAATAAATAAATAAATTCCTGGATACGCTCCTGACCTCAGATGGCTGTTGTTTTCTTGTCCAAAACTTGTCCACAGGAGTCAAATAGGGTCGAAAGTATCTAAAACAGCTCCGGCGATGTCAATAATCGTCAAAGAATAAATAGTACCTATCATCTAAGGGGGACTAACACTTATTGAAACTAACGCTATTTCAAATATTTTTTCTTTCATAGACCTCAGACAAGGACGTATTTAAGGGGGGGGGTGATGTTTGTTACTAAAATGATAATGATATAGTCCTTTTGTGAGAAATTCTGCCTTTTTTATTGTTTGGACCCCTCCGAAATTTTTCGACACCCCCCCCCCCCAAAAAAAGAAAAAAGTTTTCCTGGATACGTTCTTGCACTCTGATGGCTGTTGTTGTCTTGTCCAAAATTCGTCCACAGGAGACAAACAGGGTCGAAAGTATCTAAAACAGCTCCGGCGTTGTCAATGATAGTCAAAGAATAAATAGAGCCTATTATCTAAGGAGACTAACACTTAGTGTTTATGGAATTACCCCCGTCTGCCTGATGGCCAGGTGAGCTGCCAATCATATGTTTGACCACTGCAAGGGTCATTAACAGGTTTGATGATGTTGTGCCATTTCCGTGAACTAGGCCGACCAACGTTGCGATCTATGAGTAGTCTATGAATTTTGAACCAATTTCAAATTGTTTTTCTAACAATTTAATCGGCACCCTCCAGAGGCTTCAATAAAATATATAGAGGACATTGAAGTTACGAACAGATTTTACGTGCACCATCTCTCTTAAGCGTACATGGTCCCACAGCACTCTAGGAGAGAGATTGTCACTCTCCCAATTGCTGACCATAGTCGGCACTGCTTCACTTTCGGGAACCATGTCATGCCAATCGGGTCACTGCGGGGCATTGTTTAGAATAAGAGAACTATTTTCAACGAACTTAATTTATTTCTAAAATAATTCCTAATTTAAAGTCGCTTCTTAAATAATTCGAGTAAGTAAGGTTTAGTCTAAAATTTTTATTCAAAAATGAAACGGCATATAAAAATTTCTTATTCTAAGTAATTTTACCATGTAAGTCAAAGGTAGAAGGTAGTTATTCTGGTGTAAATCCTTACATATTTACATAAATCCTAATTATGGTTATCTCTATTCCATTTTTATAATCGCACTTCTTATCCTATTGGTGAAAAATTCGATTCTTTTAGAGGGTAGAGACTTATGGAGAAGGTGGACCTGATATCTCTCATGTCCTCAGACTATCATGGAAAACCAAACAGTGAAAAGGTAAGACTCACTGAAAACCGTTTAATAAGTTCTCGTAGAATATGCTTCTCCAATTTAAGAGTTTAATTCCTTTATTCCAGATTCATTTCTTTTAACATATAAGTCTACGAAGTCCATCCATAGACTCAAACTAATTCGAACTTAGTATGACTCCCGCAAAGTTCAAATTATTGATTGTTAATAGAAAATAACTTTACAAGGCCTCACTGGAGAAAAATAGCTCAAGATTTTTTTTTTTTTTTGAGTGAAATCCCCAATAATAATAAAAAATATCAATAAATTCCTGTGGTAAGTTGATGATGCATTTACATTGACTTGCAAAGAAACAAATCGCTCTCCCTCATAAATACAATTTGGTGAAATAATTCCAAAACTACAACAGTTGTCCTCTTTACTATACGCATTTTTGAAGATATCTAGAAAGTAAGCTTACAAAGTAAGTATAAATAACATAATCCAAGGTTAGAGCCAGTGGTCCATTGTGTCCTGACTATGGCACTGGAAAACATAAATAAATAATAGTGTGACCAGATATGCGAACTTTTCTACCATTAATGCCATAACTTGGGAATGTGAAAGCCTACACATTTCAGGCATATTTTGCGCACACCTCGAAATCTTTAATCATGCGTGTTTTTACATGCTTTGAATTTTTAAATGAAATATACATATATATGTATCTTTATTGTCGTTGTTGCTGTTGTTAAATTGTACTGCAGATGCAGATTATTTGAAAAAGCCTTTTTTTCGTAATTTGTTGTCACTTTCTTCTGTTTAACTCGCTTTAAGTAAGAGTTTGTCCTTCCTGTGGCTTTAGTACTGATAGGAAGCTATTATATATAAGTTATTTAAAATTCTAATATAAATGAAACGCTTTAAATTAATTATATTTTCAATTATTATTATTATTTATTTTACTTTATTATCGGGTAATTAATTATTTTTCTAAACGAAAATCACACGCACACACACATATATATTAAAATAAATTCCAGGATTATTTTTTTTTAATCATAGACAGCAAAATTATTATACGTAAGTAATTATTTTATAATTATGTACTTGTCTTTTTACTGTTTATCATTTTATAAGTTACATTCACTGATTCATTTCTCAAATAAATAAAAACAAAGTTTCAAATAAATAAATAAAATAATGATGATAATGATAAGTCAAGCTATATTTTCGTTGCACTGATTCTTTTTTTCTCGATATTTTTGACTGGGTAGATAGGATTTAGACTGGAAAAATGAAGCAGCAGCCTAACATATAAATTTTATAGGGTGTAAACATTATGGAATTTTTTTTCGGAATTTAATCTAGTCTTTTGCATGTATATATATACGCGCTGTTCAAGATTGAAGAACCGTCTTCTAATTCTGTCTGGTTTTCAACTCATCTTTTTTGCCTTCACATTAACCTTTTATCAATTATTATCAAAAAGACGATATCTATTATTTGCTTATGATTAAAATGTTGAAAAACAAATAAATGTTGATATTTAAAATCTCTCTGAAGTATTTTTGATAACTGATGATGTCAGCTTCACATCGTTTTTGAAAAACAGAAGTATAGATAACTTCTATATTTATCTGTTTATTTTTTTTTATGGGTGTGTGATAAGCGAAAGAAAAATTACCAAAACATAAAATAAATGAAACACAAATTTTTATGTACTTTTAAAAAAAGGACATTAACAATTTTTAAAAACAGAAATAATCCTTTTTTCATAGTCTTGCTGGTGCTAAAAGAAATGAAAATTTTACTATATTCTTATCGATGTTGAATCATGTTTAGTTGTTTCTTTCTTTCTGTTCTGTACACCCTGGGAAAATCGCTGTAAAAAAAAAAAAAATAGAAATTCATTACATGTCAACTTACTATACAAAATGTTAAATGAATTTGCTAATATTCATAATTTATTATTCTATACAAAATCAAATTATTTACATTTAAAAAATTACTTATAAATATTTATTGTTTCTGGAATACAGGCTGAAATTTTTTTCAGTGTTTCATATCATTTCTGTAATGTGCCCAAACTGATGCTATATGGATCCTTAAAATTACATGTATTAGAAACTTAACGTCGCAGAACATTTTTAATTGTATCTTGAATTAAAACTTAAAAAAAATATTTATAAAACATTTGCTCTCGCATATTTTTAATCCCATATTTTTAATATCAACGCCCACAAGCTCGAAATCTAAGGTTGTGCTGCGTTTTTTTTATGTGCCAATTTAATTATTCCGTAAGAATTCTGTGGCAATAATTTTTCAATAATAATCTCGTCCAATATAAAACTCATTGACCTGGTTGCTCTAAATGTCGCGTAGACAGACCGCTGTAGTTTGATTTTACCAGCATTTCAGAATTTTATTATCAGTGTCATGAAATGCATAATAAAATTTCCATAACAGTTGTTGCGCACATGTTAAGCGTGGTAAGTCAATTTATGAAAATATATTAAATATAATCTTTCCTTTTCTCCACAGTTTCCTCAAAATCCATTTATTACCCCAGCATTCTCTTAAGACAACGAAAGAAGCCAATCCAATCTTGACAAATAATGCCGAAGTTCGCTCGGTCACTCATGTGTTTAAAATGTGATACCCTTCATGTCCAGTCGGTAACTTTGGATGCTTGAACAAGTATATAAACACGCTTGAAGAATTTTGATGAATCTATCAACCGTCATCTCTTCTGAAGACACGGATATGTGAACGCACTCCGGCGGGGTTGTCAATTTTTGAGTCAAGGATGTTTTCCCGAAATTGAGAAATGATTATCGTAATTTCAAAACCATCTCTGGATTTATGTATTACTGATATGCATAAATAACCCTGTAATTTGGTTTTAACCCTTTAACGCGCAGTGTTCCCGCTCTGGGAACACCAAACTCTGACGTTTTGACTGTTGCCAGTCACGAAGAATAGATTTGATTTCTATAAAATATAGTTGCGGGTGACATACCTCCACGAGAATCCTTTACTTTTTAGCACGTCGTTTCCCGTAAAAAAATTGTCACGATTATTTTTAACAGCACTGACATCTGCTGAAAAATGGAAGAATGCGAGAACAGCTGGACAGATTGCCCACATGCTGAAAAAGGGCAGCCGTTGCCATCGCTCGACTTAACTACCATCAAGATGGCGGACGATCGAAACGTTCATCGCGTGCCACAGATCTGAGAGATCCTTTTTTGACGCAGCTGGCTGTGCGGCACAGCCAGCTGTTGTCATTTATATATTATGTCGTCAAACGGTATTTTATTAGTTATGTAATATCGATATTTGAATCTTACACAAGCCATTAATGCTACTACTTTTCAGAGATTTTAAGAAGGGGGAAAAATTGTTCGTTGAAAGGGATAAAAGTATTTGAATCTTTCATATAAAAATATCGATTTTCGGAGTTACAAATAAACACCATAATTCCAGCAGAATTTGCATAATGATCGAAAAGATTATAAATAATAAAATAAATCCATGGGAAAGAAGAAGTCTCAAAAGTTATTTGTTTAGGATTAAGGTAATTGTAAAGTAATGCTTGGAATGATATTAGTGATTACAAAGAATTGAAATTTCGACGTATTTACATAAAATAATCCGATGTTATTGTGAAAAAAAAAAAATCCGTTTAAGAAGGAAACATTGTTTATGTTTCTACTTTTGTTAGACAGAGGATTAGAGTATACCGCATAGCATTACGATCAGTGATTTTTAAAGGATGATAACAATGATTTTTATCTTTTCAACAAAGTTGAAACGTGTTTTAGTTTGCCTATAACGCTGCATAAGTTGCTGCGACATTCTTTTGTGTATTAGTAACGTTTATAGGAGAATGTTCTAATTTAAAAATTGTGTTAATTTACAGCTCTTTTACGGCAAAGAAAAGAACACTCGACATAGAATAAGCTCTTAGGCCAGATGTTAGAAGAGAAAAAAAAAATCAATGTTCTATGCCTGTTTATTCTCAGCGGTGTAAAAATATGCGGCAGTGGTTTTTATTCTTCTATGTCCATCGTTACTTCCCGGCATGAGTCTAAGAATGCCTCGCTGTGACCCAGCATTTTGCTAAGCCATAGCAGGATAATTCAAAAAGCCACATTTAGAAGCAACAAGATACACAGGAGCAATTGCTGTCATTACGACTTAGCCACGATGTGCGCGAATTGGTTATTTCTGAAGCAATAATATCAGTGTAAAGAATATCGCATTAAAAAGTGTTTTATATTGATTCATTCACCCTGATAGTTATTTATTTTTATATTTACGTACCACCGGGAGCGTAAGAATTTCAGATCTTTCATTTAAAAAAAATTATCAAGTAAAAATGTTTTACATAAATTTGGTAAATACATTTTAGTATTTTCAAAGTCCTAACAATTCTGAACTTTAAAAAATGCGAAATACATACTGGGATAATTATTTTGCGCCTAGATCCATCGATAATTGGTGTGTAAAAAGTCTCATTCTTTTAAAAAATATTTAAAACAGAAATCACCTTCTAAGTATTCTATCTTAAATATTTTCCCTCACGAACTGCCTACTTAATTTTAAGAAACAGTGAATTTTAATTTAGAAATTATGAAAAAAAATAGTTTAATTAAAGAGAGATTTTGGTTCTTTTGAAAACTATTGGGAGATTTTCAATTTGTTAAACACGAGATAAGGTTCGTTGTTAAAAAGCCTTATCTGATACTTGGTCATGAGATTGGTTAAAAGTGCATTAATTAATTGGTTTAAGCTCGATCTTGGTTAAAAATGCGGTGAAGTAATTAGCGCTTTGCGATCTATAAACAAAATTTTTGAAAGTGCTTAAATGTACAAAGATACTGAGTTTGTCAGTGATGTTATGACGTTTTTTCATTAAATTTTTACTGTTGTCACTTATTTTGTATTGGTTGCTCATGAGAATTTTGCAGGAACTTGAGAAAAACGTAAACAAGAAAAACACTTTTAAAATATATTTATAGATTAATATGGATCTTTCATATCAGACACGTTACCAGATTTAATTGCAAGGGAAAGGGGGGAAAACTATGTTTTTTCAGGATATTTAAATTCATGTTGAATTGATTTTTCACTATTGTCGAAATAAAGGCTTTTTTTTTTTTTAACCGAGGTTTATTTGTATTCTTGTTTTAATGAGAAATATCACCGGCAAAAAAATGAAAAAGTCTATGCGTACACGCTTAAAAAAGAAAAAAAAAAAGAACTAAATTTCCCTCCTAAGTAGCTGAGGTGACTCCATCAAAGGATTGAAAACCGGGACAAGTTTGTCTCGATTATCAGTCCTCAGGAGTGAATTTTCGTTCTTTTTTAATCGTGTAAAAGCGTGACTTTCGAATTAAAAGAAAGAAAAAATAATAATAATAAGGGTAGAATTGTTAGGTTCATCAAAGTAGACTGTTGGGTTGATCGAAAAGTCATTTCGATTTTCAAGAATATATGATGAACCCATATGTCGAGCTTTGAGGCGTTTCAAGTAATCGTGAAGGATCGAAATCGATCAATTTAATCTTTCAGCGATCTCACGAGTTGTTATTCGCCGGTTTTCATCAATGAATGCCTTTATTGTGTCTTCGTGAGCTTCAATGAGCTTCCCAGAACGTGGTGCGGCTTCAACATCAGAATTGCTGGATCAGAATTTTGAAAATCAGTTTTGGCACTGGCGTTCTCTGAATACATCTTTTCCATACACATCAGATAATTTCTTCTTTCTTGAACAGTATTTTTACCTTTCAGATAGAGAAAAAGCAAAACGTCGAAAGTGCCGCTTTTCAGTTTCTATATTTGAATGTGTACCAACCAAAAACTTACGACTTCAGGATCAATCGAACTTTTTTTTTTCAGAAGCAAGCTTGCTATATAAGCTATCAACTTGAAGTTGGAAGAGTTGCTTTGTAAATCAAATTACCACAGCCCCTGTGCAGTCTTTTGATTCATATATTTTTTTTGGGGTGGGGGTTCAGGCTAGCTTGCTATATAAGTATATAATGATTATACGGCTAACCCTTTGAGGCGCAACCCTTTCCCAATGCTGAAAAAAGGGCAGCCGTTGCCACCGCTCGACTTAACTACCAGCAAGATGGCGGACAATCGGAACGTTCATTGCGTGCCACAGTTCTAGAAACCGTTTTTTGACACAGTTGGCTGTGCGGCACAGCCAGAGCTGTGTCAGAGCTGTTAAAAATAATCGTGACAATTTTTTTTACGGGAAATGACGTGCTAAAAAGTAAAGGATTCTCGTGGAGATATGCCACCCGCAACTATTTTTATAGAAATCAAATCTATTCTTCGTGACTGGCAACAGTCGAAACGTCAGAGTTTGGTGTTCCCAGAGCGGGAACACTCAGGGCCCGATTAATCTCTGAAATGAGGGGAAGCTCAGTCTCATTTCGGGCCCCCCCATCACCTCTTTGTTTGGGAAAAGTAAAGTTTTGATGATTTTCTTTCATAAAAATATTTTATTCATAAAAAGTAAATTAGCTCTAATGATTTCCTTTGATAGGAGCATTTTATTTATTAATTTGAAATTTTCCTTTGATCAAAATAGTTTATTAATAATCTTCATTATAGTTTAGTTCATTGTAACGAGACTTTACAGTATTTTTCAAATTACTTTAAACATTAACAAATAACTAAAAACATTACCTTACTGGAACATTAAACTTTATTAATTTAGTCCTATTTTTCATTAGACATGGCTTTTTTCAGGAATTCTTTGTTTCGATGACATCATAAAAACCGCAACACAGAAGTTGAGAATTAATTTTGACATTTAGAAGATGTTTAACATTACATATTAAAAGTCTACCCTTTCTGCCGACCAGATATTCCCCATAATAGAAAAAAACTCGCAACTGCAGCAGATGTCCCAGGCAAAGACATCGCAAACAACCAATTTAGAAATGTTGCAACATGAAGTATCAAGACTTCTGAAAAGCGCCACTTCTCTTCATTAAAAATGTTTACAATAACTTAAAAGATCATAAAAACAAAATTTTGAATTTTATTTCAGTGATTTTCGGGGGCCCCCCTTCAAATTCTGAGGGGAAGCTCAAGCTTACCAAGCCTTTTCAGTAATCAGGCCGTGGGAACACTGCGCGTTAAAGGGCTAAAGTGTGAAGTTGGCTGTGGAAAAATACAATTAAATCCTCTGTTAGGAAAAAACGAAAGTACTTTCCGAACAACCGAATATTTATCTGCAATTTATTGAGAAGTGATTTTTTCCCCACATTCTTATAATTTTGTTAAATAAAACGCTTGTTTTATTGAGTCTTCTGTAAGAGATTCTTCACTGAGTTTTGTTGGTAACTAATAATTACAAGATAAAAAATCTATGAAATTGCATTTTTACTACGATTAATGCCAAAGAAAAAAACATTTAACTTCCTTTTTCAACTCTTGCTGTTGTTGAAACATGTTCTTTTTAATCTATAAAAGAAACTCGAAAACGAAATTTCTCATTCGATACCGTTATCGAAGAACGACAAACGCACTTCCTCAAGGCGAGAAAAAATAATTTCAGATATTTTACAACTTGGCTTTCATTGTCTCGGAAATACATGTCGGAAGTGAGTATAAAAACCACAAATTTAGAAGAACCTTCCTCAAAGGAGGGCAAGGTTGCAGAGACGCCGGCGTGTAAAACAAAGCGCCATAACTCTCGGCCATTTTGAGTCTTGCAAAAGCATTGTTGTTTGTTACTTTTCTGTGCATCTTCTGGCTGACAATGACCGTGTTTTGTTGATCTATTTATGAAGAGTTTTCATTGCAATGCACTAATTTATTCTGTTTTCAACACGAATGAATTTATTGCTGATGTTCTTTATGTGGAGTTAGTAGGAATAGTGCGATACGTTACTTCTAACAAAATGTTGCAAAATAAAACAAGAACAAAGAATGAATCGGGTCAAACACATCGATTCAGAAACACTTTCCATCAAAACTGTCTAGTAGGAAAAAAAGGTCTAAAGTAGCAGGGGCGGTCCTAGGGTACGTGGTGCCCCCCTGAAAACGTAAAAAAGGCAACACTTTTACGGTCCAGATCAAGTTTTTCTCAGTTTTTGAGTTCGAAATAGCTCCCCGATGCGATGCTTACCTTGCTTACCGTGTCGGGTCGCCCCTGTAAAGCAGTGTTCCAACCACTGGTCTGCGGAGCGGTCCGGTCAGCGTGACTTTACTGTCTATCTTCGTACATAAAATTCACAAAAAAATTAAAAATTCATAACAAATGTCGTTCTAACTAAAAATTATCTGTAAGAACACTTGATTTAATAAATAATTATATGTTTATATAATACTTATTACTTTTAGCTGTGACTCTGGTACGGGAGATATTTTTCCTATTTTTGCCATTCCGCAGCAATAAAAAAAAGTTGGGAAACGCTGGCTTAAAACATAGTCATCAAATATCACTGCCCATATTGATCTACGTATGGGCGTCACTTACTTTGACTAGAGGGGTCTACTGCCCCTCACCCAAGATCAAGGAATTTCAGATATCACCTATTTGAAAATATTTTCTACAATAAAAAAAAATTGACCCCTCTCCCCTCCTCCAATGGTACATGTCAATTTACGTTAATATATCTACGAACACAATTCTGTTTGCCCTTGTGTTGAAGAGCTACGAAACGACACCCTTTCCTATGACGAAAGTGTCATAAACCTTTTACATATGCTAAATTCACTTTGCATGAAATAGATTAACATCTCTAAAATGTAAGTTTAAACAGTGACGCCTCATCAATTGACATGTTAGGATATTCTTTGCGTTCTCCATCAAAAGAACTAGAAGGGTTGCTTACAAAATTTTCAACACTTCATGCGTGTATACGCAACATATCAATAGCATGTATAGAAATATTTTAGAAATCGATGTATAGTTATGAAATTTGGAGGGGTTCTGGTCCAACAGATTCAACGTGGTCGAATTTTGGTCCACAACAAGACTGGATTTGATCACACTAGACTGAAACCTGGATTCTTCGATCCAGAATTCTTCGTAAACCAAATTACCACGGCCGTGTAATTATGCAGTCTATTTGATTCAAATATTTTTTGTGGGAGTTGAAAGTCCCACGTTCATTTATCTCTACGTATGGTATACGAGTACGTATAAACGTCATGTACGACTCGTATAAACGTCATGTTTTTAAAGTCGTTGAGAGAAGGCAGCTTGGGCTCTAGCTACAGTATGAGAGATATAAATTATGCACATGTTAAGCAGATTAATGGAGGGGACCCAAGCTCAAAGATATATAATCTGCATTATTATACATTCTTTGTCAAAGAGCACATTTAACTCTACACTCTACCCGTTACAATAAACTTTCCCAAATATTTTATTACCTAGACCAGTGGTGCGCAAACTATTTTCATCTGCGACCCCCTAATTTGTGTAAAATTTTGTCGCGACCCCCTATTTTGAGTATAATTTTGTCGCGACCCCTGGATAGACAGTAGACATTTTCTTTAATTGAAAACGAAGTTACATTGAAATTCTTTCTGGGAGTTGCTGTTACAGGGTGTTTTTAAAAGAGTGTCGTGACGTCATCGATTGAAATAACGCGTTTTTAAAATAGCGCACCAAACTTATAAACCACCATAAAAATGTTATGAAAGTTCTAACATCATAAAAATCAGTTAATGAATCAACACATAATTTTAGTAAACAATGCTTTATTTATGCGTATGGATATAAATATTTTTTAATGAAAAATACTTAAAAAAAACTTTACATCATAGAAAGTCAATGTGAAATGTGCTTGCAAAGAGCTCATGATTGTTTCTATGTTCGGATCTGTGTTGGAAATCGCAAGTCGTAAGTCATCCTCTGGATCCAATCGAGATCGATGTTTTGTTTTAATGGAAAATAATTTTGAATATTTTTTTTTTTTTTTTTTTTTTTTTTTTTGCATGATCACTATGCATGATCAATTTGCCGATCACTATACATGATAACGTGATTTTGAAGCCCCGTGATAGCGATCGCGAATATCGCGCTCGTAAAATAATAATTATCAGTTTCTTCTCTTGTATTATTTCAGTTCTTTGAAATGAATAATTGCAGGTTTTTCATAAATTTGAATCTCTTTGAATTTGGCGACCCCCGGTTTGCGCACCGCTGACCTAGACCAAAGACGGATCCAGGGGGAGGGCGCAGGGAGCGCACGCCCCCTACGAGAAAAATATTTACACTAGATAAATGGGGATTTCACCAATATTAAGTGGGCTTTACACTAGATAAAATGAATATTCACGATTTCCAACCCCTCCGAAAAAAATTTCTGGATCCGCACTTGACTTAACCAGCGGCTTCTAACCCTTCAATGCTGCGTCCCCTCAACAGAGGATAACGTAGAATGACGCCCCCCTTCCCTCACAATCCTCAGCAAACATACAGTTTTTTATTCTTCAACCACGAGCATTTAGTCGATTTTTCTACAAAATAATGTTATCGGTAAAGTTTGAATAAACGCTTTAACCAATTTTTTGCCAAAGGTGCGTAAACGCATCATTTCAATAAACATTTTTTTTTATAACACTGTGACACATACTTTTCCCAAACTTTATTTTTCTGCTATTTTTAAGGGTTTTGAAGACATATATAAAATATTAGTAATTCAACTGGATTATATACTTTCTGTTGAGAAATTATCAAAATACGCTAGTTTTTTCAACTTGAAACGGTTATTATTGACAAATTCGGCGTCTTGATAGTGCGTGATTATTCCATTTCAGATGATTGATCATGTTTTTTTTATAATGGATTAAGTTGCAAGTTTTGAAAATAAAAATTAAAACAAATGTTGGAAAAAAACGAAATTTTTTAAACTTAAATTTGCCAAAAAATAGGCCAATGGTGAGTAAACGCACCATTTTATTTCTTATATAAAATATTATTTTTCATACATGAAACTTTTTCTGTGTCTTAATGAGTGTAATGTAAGCATATTTCAATGAAAATAACACAACATTTCATAAAATTTCTATGCTTGGCCTGAAATGGGTTAAGCGAAAATAGATTATGCTTTGGAGTAAAAATAAGAATAAATACGATGATTTTTAAACATGCATTACCACTTGCTCTTTGGCTGCTTTGGCTGTTGCCATGCCATATTTCTTGAGATTTCTAGAAAATGCTATAGAAACCAATGGAGAAAGATAAAACTCCATATCTCGCGTTCTAGTTAACCAATTTTGATGCAACAAAAAGCAAAATTTAACTATTGGACGCGTAGAATACGAATTTTAAAGTATTTTAAACCCCAGAACAGCGGGTTGCCCCGAAAATTCGTATAACAATGTGGTGTTATCCATGGATTAAATCCTTACAATTTCAATACAACTCTTTAAACAGAAAAACATACCATCGATCTAATAGTCCTCTCGAATAGTACAGATTCTTTTAAAACTTCCATAGATTCCCAAGGGGGTCCACGTACTCGTTGGGAACCCCTGCTCTGCATACACTTATTAACCACTCGTAATAAAAGCTATCTAGTGAGTTATTAAATTACGAAATTTTCCGATTCATAGTTTAAAAAAAAACTTATAAAACACTTTCCAACACAATAATATTTTTCTCTTTGAGACAAACTTTGGAACTTGTGCAACCGAATATAATCGTTCACAAAATATCTTGATCTGCAAATTTTACAGGATAACGTATTTAATGAAATCGAACTGTTTCTGAAATTTTTTGAGTATTCGGTTTTGTTAAGAAATTACTGCCTTTTTTAACTCTTTCCAACAAGGTTGAAAAGTGTTTATGATTTTGGTTTGTCTGTCTGTCCGTCCATGCTCTAACTCCCGAAAATATGCACTAATTTTTAAGAAATTGATATATGCTATTCCTATGAACTGTACGATGCACGCTATTGAAAATGGTGTATATAGTTTTTTTACAGGAGCACTCAAAAGATTTCCAATACATTAAGCTCTATGGGCACTCATTCTTTAAAGCGTAATTTAGAGATATTCGTCTGATTCAAATGAAGCAAAATTGATATATGTTATTAAAAATTACAATATAAAGTTCTTCATTGAAAATAGTGTCTGTATTATTAATAGTTTTTCTACAGGAGCACTCAAAATAATTCCAATGTATTACGATCCATAACAGTTTAGATACATTAATCCATTTCAAGCACAAAAGAATAAGTATAAAAATGCTTATAACAGTTTACTCGTCAGTTAAACGATGGAAAAAACTTTTTTAAGTTCTTTTGCAAGGTCTCATACAAAATTACATTTATAGTGATTATTCATTTTTTTTAAGATTACCTCCGAGAAATCTCACCAAATTTAAGAGCAATGTATTGCCAAATTTGGCGCAAAAATATTGCTGTTTCGGGAAGTGTTTTATAATCCATGCGTTTGGCATGGTTTATCTTTCTTGTTTTTCTTTAACAAATTCATCACTAATCCATGAAAATCTTTTCAAAATAGGTGTAGTTAAAAAATCTGAATCATAATGCATAATAGTTATTGTAATCCATTACAGGAAACTGTGCAATTGAAAAATGTCTGCTTCGAGGTGGTTATAGCGGTATTGTCGATGTATTTTGCTCTTCCAGGTATTCTGTTCTTCTTTCTTGAAGCCGTTACTACATTGTTTTCATTCCTCATTCAAGAATTCTTATGCAAGCTTAAAAAAAAAAACCTCACCAGTTTTCAACCTCATAATTCTTCACAGGTCTTTTCTCTCCTTGAGTCATCACGCATTTGGAAAACCTATTGAAATATAGCCATGCCACTTATTTAGTCATTACCTTTCTTTCTTTGGCCACAAGTCGTCAACCGCAAAAAAAAAAAAGAAGAACAAAATCACTTTTTCGTAAAAGACCTGATCTAATCTCCATGATTACGCGATCCGCAGATGCCGGCATCGGGAGTCGAAATGTGTCATTTTATTCCATCATGAAAGGAATTGTGATTTGTTTGTTTGTGTTTTTTATTCCTTTCATATTTATCAGGCGTTTAACCCCGTTTCCCACCGTGTTAATTCGATATTGCGTTTTATTTGCGTGTGAATCTATACAAATCTTTCATTCGAAGTCTTTTTGCTTTTCATTCAGTAATATCGGACTGGAATCTTTATTGCTGAAAAGATGAAAAGAAAAAAAAGAAAAATGCAGTATTCCCTTTCGTTCTACTCTAAAACTTGCGTTTTAACGTTATATAAAAATTATTATGGAATATTTTTTTTAAAGAGGGCGGGTCAGTGGCGGCCCGTGGTTAAAACTGTTAGTGCAGCCGGAAGCATAGGAGCCCCCCCCCCATCCATTCCTCCGGACAGGATTGGAAAATCTTTGTTACTGAATTCGAAAGCTGGCGGATTAAGCCCTCACCGAGGGAAAAAAAAAATAGAAATTACATAAAA
This sequence comes from Cheiracanthium punctorium, assembly GCA_038373885.1. NCBI lineage: Eukaryota > Metazoa > Arthropoda > Arachnida > Araneae > Cheiracanthiidae > Cheiracanthium > Cheiracanthium punctorium. Next base: position 128,650 of record JAWZYV010020310.1, on the reverse strand, counting down.
AATGTAAGAGATCCTATTTTACTTCCATAAAATGGACATAAATTTCAACCAGCCGCTCTTATCCTCAAAATTGCATTAATCCGTGTCTGATTCGAAGTTTCCTTAGAATTTTCTTTTGTAACGATAACTCGAGAAGAAAAGAAAAAAAAAATAAAACTTACTTATTTTTTATAAGACAAATCAATCATCCTTTCTTTTAAACATGCGAATCGGTCAGTCATGTCCCCATAAAAAGGCGTTGTTTTAATTCAGATATCAATAATTTTAAACGCTCTTTAAAATTTCCCATGTTTAAAGAATTTTCTCGCTCGCCATGTCCTCTAAATGGCAGTTCTTGCTTATTTAAAAACAATACTGCTTTAATGGGTAATTGTCCATTCATAAGCGTCTATTCAGGCTTACCTTCTTGATAAATTCAGCAATATAAAGTCGTAGTCGAGAGTTTCCCAAACATATATTCTCCTTACCCCCTCCCTCACTTCTCGTCCGAGCCAATGAGTTAGTCGAGTTCTCAAGTTCAGCCGCCGTTAAAAAATCTTTCATTGGCTGTATCAGCTGCATGCTCCTTATGCCGGAGAGGCTGCTTACGTAGTCGTTGTCATGGCAACGGTGCTGCCAATTTTCTTTTCAGCGCTCTGAGCTGAACCAAAGATTTTCCCAATTGAATTGCGGGAAGATTAAAGTGCTTTTTTTCTGAATGAGCGATCCGGCCACAATACGTTTTCTTCTGTTTGGTTTTTTACGGATATTTTTTAATTTACCGTAGAAATTCCACAATTCTAATCTGAATTTAGGAAAATTAGTAGAATAAATTATTTTAAAGTATGTGCTGATAATTTCAAGTGCAGCCCCGCTGTACTTGCTGTATCCCACGAGCCGCCACTGGGGCAGGCAAGGTAACGGTCACGTTATTTTAAAGGCGTTACTAGAGAGTTTTTGCAAATACCGTTTCTTCCTATGTTAACGTCAACGCTATTCGGAGTTACAAACCGATCATAAACTTACTTTATAAGTGCGCATGCGCTGTACTGCCCAATGGCATTAACGTTAGCGTTGTTGTGTGTGAGACCGTTACGCAAAAACTCCCTATTGTGTACGGTGTAAAAAAATTGAGTATGATTATGTATTTTATTATTTAGTAGGGATTGAGCGGAGCATATGATTTAATACTTAAAGTAGGAATTGACTACTTGAGAGTGCATTTAAGCAGCGTTAATAGTTTTGTGTGCACATATGATTTAACCCTCTATAATTCTCTGGAATGTGGAATTTTTTTGCTAGTGATGTAATTTCATTTCAGAGATTATAGATCTGGGATTATATGACTCAATTTTGTGTGTCCCACAGTGGCTTAATCGCTAAGCACCGTTTAAGAACACGGAAAGTGAAGCAGCACCAACTTGGCCAGTGCTTGGGAGGGTGAAAACCTCTCTCGGCTAGGCTGTTGTAGATCCGTGTAAGCTAATGGGAGCTAGTGCACGTAAAATCTCTTCGTGGCTCCAATATCCTCCTTGTTCAAAGGATACCTCTGGTGGTGGCGATTTCACGTGCTAGGTCTCTCATCCTGAATGGGCACAAAATTAGGAAGCCACTCACAACGTTGGTCCACCTTACAAGCGCCCCTATAATAAAATGACCAACATCTAAAGCCCTCGCAGTGATCAAGTCTCCAGTAATCCGCTGACCGGGCCATTAGAAAGAAAAAAGAAAGGCACAAGATTACGATGGACACACAGGGGCGTAGCCAAGGGGGGGGTTAGGGGGCCATAACCCCCCCCCCATGAGGAATTTTTTCCCATACAAAATGTATATTCTTCACTGCATTGTCACACACACGTATACATATTTATGAGTTGTAGTAGTCGTAACCCCCCCCAATGAAAAATTTCTGGCTACGCCCCTGTGGACACAAATTAATTACGTCAGCCACATCTGAACTACAGCTTTACACTGACTACAGCTTACACTGCACAGCCGCTACATCTGGGTGTGCGGCACAGCCAGCTGCGTCAAAAAAGGGTATCTAGATCTGTGGCACGTGATGAACGTTTCGATCATCCGCCATCTTGCTGGTAGTTAAGTCGAGCGATGGCAACGGCTGCCCTTTTTTCAGCATTGCGAAAGGGTTGCGCCTCAAAGGGTTAACCGTTTGAATATATGAGAAAAATAAGTCTGTTGAAAATTGTTCTGTAATCAATGGGCCCGACATAACTTATATTTCTCGTTATGTTCTTTAGGCGTTCACAACTTCCTCTGCGAGAGACAATTTTAAAAGCACCATGAAGCGCATATTTTTGCATATACCGAGAGTCGTTACATGATCTAAGGTCTAAACAGCGCTATTTTGGGAGTTATACTGCTTTGTATACAAAAGAATCTTCTGATTAATGATGTAGCAATGCAAAAATTTCGTGCACGTCTTTTCACGATTGTTTGTGGTCAAGCTGGGCACGAAGCCTGAAGGTTATTGGAAAAATAAAATTGCACAGCACAAATGACGAAACCTTATAACCAGCCTGACAGTGTGTGCTTCGTTTTCCTTATTTTCCCCCTGAATCACGTGAATTGAGGCGATTTTCTGGGAAGTGTTCGCAATCAGGAACATGCGTGAAGCGATGCGTATAAAAAAAATTCTTCTTTGTCGCAGTGACAATATTACTAAAAATTTTAAAAACTAGACAATAAAGCCGTTGTGAAATCAATTACAGCGGGCGCTAGAAAAAAATATGTCTACACTCAATATATTTAGTACTCTTCGTCCAGTAAAATAAACAACTTTATATTCAATTTTTATTCCATACCATAATCGAATTTCATGCTCTTCTGGATACTTGCGGAAACTTTCCGCATTCGAACGATTTCGTTTCACTGGAAACATCCCCTCTTCTATCCATAAGCGTAAAGTTTTCAAAATTATTGGGGGGGCCGGGCCCCACAACCACATATATTCACGTCAGTGGCGTAGCCAAGGGGGGGGGTTAGGGGGGGGTCATACCCCCGTGAGGAATTTTTTGCCATACAAAAGTCGTAACCCCCAATGAAAAATTTCTGGCTACGCCACTGATTCAGGTACATATAACTTACTCATAACTGCCAACTACTACCGAATATAATTAACCACTTTTTCTGCATGATTTTTCGGCTTAAAATATAGCAATTTTTGTGCTGCGCGTGCGAGCTGGTTACTATTTTGAAAAAAATAATTAAAAAATATACTGTTTACAAAAAGTGGTTAATTATATACCGTAGTAGTTGGCAGCTATGACTTACTATATATAAGTGTAAATTATTGGAGGCGCTCGAGCTCTATAGGTCCATAGAATTAAACACCTATGTAAGGTAAGTATCCATGTTAGCATCTTTCTACCATGTTATAAGTTAAAAATAGAAGCAAATTAAAAAATCCAAAGCAGAAAAAAAAAAAAACATTTTCGATGAGAGAGTGCATTTTAGACACATCTGAACTTTTCTTCATTTCATACTTTACATTGCATAATCCGATTTTAATTGACCAGAGCCTGGCGAGGCAGCTTATAGTAACATTGTGTGTTACGTGGCGTCACAATGAATATTAAATCATGATTAAAATCAAAAGAAGAAAATTTTTAAAAGTACAAGTAAAGGTTTTTTTTTAAACGTTTGTAAATGGCGTGAAATACATTTTTTTATGTTAGTATAAATTAGTTTTCTGTATTGAGTGGTAAATTATTGGGTGGGCTCAGCCCCTATTATCAATTTATTGGGGGGGCTCGAGCCCCACGGGCCCATATAACTCTACGCCTATGCTTCTACCAGTGTTTCATCAGGGCCGGTCAGAGGCGCGTGCGGGACCCAAGCGCAGAACAAAAGCGGGGCCTCTTTTCTATCATGATTTATGTAAGTTATTATTAGCACTGCTAGTATATATTAGCTTTATATCTCGGCTTTTTTTCGGGATATATCGCAACCATCTATCAAACTCGGTCTAATGTGATATCGAAAAAAAGGGCCCAGAAGTGGGGCCTCTTTAAGCGCGGGGCCTTAGGCGATCGCCTACGTTCGCACCCACCTTGGGTCGGCGTTGGTTTCATGCAAACGGAATCATTTTATTTGTGAAAAAAAATCAAGCTATGTTACCTGGAAAAACTGTTCTAAACGAATTGGAATCACAACTTTCCCTTCAAAGCCTGATGACGGTAACTTCAATAAGACGTCATTGTCACTTGCGGCTCCTAATTTTGTCAGGCAAATAAACTTTTTAGACTCTCGGAAATAAAATAAAGCTGAAAATAGCGGAAAATTGCTTAAAAATCAGGGAAGGGGTGGATTTTCAGATTTTTAAAGTAGCGCAGATTGCTTCCTATATTGTTATACATGATTATGAAAATTTTCAAGTGGATCGTACAAACGGCGTAGATGTTATTACGCGTTTTGTGCTTAACTTTTTAATCTTTTTAGAGTAATGGAGCGGTAAAAGTTTTATCTTGGAGTGGCCGCCCGGAATTGTCAGAGAGTCAGTGAATCAGTGAGTCAGGGATCAGCGTAACTATAAAGTAGGATAGTTGAGGGCCTTGATAAGAGCATAATTTATCAAGTATCTTTTCACTATTTTGAAATGCGACTGTTCAAGTCTCATGTTCAAAATGAATCTTATTCGCCAATCAATCAATCATATTTTTTTTTAAATTTAAGGTTTAACTTTTTTAGCTAAATTTCACGCTTTTATTTTCAGTATTTTGTATATATATATATATATATACAGGGGCGTAGCCAGGGTGGTTATATCGGGATATATCCCCCCACCAAAAAAAAAAAAAAAAAAATCCTGGCTACGCGCCTGTATATATATATATATATATATATATATAGTTACACTTTACTTAAAATTACAACAAAATTATAGTTGCTTCACATGCTATCCAGCGCTTAACATTTTACATTTACATTTAATGCATTTTACATTTTTTTGTAATTTTTTTGTTGTATTAACAATGACTGGCTTGGGGGGTGTTTTCTATTTAATTTTCCATATATATTATATATATATATATATATATATATATATATATATATATATTTATATGTTTGTGTATAAAAATAATAAAGCGATTGCAAACTTTTCAACCAGCACAAAGAAATCACAGGAACTCACATTTCAACTTGCACATTGAAGAAGTATGAATCTGATCCACATAATCAGCAAATGAAATCTCTGCTTCGCGCCAGTCTTAATATCCAGAGAAATGATAGTCTAAAATTAAAATTCCGTAAAAGCGAGAGCGTTTTGATCCTCGATCCTCGACTGAAAGTCACCGTACGCAGGTAAATGTACTAATTGCTCACTAAATTCAGTGGTTGTCTTCCATTACCAGTATCGGAGGGTGCAGATATTCAAAAGTCCCACGCTTTTCTATGGGCATCTAAACTGTAGAGAGAATCTGCGGGGTGGTATCAAAGAGCTCTAAACGACACGCTCAATGCTGTGAGATGCCCTCTCCAAGAAAACAAATTCTACATTAACACATGTTTAGTGAAGATCTTTGAATTTCGACACAAAATCGATTAAAAAAAAAAAAACTTGGCTGTTCAAGCCTCGTCAGGGGGAGACCCCCCCCCTGAACCCCCTAATTTTTTAGTTTCATTATTGCCATATTAAAACGATATTAATTGACTATGTCATTTTATCTCTCATCTTTCGTGCATTTCGCCTGGTAACCCTATGTTGAAATTTTTATGATTGTAACCTATTTATAGAAAAATACGTGTGATGCATATTCTACAGCTTACGAAATAGTGTAACAATAGATTAAAGCTGTTGTGAGCTAATAGCATTTAAATATATGTAAAATTATGTCGCTTTTTTGGGACACATTTTTCGGACAATTTTCAATAAAAGGGGTGAGAGATAAAATGACATAGTCATTAATATAAATGATTTTAATTACATTTTCTAATCGTTTTAAATTATTCATATGCAAATAAAGATTACCAGCAATTTTAATAAATTATTTTTAACTCTGCGGACTTTCCTATTTATTTGCTTTTTACAAGTTTTTCTTATACTTGCTCTGCCCTTGGAACACTGGTGTAAGTTTGGGACAAGCTTATCTCTGCCGTATTCACCAAGTACTTCACACGCCGTGTTAACCCACCAAAACGAGGGTCAGATGTAGAATGGATGTATATCTGATGTCTATTTAACGTATGAAAGGGTTAAAACGAGTATCAAGTACTTGGTGAATACGGCCGTGAGGTTAGCAAACAGACTGACACGCAGCAATCGAACAGCAAATTTAAAATTATAAAATGCAATTAAAAGTTTTGAAATTGAAGAATTAAAAAAAGGGGCTGGAATTCTTTTTTATGGTATATAATCGCGTTTAGGGAAGCCCAATTTGCTGAAAAATCATGGTAGTTTTGGAGATAAGTAAGAATTTTGAAAATTCAGCCTTGTCACTTAACAACGTTTGGCGTCTGCTCATTGAATGTGCTTCAAGTCGAAAAAATCGACGTGAATTATAAATCTAAAATTATAAAAGGCAATTAAAAGTTTGAAAATTAAAGAATTAAAAAAAAGGACTGGAATTCCTTTTTATGGTATATAATCGAGTTTAGGGAAGCCCAATTTGCAGAAAAATCATTGTAGTTTTGGAGATAAGTAAGAATTTTGAAAATTTAGCCTTGTCACTTAAACAACCTCCGGCGTCTGCTCATTGAATGTGCTTCAAGTCGAAGAAATCGACGTGAATAATAAATCTAAAATTATAAAAGGCAATTAAAAGTTTTGTAATGGAAGAATTAAAAAAAGGGGCTGGAATTCTTTTTTATGGTATATAATCGAGTTTAGGAAAGCCCAACTTGCTGAAAAATCATGGTAGTTTTGGAGATAAGTAAGAATTTTGAAAATTCAGCCTTGTCACTTAACAACGTTTGGCGTCTGCTCATTGAATGTGCTTCAAGTCGAAAAAATCGACGTGAATTATAAATCTAAAACTATAAAAGGTAATTAAAAGTTTGGAAATTAAAGAATTAAAAAAAAAAGGCTGGAATTCCTTTTTATGGTATATAATCGCGTTTAGGAAAGCCCAATTTGCTGAAAAACCATCGTAGTTTTGGAGATATTTAAGAATTTTGAAAATTCAGCCTTGTCACTTAAACAACGTCTGGCGTCTGCTCATTGAATGTGCTTCAAGTCGAAGAAATCGACGTGAATAATAATTCTAAAATTATTAAAGTCAGTTAAAAGTTTTGAAATTAAAGAATTAAAAAGGGGAAGAGAGAGGAATTCTACTTTAGGATTCATAATCGAGTTAGAGGGACGCCAAGTTTGCTGAGAAATTATTATTATAAAAAATTTTGTAGGTTTATTGTTTTTTTTTTCCTGGTGTGTATAAAATGTGGGATAACAGATAAATTAACATTTCATGGTGCTAATTTATTTACGTAATCGCTAAACGATTTATTTACTTTCCGCTATAAATATTTCTCCGCAAAAAGTCGTAAAAGAATAAAAATAAAAATGAAACTTTCTCGTTCAATGTTATCATCTTGGACTTTTTTAAAAAAAACAACAAACAGTGTCTTCCATTTAAAAAAATGGCGGGCTGTTAAATAAGATACTTGACCTTCAAGGTCGATCCTAATCATGTCATTACCCTCTGGATCCATGCACTTTACTTGAGATAGTTCTTGACAGAGATAAAACTCTCAATTGTATACATTTTACAGCAATTGGTGCTGTTTTCTTTTTTCTTTCTTCTAAGCCTATATAAATACACGCTTTTACTGTAAGAAAAGTTTAGCCAATCTTGGAAGTGGTAAAAAAAGGACCACATATTGTTTGGATGCGATAAGCGCTTTAAGTCAAGAGTCGTAGGGTAGCACATGTCTAGGCTTGCCAAATTTTATGCATTGACTTCCGGACATTAGAGATTAAAATGATGTCATTGCCATTCGCTACTCCTAATTTTTGCCACGCCAATGATTAACTTTTAGTACTCTCGTAAATAAAATGGAGATGAAAATAGCAAAAAAGTCTCTTGAAAATCGGGAAATGAGTGGATTTTCAGATTTTTAATGTAGCACAAATTATTTTCTTTATTTTTATACTAGCTGAAGTACCCGTCGTTGACGGGTTAGTACTGAATGCAAATTTTCAAAAAGCAAGAACTTTCGTCAGCATTGTAGGAGTACACAGAATGGATGTTGTATGTTGCCAAAGTAAAGAAAGCGAAGTTATAATTTTTATGTATTGTTAAAATACTACAGGTTAGAGAGTAACTAAGTAATATCATTTCATTCGCTTTAGTCGTAATTATGTGATGCGCGAACGAATATTTACGCATATTGAAATAATTTTCGCAAAATCTCAAAATCTAATCACTGTTTTCGAAAAATGGGAAGCCTAGAATTTAAGTTGAGTGACAACCTATCCTGTCACCAAATTTCGTTTCATTCCCTGCAGCCTTTATTTCGTGATGCTGGAACAAAATTTCAGCATTTTAAAACGATTTTCACAAAATCTCAAAATATAATCAAAAAATTCAACGCCTATAAATTAAGATTAGCAACTACCTGTCATATCACCCAATTTCGTATCATTCGTATTAGACGCTATTACGTGATGCTTGAAGAAATATAAACGTATTTTGAGAGAATTTTCACAAAATCTCAAAATCTAATAAAAATGTTTAAAAAATTGGACACCTATAGTTTATGTTGAGCAACCATCTATCATGTGACCAAATTTCATATCATTCGCTTGAGTCGTTATTACGTAATGCGTGAACAAACATTCACTCAGTTTTAAACGATTTTCGCAAAATATCGAAATCGGATCGATTTTTTTTTAATTAGATGCTTATAGTTTAAGGTGAGTGACCACCTATCATTTCACCAAATATCATTTTTTTCACCTTTGCAGTTATTACGTGATGTGCGAACACAAATTTACGCAGTTTGAAACGATTTTCGCAAAATCTCAACATCTAATCAATATTTTTTAAAAATTCAGAGCCAATGTTTCAAGTTGAATTACCACCTATCATGATACCAAATTTCATTTTAATCGCTTCTGTCGTTTTTACTTGATGGTCGAACACAAATTTACGCACTTTGAAACGATTTTCGCAAATTATCAAAATCTAATGAAGATTTTTTAAAAACTTGACGCTTATGTTTTAAGTTGAGTGACCACCAATCATGATACCAAATTTCATATCATTCGCTTCAGTCGTTTTTACGTGATGCTTGAACAACAACAACAAAAAAAAAAAACCGTCACGGACAGGATGACAGAACGACAGACAAACAAAAAATTTTTTGAGGGTCGCACCGGATTCCCAGGTGCTTGAAACGGATAGAAATCGAGAAATTTTTGAATTCCAAGAAATGTACAGACAAAAGTCTAATTTTATTTATATAGATATATTTATGAAAAATTTCAAGCGGATTGTACAAACGACGTAGATTTTATAGCGTTTTCTGGGTTTAACTTTTTAATCTTTTTGGAATAATGGTGGTAAAAGTTTTATCTTGGAGTGGTTGAACCTGAATTGTTATAGAGTCAGTGTCAGGGATCAGTGTAACTATAAAAGTAGGATTAAGTTCTAAGCTCGTAAAGTAGAGTTTCCGCCCCAAACAGTGACCTTAAAAACTTCGAAGTAGAAATTAAAAAAATCATTAAAACGAGTTCTTGTGTATTTAAGCTGCTTTTGAAAATTATTCAGAATGTCAGAATGTCAGAAGTATTTTTGTGAAGCTTAGTCGTTTCTAAGAAAACATAGGCATGTCTTTGCAAGAATAAGACCTCCATAGTGACTATTGCTTCCTAAATACTTCTTAATTCTCTTCGAGTTACATAAATGAAATTGCTAAAAATTATTTAATTTTTTTTTAATTGTTCAAAAACTGTTAAAACATTGAAAATTTTCTGAAAAATATCCTGAAAAAATTATAAATTATACTGAATAGTCATGTTGTTGAATCGATTAGATTAGAATGTCTTAATAATACTGCAAATTTGAAAATTGCGTATTTTTGGAGAAATTGAGAATCATGCATGTTCATCATACAATATTATTGAGCAAAAATTTAACCGCTTCATATATATCCGTAGTGGCCAGGTCGGCCAAGCTTGGTTCTTACAAGAATACCAAAAGTGAAGCGTCACCGACCTTGGCCAGCGCTTGGGAGGGTGACAATATATCACGACTAGACTATTATGGAACCGTGTATGTTAAAGGGAGATGGTTAACTTAAAATATGTCTGGAGATGCCAATCCAGATGCTAGATCTCTCATCTGAAATTGGTTCAGAATTGTGTATACATACAGTGAAACTTCTCGGGAGCGACCACTCTGCGTTCCACGAAATATCGGTTCTTAAGAGAGGTGGTCATTCAGAGAAATGCAAACACTTGATAGCCAAAACGCTAAAAAAAATTATTTGTGTTGCTTATGAAAATTGAATGCTCATGCATTTAAGTAATTACGCAAAAGTATTTTTTGAGTTATTTTTTTTAATACATATTTTAAAATTTCGGATTTTTTTTCTCTCCGACTGTAATTCGCTCTCTATTTCATTTTTTACATCTGACAAAATATCATTTATCCTGATATTATTCATGATTTACGAATTAGCCGTGATAAAATCTATTTGCGTTGAAGTCTTCTGGGCTGCCATTGTTAAGTTCGGCCTGTTCAATTATTTCATCAAATGGACTTCTTCATCAGACTCTGAATTAGTGCCTATGAGAGGCATAAAGAAAAACAAACACGTGAGTCACATTATAAACATCATTAGTGCAAAAATGTAATAAAACCGAAACATGCAATCCCATTCTCTTTTACCGTGTTATAGGAACAAGGTCAGAAATTTTCCAGCGTGTTATACGAATCTGTCTTATATGGGATTGTGTAATAGAGAGGTCTATACTATACTTGCACCTGCTGTCGATGGGACTGGTTTGTAATGTTTATTTTTTTTTGTTTGTTTGTTCACTATACTTCAAAAAAAAAACAAAAAAAACGGAAGAAAATTTCCGGATAAATAACTGGGATAGGTCTCTCATAGAGGATACTGTGGTCTGTTCTAGAAGACTCTTTAACATTAAGTAGATAGGATAAAATTCGGCCCCTTAAAAAATTCGTCTTTAGAGTAGTGCAGCGTTTCTCAACCTGTGGGGCGCGACCCCCAAGAGGGGCGCTGGGCGTTTGCAGTGGAGGCGCGAGAAAAACCAAAGAGCTAGTAGTGATACATGTTTTTAAAAAAAATCATCTTATTTATTCTCGTTTTTACTCAAAAATAGATTCACTTTCGCTTTAAATGTTCATTCAAACTTTACTGATAACATTATTTTGTAGAAAATTCGACTAAATGTTCATTGTTAAAGATTAAAAAACTGAATGCATGCAGAAAAATGTGAGGGGGGCGCCACCGTAAGTTAGCCTTTGTTGGGGGACGCGAAGGTTAAAAGGTTGAGAACCGCTGGAGTAGTGGGTTGCTTAGTAGAGGTGGTCGCTCATAGAAGTTTCACTGTATATATATATATATATATATATATATATATATATATATATATATATATATATATATATATATATTATATATATATATATATATATATATATATGTATATGCATATATATGTACTGTATGTATATATGAAGGTATATATATATATATCTATATATATATAGGTACTAATATATATATAGATATATATATATATATATTAGTACCTTTTTTTTCCTTCATTTGCCATAAACGTAATTTTTTAAGCTTCTAAGATGCATCGCGATATGTTTTATTTTCTCTTAAAAAATTGTTATATCAATATACGCAACTACATACCTAGCGTAATTTAGAAATCTGAAATGTCAAGTGCCCGTTAATGAAGTCATAGTTTTGAGATTGTAACTCCATGAGACTTATTTCATCTTCACGGCTTGTTCTTAATAAAGCGCCGCATTTTGCATTTTATACCGGGTTAGAAAGTTTCGACTCAAAAATTTCATTTCGCAATTTTTCACCGAAGTGAATTGAAGGGGGCAGCCTTTTTCTCCCCCTTCAATTCACCCCTTCCTTCAATCGAAATAATTGCTCTTGAGGGATTACTTGAGTTAACGGTCATTTTCATATATCACTTACATCTGTGCTGTACTTTTGAATATATACACGATGAATTTGACAAAAGCTGCCTAACGAAAGGAGTTGACAGAAGATCTCAAGCGGAACATAAAATATCAAAACAACCATGTCATATCTCTAATCATTTCGGAATTATGACATCAGCTAAAAATTAATGCGTCAGCGTCTAAAAAAAATTAAATAGTTTTTTTTTTTAAACTACTCGCAAAATAAGCGTATATGTAGAAAGACTAGTAAACCTCTAAAAAATAATATCATTTCTATCAGGATACCTGAATTTAAAGGCGAGCTGCGAAATGAAAAATAGAATTGTCACAAATATCTATATCCGGCATTATCGCAAATGCCCTTCTAGAAACAAATGGCTAAATTTAACAAAACCTTACTAATTTCATCAGCTTTTGAATGAGACTGCGCTAAACCAAATCGGCGTTCCTGTCCATGAGAAATTTTGGTGTTTGTTTGCGATGCTAATCACTGCGATGTCGCCGTTTATCAGAGTAAAAATCAATGAACCTAGATAGATACGTATATTATCGGGCTTGTAAACAACTTCTCTCAGATCCGTTTATAATTAATCATATTTACGAGAGTGAAAGTGGAATTTTACAGAACAGGACTGGGTTGCTGTTCTGTAAAATTCCATTTATATCATAGGATCAGAACCATATGAACCATTCAAAATCCCATACGAATCCCAACTATACGGTCCGCGACTTCGCTAATATCCTGATGTTTGGCCAGCGACTTCACTAACATCCTAAAGTTTGGTTGTCCGTACCTGCTGTATATAATACATCCACTACGACTTCGATTATTGCAAGTGCTACCACTTAGATTAGATTAGGTTACTCAAAAAGCTTCCCAACCAAGAAAACTGCGAAGCAGTGGCGGATCGTGGGTTGTTTAAATGGACCTCCCCAAAATAAATTTCGAAAATTAAATAGGCAGAAACGACGCACTTTACAAGTTAAAATGTATTTGCCTTTCCAGCAGTTACGGGAAAACAATGCATGCAACTGAAAGAAAACAAGTAATCATCTCTCTTACATTTCGTCACCGAGATTAAGTTTTAGCAAAAGTGGTCTCTTGATTTTTCATTTCATTCTTTTTTTCAAAGGATAATATTGAAAAATGTCATCCCTACTAGCAATTTTGCTCGGGCTGTCATCGGCTGGCTGCGTGGCCGTTGGTAGCCCGAGCAAAATTGCTAGTAGGGATTGCTTTAGCTCCGGAACACTTATTTCACTCTCATCTTAATTATTGATACTAATTAGTAAAAAATACTGTACTGAGAATTGATAAAAATAAAGAAAATAATAAGAAAATGAAAAAAACAGATTAACTAACCGAACACAACAAACCAAGTGAGATTCAGGAAGAGATAATGGCAAAAAGATCGTCCGTGAACACACTAAAAGTGTGCGTACGGAGTGATATTAGCAGTGCCTTACTTCTCTCGCAGTTCTCTCCGCTTCTTTTCTCAGAGAGCAGCTCAGTAGGCCATTGGGCCGATTACACGTGCGCGACGAAATATTATGCTGTAGTAACCCTACGATACAGTGCGTTAGCTATACTAAACGTATTTAAAAATAGTGGGGGAGTGTGGGAGAGTAAATCTCATGTTTTATAAATTCACAAAAAATCCAGAAGTGCGCTTAATATTTATATATTTTAAATTAAATTTGTTAATATGTTTATTTTTTAGTTTTTCCTCTGGGGGTTCACGTGTTCGCGTGCTCAAATGGAGAAGCCGCTGTGAACCAAATTTATTTTCCAATACTTCTGGGACATTTTAACCCTTTGAGGCGCAACCCTTTCCCAATGCTGAAAAAAAGGCAGCCGTTGCCATCGCTCGAATTAACTACCAGCAAGATGGCGGACGATCGAAACGTTCATCGCGTGCCTTACTTCTCGATCGTCGTTTCGATCGTCCGCCATCTTGCTGGTAGTTAAGTCGAGCGATGGCAACGGCTGCCCTCTTTTCAGCATTGGGCAATCTATTCAGCTGTTCTCGCATTCTTCCATTTTTCAGCAGATGTCAGTGCTGTTAAAAATAATCGTGGCCATTTTTTTTTTTTTTTTACGAGAAATGACGTGCTAAAAAGTAAAGGATTCTCGTGGAGCTATGTCACCCGCAACTATTTTTATAGAAATCCAATCTATTCTTCGTGACTGGCAAAAGTCGAAACGTCAGAGTCCGGTGTTCCCAGAGCGGGAACACTGCGCGTCAAAGGGTTAAAATCCTTCGACTACTTAACATCTGAGGATTCCACACCCAGATACCACACAACTCAAGACGTTACTCTCACAGCATCATCACAGAAACATAACGTGTGATGCTTACTCGAGTAACACGTGTTCTAAGGCGTAACTCCTAGCGCACTCTGAAGCATTTAGCTAATTGCTCCTGCTTATCTTCTCTCAGGAGGGTTGCGCTACAGTTGGCAACCGTCAGGGATGACGCTGTAGTCGGAGAATCCACTCCGGATCGCACACAAGACTAACAGAGCTTAAAACGGAAAAACCTCATTAGGGGTTGTGACCCTCGAGTTCTTAAACACTCCACGCTAACCTGAGGAGAGTTTATTAGGCTACTATAATAATGTGGTTGTGATAACTTTGTTACTCAAGCAAGAAAAAAAAAAAAAAGAACGAAAGAAGACTGTGAGGGAGTGAATAAATGAATGAGAGAGAGAAAGAACCAGTTTATTAATAACCATAACTCTCAACAATAAACTTATTTTTAATGGTAAAATAAAAAACTCGGCTGTTCGAGCCTCGTCAGGGGGAGACCCCCTGAACCCGCCTAAATTTTTAGTTTCATTATTGCCATATTAAAACGATATTAATTGACTATTATTAATTGACTGTTATTTTATCTTTTATCTTTCGTGTATTTCGCCTGGTAACTCTATGTTGAAATTTTTAGGATTGTAACCTATTTATAGAAAAATACATGGGATGCCTATTCTACAGCTTACGAAATATTGTAACAATAGATTAAAGCTGTTGTGATCGAATAGTATTTAAATATATGTAAAAAATACATGTGATGCACATTCTACAGCTTATGGAATAGTGTAACGATAGATTAAAGATGTTGTGAACTAATTGTATTTAAATATATTTAAAATTATGTCGCATTTATATGTCGCTTTTTTTGGGACGCATTTCTTGATAAAGGGGCTGACAGATAAAATGACAGACATAAAAAAAAAACTTTGTAATGATACTCATCAAAAAGATAACAAAATACAATCGTATTGCGATATCTTTCACGTGTGTTATTTTACAAACTTTTTAATACATTTTAACCAGTTAAATTAATCAGGTTTTGCGTTTTGGCAAAGACAGTTATTTTGCAGGAATCGGCAGTAAACTGCCGGTAATTTCTCTGACATTAAGCATATTGAATATATACTGTCTTTACATGCCACAACTCACCGACAAATGCATAAAAAGGCTGCAGGACATGCACACGTGCATAAAAGCTATAAGTGAATATGAAAATCCCATGCAATATCATCGGACAAGGTGATTCAGCGACGTTTCCGAAAACATTTAGGGTGACAGACGCGGGACATGCATGAGTGGAAACAATCCAAAATAAGAGAATTAAGTACCATTTTCAAGTCCAGCCTGTTATTAGTGAATACTGCGAGGATTTATTTTTCAGTTCTTATCGGGTAATCGCTGTAAAGAGACGTTGGGAGATCTTTGGCTCCAGGAATGCACGTTCCCTTGGTGACTAACCCTCAGAGCGTCGCCTTGGAGAGGAAAAAAGAAGAGCGAAAAACGTAAAAGTTGTTTCCATTCCATAACATTCCGCAGAGTTGCTGTCTTCTTCTGCAAAAACCACTAAATGCACGAAAAATCAAAAATTAAATGAAAAGTTGCTTAATTTGTTAACAAATCCCCTAAATTGTCAACACTGGTTTTGATAGTTGGGCTCCCAAAGGGTTGATTTCGGGTCTGAACTTTAGTCTACGGTTGTTGAAATGACCCAACGGCAAAGATTCGAAGGCTTACGTCCGCAGCTTTGCATAAGCATAAGATGCTTGACACAGAAGGAGAATCTCCGTCGTTTTTTCTCTTTAACAAAGAGGATCATGGATTCAAAGTTTTTTTTTCTTCCACGTTTTAAAGGATGTCTGATCTCTTTGCTTCTTTGGGTCCTAAAACTAGTGAACGATAGGCACCAAACTTCTTATATATTTACTAGCTGAGCAGTCTGCGTTGCCTGGGGGTTTAAGATATTTAGGCATAACTTGCTGAAAAAAAATTGGTCACTGATGTTTACTTATCTAGTCCCACGGCTAATTTTCACAACCACTAATGCATAAAGTGAGAATGAATTTTAAAAACATTAATTGCACATGTGCGCAATTCTTATCGAAACGTCCCGTATTCGCAAACATAAAATAATAATAGTAATAACACCATTTAAACATTAATAATTAAATTGATTAACAGAATTTCTAGATCATAAGTAAGAATGAAAAAATGGATAAATAAAAATAAAAATCGCAGAATGGCACCTAGAGATCGAGCTTGAATTGAATTCCAAACATTTACAAACGCGGGTTGTGACTTCGAGAAATTGATTTCGATATCGAGATTTTTTGAGGACGCTTTAAGAATTCGTTAAAAAAAAAAAAAAAAAAAAAAAACTAATTTATGTACGATTTTCCAGCACAGCTTATTTGAAAAAGGCATCTCTGGATTTTCCAATTATATAAAAAGTACTGTTTCCGGACAAAAATTTAGTTTGCGAAAAGCAAAATTCGAAAGAAATAGTCGAAAGCTGGACAAAAATAAAACAATCAAGTAACTAAAAAACAAATTATTAAAAAAAATTTTTTTTTGGAAGCTTTCTTTTTAAAATCTTTTTTCTGCCTTACTAATTTCTGCCATTGACTAATTAGGACCTAATATTTCCTAATTAGTCAATGCTTAGTCTGCATATATGTCTGCATGCTTAGTCAATGCTTAGTCTGCATGTATGTCTGCATGCTTAGTCAATGCGCCAAATTTGGACACTGTCCGACGAACGGTCCAGGCACCGCCTTTAGCAAACAGAAAGACAGACAAAGCTACTTTATATATCAGATAGATTTAGTTCCCGGCACAGGACCTAATATTTCCTAATTCCGGAGAGCATGGCTTTCGGTAAGTTTACTTGAGCATTTTCAGAGCAATTTTGAGGAATCGCTCCCAAGGAGCTGGCCTCCGATGATGCGCGAAATTGAAGTTTTGTGTGCTTGGGTTTTGACGGGCGTGAAAACAAATGGTTTTCGTCTAAAGTTAAAGTGAATGGTTGGCTAGACAGAAACGCGCAATTTTTGATCAGCATGCGAGACGGCCGGGAAGTCTACTAACACTCAGACGAACCTATAATTACACCCCACGATCGCAAGGAGGGTCATGGTATCGGGTTATTAACAAGCTACGATCGCACCAGGCGGTGAGTTTGATAATTTGCACGGCTCCTTTGTTCAATGACCGATTTTCAGATAGGGACTCTCAGCGCAAAAATTTAATATCACACAATACAAAAAAGGATGCTATAAAAAGCATACAAATGATAATTTAATCGAGGTATAAAGGAAAATGCGATACTTCGATAATAGTAATGTTATGTAGGTTAATAATATTTTAATTATATTATTTAATTTTCAATCGATAATTTCATTCCATAATTTTCAAGTTACATGGTCCACAATATTTTTGTATTTATTTTCCTAATGTTAATATCAGAGCATTTATTTTTAGTGGGATAGACCTTCACTTCAATTCGTTGAAGAAGCTGTTTCCTTTTACATGTTCCCATTAAAAATCAACCTTATGGTTTCTTCGTGATCAGCATACATCACTACGTAGGCCACGCCTAAATGATAAGTTTACGTTGAATGCGTTTGCCTGAGACTATAGCTTAGCTAAAAAAAAAAAAAAAAGGTGTAAACATAATGCTAGCGCTATGAAATAGTAACGGAGTAATTATTATTACTATAATTTTCCATAAAATTAGTTTATCTTTCTCTTATTTTAAATTAAAATTTGCAAACTTAAAGGATAATTTGGGACCCCTCTTCTTTTGTTGGTGGCCCGGGCGCTTGCCCCAAAATACCCTACCGGAAATCAGTCCCTGCCTTTGTTGTGTAAGTGGAAGTCTGGAATTAGCAGCATTTCTGGCTGTTTAGGAACAAGAACTTTTCTACTCCTTGCGGTAAAATGTTGAATCTAGCTCGCCACTGGTTTTCCATGACGTATCTTGTACTGACGAGCTGCAATCGCCATTGGTTTCTCATACCGCGTGGTATCTACAATGGGCATTAGTCTTTCATGCCTCACCGTACTGGGCCTGATTAGCGTAAAAGCTCGGGAAGCTTGAGCTTCCCCTCAGAATTTCAAGGGGGGGGGGGGCGGCCCAAAAATGACAGAAAAACTGCGTTAAAAATTCAAAAATTTGTTTCTAAATCTTTTTAAGTTATTGTAAAGATATTTTATGAAGAGAAGTGGAGAGCTATTTTTAAAGTTTTTCAGAAGTCTGATACTTCTTGTCGCAACATTTCTAAATTGGTTCGTTCAGTTTGCGATGTCTTTCCCTGGGATATCTGCTCCAGTTGAGTTTTTTTTCTATTATGGGGAACATTGGGTTGGCAGAAAGAGGCAAACATTCAATATGTAAAGTTAAACATCTTCTAAGTGTCAAAATTAATTCTGAACTTTCATGTTGTGATACTTATGATATCAAAAGAAACAAGGAATTCCTGGAAAAAAGCCAGAACTGAAAATTAGGACTAAATACATAAAGTTTAATGTTACAGTAAGTTAATGTTTTTTGTTTACTTTTAAAAGTAATTTCCAAAATGCTGTAAAAAACCTGTTACAATGAACTAAACTATTATGAAGATTAATAAATAAAATATTTTTATCCAATGAAAATTTCAGATTAAGGAATAATTTACTTTTATCAAAGGATATCATTTGTACTAATTAAATCAATCAAATTTCATTTTAACGAATAATACATTTTTATCAAATAAAATCATTAAAACTTTATTTTTCCCAAACAAAAAGGGGAGGGGCCCGCAATAATGAGACTAAGTTTCCCCTCACTTCAGAGGTTAATCGGGTCCTGTCACCGTACAATATTGCCGTACTAAAATTACTATTGAATATGATAATAATCAATTTAGTCAATCAATCTAAGTTCCAAATTTCTATTTCTTTTGTTCCCAGCTTCTCGTTTTCAAATCGCCAGGGCCGGCCAAAGGGGGGTGCGAATGTAGGCGATCGCCTAAGGCCCCGAGCTTATAGAGGCCTCGCTCCTGGGCCATTTTATTGCTATCTCATAAGACATGATAGAGAAGAGGCCCCGCTCTTGCGCTTTGCCTGGAGCCCCGCACGCCCTTCGGGCCGTCTCTGAAATCGCAAGTGAAGTCGACGCCATTTTAGAATGTTTGTGTGTTATGACAAGCTTACATGAGCAGCATCTGCCTACAGGGAAGGGTGCCTTGGGTTAAGGACTCTTTAGTGGGTTATAACGCGTATTCACATTACATCTGGTGAAAACCGCCCAAAACTTCAAAACCGTCAGATAGCGACAGCCGCGCGTTGGGCCCGAAAACGGGACTTTCCATTTCAGCCGCTACTATGTTCAGTGTCTTATACACTCGGTCATGGTGGATATTTTGATGTCATGAATTTAGAATAGTACCTCCGAAACTATCTAACAAGGTTAAGAAGCTCTGGAGCAAAAGATAAGCCGCGAGCGGAATAATTCCACAAATTCTAATTAGAATACAGTCTTCCATTAATGAAAATATCATATAAATCTTTATGATATGATTTTTGTCGGAATAGAGTGGTTATTAAGGCACAGACAAATTTTTCTAATTTTATTTTTTGTTTGACAGTTATGATTCGATCGCATACTAAGTAGACTGGATGAGAACCTCTTGAAAATCTTGGGAAAGAACAAAATTGAGATGTGTTTTTTTTTTTCTTCTGTCTTTAACAAGGGCAGGTAGTCTGCTGTTTATGAAAGAAGGAAATGGGGGAGGGTTGACCCAACTGTAAACACAGTTTAACCTGTTTGCTCTCATCTTTGATAAAAAGCAATGGTGAAAAACGTCCTGTCTGTCTTCAGTGATGCCTCCTAGCTTTGAATGCTCCCCAATCCTATCTTCCTAGTCTTGTCGTTTCAAAGATAAGAGCGAATTCAGTCAATGAAATGCAAATTGAAAGGATGACACATTCCCTTAGAAAATTTCTGCTTCAGCTGGTGAATTTAAGCAATTTTAACAACATTTAAAAAAAGTTTGGATGGAAGCATCTGTTCATGCTTCCGGTCCAGAGAAAAGCAACTCTTTCTATCGTGCTTTATAAAGTAAATAGCTTAAAAAAATGTTCAAAAGACTAAAGGAATTTACATTATTTCTTCCCTGTTTATTGTTACTTATTACAAACAATAAATCTAATCCTGAAAAATCCAAGAAGGTAAATCTTAAACACTGAATGGCGTTGCCGAAATTTCGCAGAGAGCAGCCCATATTTAGCATGGCACACACATCTGTTCACTGTTTCACCCTTGAAGTAATTTGTCCTTAAATTGAGTTGCAACTTGTCTGTGGAGAAACGCTTACTTCATTATTTGGTTCCATTGATCAGGCTGAGGATCCAATTAGCAATGCTTTACCAAAGAAAGGGTGCAGGTAATTTAGCACCATTTCACGGAGGAGAGTTGAATCACTTTTCTATAAAGTTAACTACCATTAAGCTATTAAGTTAGGTTTATGAGCAAAATTTCGTGACTTTTTCCCTTTTAGCGTGAGAGTTTTTTTTGCTTTTTCAAACGAGTTATACAATAAGTGTGAAAAGTCATGACATTACACTTTTCTTTTACCCGAGGTCGGTAAATGCCGTCGGCTCGACGTCGCATAAACGTAACGAATCCGTAAAAGTTATTAAGTGTGATGTTTAGTCAAATGCTATGAATATTCTTGTTGTTTTTTAATGCCCTCTGAAAAAAACAAATACTTGCCTGCGGGTGGTGGTGGTGGGGGGGTCGGGCGGAGGACTTTGCAAAAAATCATGAGAGGAAAGAACTCTGGCATAGCTGAAAATTTCCGACACTGACTATTTCTAACGATTGAAGCAAAGAAGTTAATTATCCTTCAGACATGAGTTGTATAACTACAAACGTGTTGGAAAGTATATTACTGATTAATGCATCGTGCATGACATATACGTAGGGTTTATTCATGTTCACTGTCCACGTTTCGTTAATACACGTTTCGACGAAAACTGCATCTGCCTTAAAAAGAGCATAGAAAAATTTAAAACTCTAGAAATGAAAGTTTTGCGTTCACCGATGCTGAAATTCTTCAAATTTCAATAGGATGATCTACGAGAAATATTCCCCCAAACTCAGCAGCATCGGAGCTTCTAAAATGTTTTTTATCAAGTGCTAAGCTGTAAACTCGATATGATGAAAAAAATGGGCAATATTTACTCTATTTGAAATCTCCGTCGTCAGATTTCGCGAAGTGCTGTCAAAATAGATGAGGAGCGATTATCTTGCGATGCATCCGGGTACGTTTTACAGATCAGTTACCATTATTCGACGCATCGGAGCAAACGCAAAGGTTACATTCAGGTTTTCATTTTGAAACTCTCTTGCTTAAGGAGAGCACAATACAGTCGCTTTTTGTTTTTTTGCGGCGACTAAATGCTCCTGCGTGAGGAAAGGTGTTATGAGGTTTTGCCTCAAAAATTGATTTTTTTTTAGAGGTCCCGCAAGAAACCCGAGGTATAATGAGGTATGGAAAAGACTTAATCGCGTGCGTCGTTGAAGGAGAACAGTAATAATAATTATTATAATAAGGAACATAAATCATGGTGGACGCATGAACCACGAAACACCTTCCAAAACGCAGTATTTGTACTTACTTTATTAACTGGTTCGCTCCTTCTCTTGATTGTGATTGTGTGTGAATGGTGCAACGCTACACTAGGGCGATCTGCAAAGGGTGGGGGTGGGGTTAGAAGGAGGACTTTCTAAGGGGTTTTACGCGTATTTACGTTACATCTGGAGGAAACCTACCGAAACTCCAGACCGTTAGATCGACAGCCGCGCGATGGGACCCGAACCAAGTCCTCCTAGATATACAATGCCTGATAACAGAAACTTTTACGTCATCACTAGGTCTACTAAAATGACGTCATCACACCTTTAATTTCCCAAAGTAAAGTTTGTGGTGAATTTACTCCTGCGTAAAACATTTTAATGATGCATAAAACATTTTAATGATTTAAGATAGAAAATTTAATTTTACCACAAATAGAAAATTTTCGCTATCACTAATTAAATAATATGATATAGAAATAGATCATAAAATATTTTTTATCATAAAGGTATTTTTATTTTTATTTTTAACTTCGATATTCTCCAAAATTTGTATCAATCACTAGAAATTTTAATTAGTTTTACTTTGTGAAAGTAAAACTAAGATGCAGTCATCTTAGAAGACCTAGTGATGACGTAAAAGCTTTTGTTCTCAGGCCTTGTATACCTAGGAGGTGTTGCCCGAACCTGGGACCTTCACACTTCGGCAGTCTACTAGAGATGAGTTCGGGCTCATTTTTTGAAGCCCGAGCCCGAAATTTCAGCTAAAGACAAATAAAATTAACTACTTCATTAATAGGATACAATAAATTTTGGAGCTTCACACACCTTCTAGTTCCCCGTGACGCTATTTTTTTTTTTTTTTAATAAGTATGTCTATTTATCCCATGAATCACTTTTTAAAATCTGTTTCAAGGAGTATGTTCAACAAAGGAGAAATTTTTCACGAGCTCGAGCCCGCCCGAGCCCGAACGCAATCGTGAATTACAGAGCCCGAGCCCGAGTAGGGCCCGGGCTCGGGCTCGGGCTTTCGGGCTCGGGCTGAGCCCGTCTCATCTCTAACAGGTACCTCTTAAACCTAATGTACGTTTTTTTTTTGTGTGTGTGTGTGTGTGTGTGAATAAGTGTACAAGCGTCTGGAGGGGGGATGGGTGGGGGAGGTGCGGCACAGGTGGTCATGCGCTTTCGCAAGTTTGCTTTAAAAAAAATATTCATTTTTAAAACTCTCTCTTAAAAACAATAGGAAGCTTCGCTATATTTAATCTTAAATATGCTACGTATCTCCCCCCCCCCCCCAAAAAAAAAAAAAAAAAAAACGAAAAAGAAAAAGAAAAGAGAAAAAAAATCCGGCAAGCTACGTTTATGTTTGTTTACTCTCTTAATAATCAAGAGTGAAAAAACCAGTGCTGAGGAGTGATATATCACCCTACCTTCGTGACAAAAAATCAGCCAACCTCCATAGAGTGAGAAAATCACTATTCTGAAGAGTGACATTTCTGACTCTGGACTAGGAGTGAGAATTCAAAAACCCACTCCGGGAAAGAGTGCCTCACTCTAAGGAAAGGGTGACAGCACGCCATCCCTTAAAGAGTGGAGCGCTCTGATCAAGAGTGAGCTATGACCCTTTTTAAGAGTGACCGCCACTTTTTTATAGGGTGATTATTCGAGACCGTATCCAGGGGTCCGGACCCTCCCCCCCTCCCAAAAAAAATTGATTTTTGTTAATAAAATAATAATAATGACGTCTTTTTGTGAAAAAATTCTGCCTTTTCCACGGTTTGGACCCTGCCTGAAATTTTTTGTCTGGGTACGGCCCTGGATTTATTCCTTGCATATGCCTTGCTTCTGGCTATCACTATTTTGGGAAAATTAAAAATAATTCCTTATAAATATATATATATATATATATATATATATATATATATATATATGAATGTATCTGGTAACAGCATTGATTATTATTATTTTTTTTAAATATTTTGGCAAACATTAAAAAGATATTTTCTATATAGCATCAATATTTATCCAATCTTGTGAATTCATTGAAAATAAAATCCAATATTATAAATTTAATATTTTTGCCCATTTGAAGTCAAATTTTAATACTATTGAATCTTAAAAGTATTTGAAATTTATCAATAATATTGAGTGTATATTAGAAATATTTCCAATATTATTAAGTACTAATTACTTTTAATTATTAAAATTTACATATATGTGAATACTTTGAGAGTAAAGACCACTTCCAGTATTGGTAAAAAACTAGAGTTTAGCCCTGATATATGCTCAAAATGTTATTATTATTTGTAAAATTTTTAATTATGAAGTGTGACATTGTGACATATGAAGTGTGTATTGATATATTAATTATATATTGAGAATATTTCTGAAGCAGTCTCACTACCAATGAACTTTTAAATATTAACTCAATATTGTGAAAAACATTGATATCAAAAACCAATAATATTACAAAGTAGTAAGTGAAACACATTGAGAATAAAACAGTTTTCCAATATTGGTAAATAAAATTCCAATATTGGTAAAAAATTAGCATTTAGGTCTGATAAATTCTCAAAATAACATTATACTTTCAGTATGACTATACTAATATGCCTTTTCCACTGAATTTAACATACAAAAAAAATATATTCTTAATATAGGGTTGTATTGGAAAATATTTTTGAAGTAGTCCTCAATTGATAAATTTTTTAATGTTAACTCAATATTGTTAAAAAAAAAATTGAAAAACAAAGATCAACTGTAACTTCGTCAAATGTATCAAATGTAACTTCGTACAAAGTAGCAAAGTTAATATTTGCCTCAGATATATTTAAAATGCATTTATAGTATTTGATATACATTGGAAATATATTCAATATGGATAAGTAATTACTTTAACATAACTTTATACCATTTTTAATTTTTTTTGGTTAATATTTACTCAATATTACACTGGGAATAAAGCTAGTATTGGTAAAAAAGTAGAAAGTTGATATTTAACTTTTATATTGTAAAAAATTATAAAAACTTTGCTGCTATTGAATTTAAATTAAATATATTTAAAAATGTATCTGCAATATCGAGCGCCTTGAAAAATATTCTTCATATCGTACAAGTAAAATATTTTTTGCCGCATTTACCTCCCCCCCCCCCAAGTTTGTCCATAGGCAATCTTTAATACATCATAGCTGGATATTGGGTATATCTATTAGAAGTCCAACATAAAAATAGATTTCTCTATTAGAAAATTTGAGGTGTGATCTCTCTAATGAGTAAATAACATCAATAATATACAGGTATCTGTATATATGTAGCATAGTTATAAAAAATTAAACTTCCAGAAGATCTTAAAGATCCAGAATATCCCAAAAATGGCTATCTATTTTCATATTCAAAATATCCAAAGATCAGAAATTGATACTTATTTCATATCCAGAACTTCTTAGATATCTATTTCTGGGCTATCTTGGATTATTGTCATGTTCAGAATGATCCATAACAGCTGGAAAAATAAATTTTT
This sequence comes from Cheiracanthium punctorium, assembly GCA_038373885.1. Taxonomy (NCBI): domain Eukaryota; kingdom Metazoa; phylum Arthropoda; class Arachnida; order Araneae; family Cheiracanthiidae; genus Cheiracanthium; species Cheiracanthium punctorium. The sequence goes on along the minus strand of JAWZYV010020310.1, from coordinate 103,088 downwards.
ACGTAGCTCAATGGTACAAGTAATATCTGACCCCATGCATTTTTAGATTCTTGCTTTCATTCCAGTGAGTGAAATGTGGACTGTTGACACAAAAACATACAGTATTTAAAATAACAGCCTATTCTGAAAATTAAAACAGATTAAGAAGGAGTACAGAGTTTCATTTTAATAATCAGATGATGGCATCACTAAAAGGTACCCCCAAGAGTTCCACATGGTTACTAAAAACAAACCTCCATAACCTCTAGATCTATTTAGTTACAGAATTCGTTAACAGTTTATGTTTTGTTTGGTTAGTCAAAATGTAACAGGAATAGAAGTGAAAGTTTCAAAATGCTTGGAGGTGATCTGTATAGCCATTGAGCTATGTAAAAATCTATCAGCAGGAGATTTATAAGAATTTTCTTTGTCTGCAGTACTATAACTTCATTTGAGGTAATCTGTGATCAAACAAGAATAGAAATAAGGGTTTCGGACATCCACATTACTCAAACAGTGTGCAGAAATATTTGATATGTTCAATGTTACCTTTTCTCCTGCTGAAATAAAAAAATCCCTGAAAGCTTATTTTTTTACCTATGGTGCATTTCAGAACAACTTTCACTTACAACAGTATTAACAAAACAATAAAAATAGTTCATGATAAGATATTTATATAAAATCAAAAGAATACTAATAATTTTGATTTTTTAAATAGGTTTTTATTTTAAGCATAATTTATTCAAACTTTCTTTTCAACTTTATTACAATTAACAAGTCTTTTTTTTTTAAATTTTAAATAAATAAGAAATGAACAGGATTGAATTGTTATCGAAAAGAAATTATTTGAAATTAAATTTCAGTCATTTATACGAACAAATACAAGAATTATGAAAACACGAAAATAAGTTAAAAGAGCAATAGCTATCCTTTAATTGAAAACCAAAAAAAAAAAAAAAAAAAAAAAAAAAAAAATTAAATAAATAAACTAATTGTTGGGTAAATCAAAAATATAAATATATCTGCTGATAACCTCTGTTAATGTACATATCATGTTTGGAAATTTAAGAGAATACCTATTTTTCTATTCTTTCCCCTCCCCCCAGAAAAAAGGAATAAAAATATTTCTAAAATGGAAAACTACTTTATATTGATTGATTTCTTTTTTTTGTGAAAAGGGGTAAAAGAAATATTTTTGTGCAGGCCAATACATAAATAATATAAATCAAAAACCAATTATTTCATAATTCCCCAACAATGCCCATTTTGTTGAATACACCCAACATTTTTGTCTTGTCCAAAAAACCATTATTTAAGGTTTAGAGGCATGAGCAAGAATACAGGTTAGAATCCTTAAAAAGTTCACCACCCAAGTCAGCCCCCCCCCCAAGAAGACACCCCTCTTGTAGACTTGCCATAACGCAAAGAAATAATTGAAGTTTAGAGCATGAGGGTGAACCATATTAACCTCCATAGATAATGTCTGGGTGAGGGGGGAGGGTGGTGATTCAAAGAAAAATATTTTTTTTTTTCACCTCTTAAAAAACCAAATTCCTCTTCTGAACATAATTTATACATACTTCAAAATAAAAGCCATTTCTTAATTTTTTAATATATATACACATTCCTTTCTTTATTTATTTTTAAGTGTGATTTTATTTATTTCAATTTCACTTTTACAGCAAAATAGCTACAAATTACTTAATCTTTTAAAAACTTCAAATTGAAAAATAAATTCTTTTAATATAGATTTTATGCAAGAATTATTATACTATTGAAAACAGATTTAGAACAATAAATGAAAGTAAAGCCAGAAAAACTCATTAGTATGTTAGAACAAAGTTCAATTAATACGAGGGCCAAAAAAAAAGAAAGAAAAAACAGTTAATAAAAATATATAAGCAAAGTCTTAATAAAAACATGAGTAATGGAACTTCCAAGTCCAGAGTAGTCTTCAGCCTAGCAAATTTTAGTTTACGATGCGTTCTAAATTAAAAAAAAAAATTTAAACTATTACAGAACTGCAGAAGTAAAAAATAGCCTACGAATTGAAAAAAAGTGGAAGATATCTCTTATTGAGACTCATGCAGGTTTGAATGAATTATAAAAGCAATGGCAGTGAACACACAACAAATTATTACAAATTTGGTTTAATTGTATTACATTGTTACATTTATATAAAATACAATCACTGGATTCAATATGAGTACTTCAATACTATTTCACATTCAGGGATTCTTCTAACAGCATCTGGAAGATAAAAATTATGACTTCAACAAGTAATTACAGAATTAAAAGTTAAAACATAACTGCTATTCTATCCTAATAAAAAAAGGGTACCCTCCCCCCTCCCCATAATTTGAATAAGACTGAAGAAAGGCTCAAAATCAGAAAGAGTTGGCAGCTAGAATATACTAGAGCATAAACTAGATCTATGTTAAATACATACAAAATAAAATTAGTTAAAATTAGTTTTGTGTGTACATGGATTAGTGTCAAATTTAAATCTCCAACTAAAGCACAGCTTAACACTTTCAACTAGGTGATGAATTTACAGAGGAATAAGTCAGCAGATCTTTTCATTTGATTCAGAAAACATTTTGTTTATAGTTTCACTAAAATCGGAGGATAACTTTATAATAAAAAGTCTGCAAATCTACATACATTTTGGAACACCTTTAGGAGCAGGTTAAATACAATTTTGGAACAGCACAAAAGCATACCGAAAAATGGTAATAATAAATACTTTCTTATTACCATTTTTCATATTACCATATTTATGTATGGTAATAATAAATACTTTCAAGTAACATTTACATATACTGTAACCTTCTGAGTAAGAGAGGGAAGGGAAACAGGGTTCCTACTGTTAAAATTGTACAAATTATGAATAAATGAATAAAATAAAGATGTAGAATTTAAGCTGCCTTTTACATTTTAATTTTGCCACTGAACATAAAAGCAAATGGAAAAAAACTGCAATAAAACCTAAATATAGCAGCTCAAAAAAAAAAAAAAAAAAAAAACTATTTTTTTACCTGCAAAAAATAAAAGAAAAAAAACTTAATTTTACAGATAAGAAATGCTTGTACTGTTTTATAAAATAATCTGTTCTCTATGTTCTATTAATATTAGAATATACTGATATGCAAAGTGATTGAGAGCACAAAATACTTTATTAAAAGTAAGGAACACATTGTAGGATTTACTTCACAAAATTTTATTTTGTGAGGTAAATCCTCTGAGGTAACACAAAAAAGAATAATTGGGGACAGTATTGAAGCGAAAATCCCATATCAAAGCAATTTGGAATAAAATTATCCCTGAATCACAGTAACCTGTGCGTAATAACAAACATCAAACTAATAGTGACAAAATAAATATTAAACACATTACTTACTATCGGTGAGTTAAATTTGCAAATTATTACAATCAATTAAAAAATAGAAAATATTCAGGACTTGTAATATATTTTAGGTACATCAAAAATTGAGTAAAAAATAAAGTGATAACTTTGCAATAAAAACTTTTCATGCACAGCAAGTAAAATATCATCAAATAACAACATTCTTAGCAAAGATCACATCTATATGTGGAAGATAAACAAAAGAAATAAATAATTAAACGGAAGTTTGAAAATACTTTTCATATCCAGTCTGGTAAATTACAAGGATTCAATGCTCAGAAGTGTAGCTAGAGGGGGACATTTGTCCCAGGGCATAGGATCCAAAAGGCACCAATTTGTATATAAAACTTTTTCCAGCGCATTTTGGTAAACAGGAAGTGATGCAAATTTGTTCTCGGGCACTGAAAATTCTTGCTACACCTCTGAGTACTGACCCCAATTAATAACCTAGATCTTCTTGAAGTCAGTTAAAAACTAGACTAAAGATATTTTTGAGTAATATTCAAATATACATATGACAACATGTGAACACTGACAAGGTTATTGCACTTTGTTAATACTGCAGGCTTAAAAAATCTGAATTTACTAAGGAAGTAAAGTTTACATTTACATATTGTATTAGTAAAATTAAAAAATAATATATTTCATCTGTTTTTACCACTAATGGTGGTACATGTAATATGGTGTCAAAACTGGTAGGCTAGTTTTCGATTTGGTTTGTACCAAAGTACAGATATGAGATTAACAAAAAAGGAAAAAAAGTCTGAAAGAATGTCCAAACAACTTTTGAGCAATTATACTTATGAATTTCAAGAGCAATAAATATTTTAATTTTTATTGATACTAAATCTATCTTACTTATATACAATTTTGCCTTACTGAAAAATCAGAAAATTTTTGAAAAAAATGAAAAAACTGAATTCTTTATAAACATTGAAAAAGGTCTGAATATTAAACTAAATTCTTAAATCTCATCTCTGAAAGTAGCATTTTACAGTTTACATTTTAAACAACAACAGCAGTGACAACATTAATAATAATAATAATAATAATAATAATAATAAAAGTTACAGGAGTTTCAAGGTTTTACTTACAACATATTTTTAAGAGGTAGTGAGGGTGCAGAGTAAAAAAATTAATCTGAAGGGACTAAAAATTGATTTTTATACTTTATTTCATTGTTACTTCATAAAATGTTGCAAATAAGACTTGATTTTGCAAGCAATTTATTAACTTGGTGTCAAATATGCAACTTGACATAAAAAATTTACATATAATAGAGATTAAATAAATGACAGAATATAGCATAACATAAAATGATATACTAAAGAGTTGCCTGGGTCAAATGCTTTAATAAAGAATACCACATTGAATTTTACTGTATAAATATTTATTGTTTTACTCATTGATGTAACTTTACCAAAAGTTATACTTTTTTTCTTTTAAGAACAGCCCTAATAACTTTCTCAATTTACATGAAATTTATAAAATTTAATACATAGTCACTAACTGCCCCAAAGTAACATCACTTTAGGGAAAAAAAACTAAAAAAAAAAACATATAAATCAATTTGGAAAATAAGAAAAAAATAAACTAAACAAAAAAGTAAACATCTCAAAAAAAAAAAAAAAAAAAAAGTTATTGACAATTATGAAATTATGCGATACAAGCTTTGAAAAAATTAGACCGCAGAGATCAAAAGTATGCAGACTTTGAACTAGTAATTAAGAACATTTAAAGAATAAATAAACAAATAAAACAAAAATATGAATACCACTTATAATGCCAATAGTTTCTTCTCTTTTACAGCATGCCACTGACAAAAATTCAATGGTTTTCCACAGGACCAGTTCAGAGTACTAGAAAATAAAAAGATAATAAAGTGATAAACAGCCAAAATCAATCAGTTTTTCTTGTAACATATTTTATTCATCACTTGGCTCTGCAAGCTTTAAAGACAGGCTTCTCAAAAACTCGGTATAATTCAGAATGCTTCTTCATAGACAGCATGATGAACTTTTATAGAACAACAAAACTGCAGGTCTTATCCCATTTTTAGGGAGAAATTCACGAAAGTGGAAACTGTATCTGATGGCTAATTCTCCCTCTATTTTGGACAATACAATATGTTATAAATTTTTCTCTGAGTATTTCACTTCTATAAATTAACCATTTGTATTGCCATAAATACAGCTTGTGAAGAGAAATTCTGAATTTTCAAATTTCTGACATAGTTGAATTCTTTTAAAACCTGTTCAGAAATTGCATTATTTCTTGTAAAAAAAAAAAATAATAACTTGATTGAAACATTTTGTTTCTACTCAGTGAGACACTTAATGAAACACAATTTTTGTGAGAAATCTACTACCCATCTGATTCAGTGCTTAAGATATACATTCTTCTAAAATGGGATGCTTTGCAATGCAAATAATAATAATAATATAAAATTCACACAGACATGTGTATAAGGAACATTTATAACATATGATATGAATATAAAATTAACTCCCAAATTTAAAAATACACTGAAACAGTAAATAATTAAAAATAAATACATACTTATATCTAAAGACATCCAAAGTAGTATTCACCCTTATCAAAGGTTCTTGAAAAATCACCCAGTCATCGCTGTTATTAACTCTCCTATATTTCAAGAAAATGAGTATTCAGTACATAAAAAACATTCTAAAAGTTTCGTTTTCTAAAGCAACCAATTTATATGAATATTCATTTATTATCAATTTATATATATTTAACTAATGACCACCCAAGGTAGGAGTCTTCAGTTAAAATTTACATTTAAACATTATCACAAGAACAAATGATTCGGTGGTAGATCGAGGGGTAATGGGATGAGTGGCTATAGGGCTTCAGTCCCCCCCCCCCCCCAATCTCAAATCCAGGCAGCAATTACGACATAAAGTCGCTTGAGTCAGAAGTATGGGTCTAAATGGGGGCCCCCTTACATTTTGTTTCTTCACCGACTCTGACAATTGTCTTTCTGTATTTTCCACAGTATTTACCCGCTTGCCCATGATAATCAGGGAACAATCATATTACATTAAATTTTTCAGTAATATTTGACTTATTTATTAAGATATATTTTTCAGTAATATTTGACTTATTTATTAAGATATATTTTTCAGAAATTTGTATATGAATGCATTTAAAATTATTTCAGATTTTAAATGCAAAAATAATGTGTAACAGATAAACAGTGATAATTCGCAAGTAATAATATATTAAGATGCTAACATATCAAAAATATATACTTGTGCAATATATATGAGGAATATTTGAAATATACACCCAATATTGTGGATACATTTTAAATAAATTTAATTTAAATTCATTAAGATTGACAATATAATGGGTAAATATTTAATTTGCTACAATTTACATTAGTATTTATTTCCAATTTAATGATAATATTGAATAATTAAGTATATTGAACATGAAAAAAATAAAAATACTATAAAATTAATTACTTGTCAATATTAGGAATACATTAGAAATATTACCAATGTTTACCTAATATTGTGGATACATTTTAAATACATTTGGGCTAAATATTAACTTGCTGCTATGTAAAAATACTGGTTTGGGTTTTCAATGTTTTACAATCCAGTGAGGTGCTATTTGAAAGTTTATTGGTAATGGAACTACTTCAGAACTACTTCCAAAATATAGGCAATATTGCAGATACATTTCATTTAAATTCAGTAGAAAAAGGATTAAAATTATTTTGAATTTTTAAGTAAATTTTACCAATATCATAAATTTATTTACCCTTAATGATACCCAGTAGAAGACCCAAACTCTGAAATCCATGCTGTCTGCTTTCTCAACAATGTCAATAAATAATGAAAATCTGTTCTGCTACCTGCAAGTTCAGAAAACCACAGAATAATATTAAATACTTGAAAAATATAACATTAATGATATGGGCACCCATAAGGGGGGGGCTCAAGGTAGGGAACTTGCTCCCCCCCTAGGAGAGGAGAGCAGGGGCAGGGACATACCCAAAAAAAAATTCTGGGAGGGTCCAAAAATTTCGGAGGGGGTCCAAACGATGAAAAAGGCAGAAATTTTCACAAAAAGACTTCACCATTATTGCTTTGTTAATAAAAACTGAAATTTCGGAAGGTGTTACAGACCCCCACCCCCCTTCCTGGGTACGTCCTTGGCCAGAGGGTGACTGGTGGGGCTTCAGCCACCCTCGAAAATAAGTAAACATAAGAAATGGAGAAAAATTACATATTCGTGGGTAATTTTTGAAAGTTCAGCTTGAAATTTTTAAGGTTTAGATACGTCCCTAAGCCAAACTCACTCCACCCACCCCCCCCCACTTAAGTATGTTTTTTCAATCTGCAAAGATATGTTCTGATTAAATGAATTTTAAAATGAAATATGCTAGATAAATTTTTAAGTTTATGAACATTTCCTATGCAATATGTGAAATAACCTTTATTAAAAATGAAGTCTTAAAAAAAATGCAACTCAAAGCATGGCTTTTTCCATAACATTACAGAAATAATTCAGCAATCAAAATTAATTGAATGTCAACAATATTATTTGAATTGTCTTAGACTGAACAAGTGTAAAGTAAGCTTTATTTAAGGGGAATAGATGAAGTGAATATTATCAAATACAATGAAGAACCGTTCTGATTATACCATCTTTAAAATAAAACAAAACTACATTAAAATCGGCTCATCCATTTGGGATCTATTTTGCCACAACACACATCCAACTTTTAGAAAAAAAAACAAGGCATTTAGTATCTTAGAATGAAAATTTAATAAAACTAAATTCATATTCTGATAAAAAATTTAAGGACCCCTTAAAATGGGGTGTCTGGGGCATGTGCCCTCCTTGCTCCTGTGATAATCATGGTCTTATCATCACAGGATTTTCAGTAGTATTTGACTTTAATTATTAAAATATATTTTTCAGCAATTTGTACATAAATGCACCTAAAAATTATTTATCAGATTTTAAATTTTGAAATAATGTACAGTAGATAAACAGTCTTAATTCACCATTACTGTGATATTAAGATGCTGACACATTAAAAATATTTGTTAGTACAATATGAGGGAAAATTTATAATATACACACAATACTGTGTGGATACATTTTAAATATATTTAAATTTAATTCATTAACTATGGACAATATAATGGATAAATGTTGCTAATTTTTACCAATATTAGTTTTTATTTTCCAATATAATAACAATGTGAAGGATTGAGTATATTAGCATTTAGAAAAATAATAAAATGGGTATAAAAAAATATTTTTAAAAATTACTTGTCAATATTAAAGAATACATTATAAATATTTCGAATTTTTACTTAATATTGTGAACACATTGTAAAGATATTTTGGGCTAACTACTAACTTGCTACTATTAAAAACTCTTTATCAGTAATGGAATTACTTCAGGAAACATTTCCAGTATAATAGCCAATATTGTGGATATATTTCATATGTTAATTAAATTCAATAGAAAAAAATTAGCATTATTTTGAATTGGTATCTAGGCTAAAAGGTAAGTTTTACCAATTTGAGAAGTTTTATTTACTCAATATTGATACACAACAGAAGACATAAAATCTACCATAGCCAAAATCTGCAAGGCTCTAAAATTAATACTGTATTACTAAATTTAATATTGTAACACTTACCTTTATTACCAGTAATATTAAACTTATCCGTTACTATACTATTGAATTATCCTTAAACAGTATACAAACTTTTCAATTCCAAAAATCTCGCATTTAACACCAAAAACAATAACTTTTTTTCCGCGCTTGAATCAGTTTACCGCACAAGTATCCCTTGTGTTTTTCGTACTACTAATGAAAGCTCACACATTCTGAATCACCTGCTACTTTCAGCTGGTTTCCCTGATTTAAAAGTGGACTTTCCTGAGGCCATCTGGGGTGTTCGATCGTAAATTATCCACTTTTACCATATGAGAGAGAGGTTTGTGTATGTGTAAAAAGTGGAGAGGGAAAATATTACACCACAAACAACAGAGCGGTTATTTTGATCTAACAACGTATATATGTATATTCTAAGCGTGAATCTGTGCTAGAATGTGCAATAAGATAAAATGATGCACATAGACATATTGAAATTTAATCACAAAATATTTTTTTCCCACGTTTATAATTTATTTTCAATATAAATTGCATACAATATATAATTGATCATTATTTTCTGCTTTTGATTTAAAATTTTGTTTATACTATTTGCAACAGGCGCGTATCCTTCCTAAAAATCTGACCCTTTACTTAGTTTAAAATTTGATACTGAGGCTACAGTTGAAACAGCTTGCTTACAATTTGATACACAGGTTAGAGCCCTCTCCACCCCCGAAATAAAATCCTGACTGCACCACCGATTTACAAACACGCATCAAAACATGCTCAAATATTATATACAGAAACAAAAAACGAATGCAAGATTTTCAGCTATATAGAGCATAAATACATAACTTACTACGTATCAAGTATATGATGAGCGGATATTAAAGATCAATTATCTAGTCACAGAAGGTATAAAGATTCAATAAAAGAAGCAGGCTGGTGTTTAAGTCTTAAAAACATAATGTTATAGTAAAGCAAAATGTTAACGAGTTATGCGTGTACTCACATGCAATTTAATTCAACGTACATGCCTTAAATATCATAAGTAATCTAGTGCCCGTACAAGATAAACTGCTGAAACTGCCGGTTTGATTACATAAAAAGAATGTTTTTAATAGACAGAAAATCTATTTGATTTTTAATAAATAACTTTTCCCTCGGTTTTTGTTCTGAAAAAAAAAATATATATATACAAATATGATTTAACTATTTTTTAAATCAATAAGTAATTATTAATACTTGAATCTTGCAGAAACCAGAATTGTCAACGTGAACGATTGTCCAATTGAAATACTCTAAGAAGACAAAAGAAAAAAAAAGAAGAAAGAAAGAAAGAAAAAAGAAACATCAATGCTTAGAAAAAGGCAGTAAGCAAATTCAATACTCATGACACCCGTTCAATGCATATGAGCTCGTACACCTGAGGCGGATTTTGAGTAGTGGCTAGGGGGGGGGGGCTTCATGACCCCTAAAATACATTACTGTAAGGGGTCATTTGTCTTGATGGCAGATTTTGGCTCGATGAAATTAGTTTTTTTTTATTAGTTCCTCCAAAAACATCCATTGCTTAAGGGTAACATTTTAATTTGTACAGTTCGTTTAGGTCAAATTAGCTTTTTCTAAAACTATGGACCCCACTATATAATAATAATAATAATAATAATAAACAAATAAATAAATAAAATAAATACAAATTAAATATAATGCCAATATTAATTATGTGTCAGTCATTGCCGACAGAGTGTCTCCTAAATATCGCTGAAACTCTGCACAGCCAGATTCCTCGTTGGGAGTACATAAAAAATTCTCAAAGAACTGTAACTGTATGAGTTGCCTACGGTTTTTGAGAAAAATAGGAAAAATAAAGTATGGCGTCACATCCAATGCAATGTAAAGCAATTAGAAACATTAAATTGAACATTGGATTACATATCGGGGACTCGGCTCTACGGCCGCTAGTCTCATCAGATCTGACAATTTTGGATTCCCTCCAATGAAAACGTTTGATCCTTCATGCAGTGTGCATTTATGTGGGCACCAGATTGATGCATTGTGAGCAGTTAGCCATTACACGGCGCACGCATACATGTCTGGATATACATACGATGGTTTTTTCTCGCATTTTCCCTGAAAACTAATGGGTAGTAGAGATATGGTTCTCTGGGCATTTTTTATGCACTCCCAAAATCTGGCTGTGCAGTATTTGGGTGGTATTTGTGGGGCACCCTGATTAAATTTAAGTGAGATGACTGAATTAGAGTGAATGGATATTTTTTTCAGTTTTGTTGAAACTGCATAAAGGAATAATAATTTCTTAACTTCATTTGGGAGCTAATAAATAATAAATTACAAAACTGTAATTCAACTTTACGATAAAAACTTCTTCGTCGTATATTTTTTCTTCCTGCTTTATTCGGGCCTTGAGTTGCAGATTATTATACACACATAGTTAATGTGACGTATGATAGAGGTTATCAGGATTTCCTGGCCATGCGTATTTACCAAATCTACGCTGCAGACCGTCTTCGGCTAAATTAGTGACACAGCGGTTAGTAGGAATTAACTGCTGTCCGGATTATCGATTCTAAGGGATGTCAGTGGGTGATTAATCACTTCCGGTCGGCAGACACCACTGGATGGGACTGCGTTGATTTGTCTCAGGCAGTGAATTGAATTTCTCCAATCTCATTGAATCCTACGCTCCCATCGAACGAACAATTTAGCTCAGTGGTCCCCAAACCCCCGGCTGCGGACCAGTGCCGGTCTGTAGATCCAATGATACCGGTCCGCCAAAGGAGCATTGAATTAATTCCACTTTTATTTACTGCGGTGTATTTCTTTTGGTTTTTGTAGGGCTGTGCTAATTTATGTCTTTGTAACGGACAGGGCTCGAAAAATCTCATGCCCAAATATCTTTAATTGCATATTAACAAATGCAGTAATATATACTAAAATTATAATATAATATTAAACACATATCACAAAAAAATTACCTTTAGTTTAGTTACAAGCAAGTGCATGGCCTTCGGCATGTCTTGTTCTTTTTGCACTAAATAGCCAATATTCAATCACTGCTGATGGATCAAAGTTTTCTTATTTAAACTTTTATGCCCCAAATTAATTTATTTTTCCAAAAATTAAGTTTGAAACTTTTTTTTTAAAATCTAGTATTGTAAACATCTCATATTAAGTAATGTTTTTATGTATTACAAACATCTCACATTAAATTAAATACTAAAATATAGGGCATTAAAGATCTCGCTGAGCATTTATTGGAGATTTATGTCCTATTAAGAAAATTTCCTGATAGGACTTTAAAGTTCTGTCGGGGCATAAAGGGTTAACATTGTTAACGCTTATTCGTGTTAACGGATTCATCGTTTCAGATGACGCACTGTGTTGCAACTGATATTTTATGCAATTCATTGCACTGAATACTCTCTCACTGGAAGATGCACAGGGAGAAAAACATGGCATTATTTCTAGAGGAATACTTGTTAATTTTGCTTGTTTCTCTTTAGGTTATATTTACATGCCCGGTTGGGCATGTAGGGGGGGGGAATGTACGCCCGGTTTGAATTTTTACATGCCCCGGGTATAATTTTCGAGCCCTGGTAACAGAAGAAATTTTGTAATTATTTTTCATTAGTTTATTGGTTTATTAAACACTTTTCAATATTAAGAATTAAAATTACTGTCATAAAGATGAAAGTAAATGATCTATCGTGAAAGAAAAAAAAAAGAAACAAATAAATAAAACGAGTTTTATTCACACACATACACCAAACATATTTAACACACACATACACCAAAAAACCCCCCAAAAATAACGAAACAAAATAAATAAAACGAGTTTTATTAATTTATTACTACTGTATTGTATTTATTACTGTACTGTAATTTAACTCTATCTTATTTTGAAGGCATGTTTAAATGCAATTAAATTACGATTATTAAATAGAAAACATTCTAAAACATACATACTCAACGTCCTCCCTCCGCCAGTGGGCCGCAGTAAAATTATCAAAGATTGACCGATCTGCGCTGATAAAAAGACTGGGGTCACTGCTTTACTGCTGACTAGGGGGTCACTGCTTTAGCTTACAGAAACGAAACAATTTACTTCGAAAATCATTATAAAACCGTAAAAATTCGTTTGCACTGTATATTAAGGCAAAACTATTCGAGGACTATCTGCCTAGGGAGGGATTCCTCGGGCGGTGGACTTTTAAGGGGTTCCAACGCGTATTCACGTTACACATCTGGAGACAACCGCCCAAAACTCCAGACCGTTAGACCCAGTGGTTCCAACTGCGTGCGTGCTCCGGGGCTCAAGCACCCACAGAAAAAAAATTACATGTATGATAGCACCCAGAAAATTTCAAGAAACAGTTTTAGTTACTTCTGTAGAAAAAAATTCTATTGGAGTTTCGGGGAAAATCCGCAAGTTTTTTTTTTTTTTTTTTTTTTTTTTTTTAAACGGATTTTTTTCTAATTCCTGCAGAAAATCAAAAAGCACAGGATCCGAGTTTTCTGTACTATGCCACTGATCAGCATAAGAGAACGACCAGATAAATGTAGCAATTCAGAATAATTCATTTAAATTGCGAAAAATATTCATTTATCTTTTATAAAAGTTTTTTCTTCAATTTGTGATTATTAAAATGAAAATGTAAAGCTATTGAAGTAAACATCATCTTCTAAAAAATAATGTCTAATTATCCCCCCCCCCCACGAAAAAAATTTCTGTCTAGAGCACCCACAAAAGTTTTGCTAAGTAGTCGCATGGTTAGATCAATGACCGCGCAATAGGCTCGAACTATGGACCTTCACACTTCAGTAAAAAATTCTTTTGGTGCATCTTAATTCCCTGAATGTAAAATTGGCAATTGCGCAGCGTGAAGTCCTATTGCGATTTTGAAGATTCTAAATTTCAACTTATTGTGTGATTTATTTATATATTTTTTTACGTTTACCATAGTTGGTTTAAACGAATTCTTCACTGAGGATTAAATAATGCATTTTCTGATGCTCGCTCATATTTACTTGGTTCAAAACAACCTGTAAATTGGCTGCAGTAAGCACCACGTAGGTATCCAACCCTATTTAATTTTTCAAAATAAAATTTTTCATAACAGAACAAAGTGGCGGCCCGTGGTCAAAACTGTTAGTGCAGCCGGAAGCATATGAGCCCCCCCCCTTTCCACCGGACGGCATTGGAAAATCTTTGTTACTGAATTCGAAAGCTGGCGGATTAAGCCCTCACCGAGGAAAAAAAAAAAAAAAGAAATTACATAAAAAATTTAAGAGATCCTATTTTACTTCCATAAAATGGACATAAATTTCAACCAGCCGCTCTTATCCTCAAAATTGCATTAATCCGTGTCTGATTCGAAGTTTCCTTAGAATTTTCTTTTGTAACGATAACTTGAGAAGAAAAGAAAAAAAAAAGAAAACTTACTTATTTTTTATAAGTCAAATCAATCATCCTTTCTTTTAAACATGCGAATCGGTCAGTGATGTCCCCATAAAAAGGCGTTGTTTTAATTCAGATATCCACAATTTTAAAAGCTCTTTAAATTTCCCATGTTTAAAGAATTTTCTCGCTCGCCATATCCTCTAAATGCCAGTTCTTGCTTACTTAAAAACAATACTGCTTTGATGGGTAATTGTCCATTCATAAGCGTCTATTCAGGCTTACCTTCTTGATAAATTCAGCAATATAAAGTCGAGAGTTTTCCAAACATATATTCTCCTTACCCCCTCCCTCCTTCTCGTCCGAGCCAATGAGTTAGTCGAGTTCTCAAGTTCAGCCGCCGTTAAAAAATCCTCCATCGGCTGTATCAACTGCATACTCCCTATGCCGGAGAGGCTGCTTACGTAGCCGTTGTCATGGCAACGGTGCTGCCAATTTTCTTTTCAGCGCTCTGGGCTGAACCAAAGATTTTCCCAATTGAATTGCGGGAAGATTAAAGTGCTTTTTTCTGAATGAGCGATCCGGCCACAATACTTTTTTTTTTTTTTTTTTTTTTTTTTTTTTCCCGGAGATTTTTTTAATTTACCGTAGGAATTTCACAATTCTAATCTGAATTTAGGAAAATTAGTAGAATAAATTATTTTAAAGTATGTGCTGATACTTTCAAGTGCAGCTCGGCTGTACTTGCTATATCCCACGAGCCGCCACTGAACAGAACCTTTTCTTTTCTGCTTGTCTATTTTTAGTAGATTTTTAAAAAGCCTTTATTTTGAAAATCCTAAAGCGGATTTCCGTTTTAATTTTTCGAACTAGATAAAATACCTTGCTTTTACCTACGCTCATTTGTGAAAAACGACGTGATAAAGCTTTATTTTTGACTCATTGAATAAGTAAGACAGCAAAAATATTTCTAAAACCTTATATTTATTTTTGGCTAGTTACAAAGTATTCATTAATTGTATTTTCTGCCTTTATTTCATAAAACATTTTTTCCTTCTTTTTCATAAAAGATATTCAAAATGAAAGCGATACTTTAGATTTATATTGAGAATCTTTGGATAAAGGATTAACAAATTACTCGTAAAGTTAAAATCAGAATGTTAGCCAATGGTTAAATTCCTTCCTTTCTGTAGACTGAAAGACACACTTACGCTCATATCTATGTGGTAATGTTATAAACGGGTTAAAAACATTAAAATATGAATTTACTAATACTTTTTATAAATATATATAATCTTGTAGAAACAAGTATAAATATAAGAGGGTGTAGAAGCAAAACTCGCATTATCCATACTTAAATTTAAATTCTAGGTTTACCAGAATTATTACAGGTTTAGGACTATGAGCAAATAATTTTTATGGTAAGAAATATATCGAAAAAGAGTGCCAATATATATAATTTTTAATAATAAGTTTTTTGCATTTTTCTAAAAACTAAATTTTTAAGTGGAGAATGTGAGTTTTGTATCCCCAACCATCATGTATCTAAATTTTTATTTCAGTTTTTGAATATTTAAAATATTTCTACATCGCAACGTCATTCTAAAATAGGTACATTTGTTTAAATCTGTTTGAAAGAAATATAAAAGCTTGAACAGTTATTTCTGAAAGCATGGAATACATAGCGGTTATGATTTACTCTTTAATTTAGATGTGGCTTTATTCGCTTTGTAATAGTGCATGTGAAAGTAAGTATGTGTCCAAGAAAAAATTTTACTGATGTTTTCGGTAGATCAATAAAGAATATAAAGGTCGATGTAAAAAATATGATATAAATAAATAGATACATGTATTTTACTTATTAAATATTTTTTATTATCTGTTCTCCCTTTTATGATTTACACACTAAGATTATAAAAATCAGTGCTTGTGTCATTTAAAAAGCCTGCTTGGGCCAGTGTCTGACCCGCGAGCCATAAGTTCGCCACCACTAGTCTACTGCATTGGTTCCTAACCAAGATCTGCTATTGTATAGAGTACTAGTACACAGCGACTATACAGTGGATTCACCAATCTCTTGCGGATTTTATTAGAAGTTCGAATTGAGCAAAAGTTTGAGAACCGCAGGTCATCAGCAACGGTCTTCTAACTTTGTCTCATTCGCAGAGTTCTTAGAACAAAAACTGTTTTAGATGGACTTTTCGAGAAATTCTTAATCTGTTATTTAGAAAAATATATCTTGGTATGATATTCCAAGTGGATCAACATATTAAAGGCCTGCAAGAATGCAAAGACAATTAAAGGAAAGTATTGCACTTGTTATATTTAAAACAAATTTTCTTTTAAACACGATGGCGAAATTAATTTCGCACAGTCACATTTGATATTCTGCGTTTAATGTATTTCGATATTTTCTTATTGTTGTCACATGTATTGAGAAAGATTTTTTTTTTTTCACTTTGCGAATGGCTTTAAAATGCGTATAGCTGCTAGGAGAAATTTCTGGGTAACAAAAAACCACTCAAAAGCAACGACTTTTTCAGTCCTCATTTTTCTGTCGTTACTGTGTATGAACTCCAGCTAATGAAGAATGCAAAACTCCTAGCCAGAAACACACATCCTGATTGATGAAAAAAAAACCTTTTATTTGTGTTATTTTACAAATTTTTCATTTTTCCCTCCAGTTTCTGGGTATTCTACATGAATCTGTAACCACAAACTTTACTTAATTTTTTAAGTAAAATTTGTGGTTACAGATTCATGTAAAATACCCAGAAAATTAAATTTTTATAAGTTATTAAATTATATAGGTTATTAAATTAAATTATATAAGTTATTAAATTAAGTATATTAAATTTTTATAAGTTAAAAATGTCTGATTTTTTATTATCATTTGAAGTGAAAAAAAAGTATTTTGCGAGGCTTTAATTTTCGCGAAAATAAGTGATTTTAGAGTAAATCTATAAAATTAAATTAATTTTACAGATTTACTGTTTCTTCTCGGATGCTTATTAATTTAGAACCGCGGAATCCCAGAATTCTCCGGAACAACAAGTTCTCAGACCACTCGTCTACGAGTCTAACGAAAATAAGCCTCTGTTGAAGCAATTCAGCCTCTGGGAAGTCGCTATTATCGGCCTGCATTGACGTACGCATGCTTCATTATCTTAATTCTTAACGGCTATTTAGTTGTGAGTATTTTTAATGCCTCTGACCTCTGACCCTTGGAATCGGAGTGAGTCGTAGACCGCTCTCTTCCGTTTGCACAAGGATGTCAAACAGCAGCGGCAACCTTGAATTATTTGTTTGCCCGAAAGTAAATGACAGAGAGGACATCGTGTGTCGAACTGTAAAATGGAGAGTTGGACTTCTGAATGGATACGCGTGGAGTAGATTCAACCTTTTCAGACGCAACCCTTTCCCAATGCTGAATAAAGGGCAGCCGTTGCCATCGCTCGACTTAACTACCAGCAAGATGGTGGACGATCGAAACGTTCGCATCGCGTGCCACAGATCTAGAGACCCTGAATGTTTGTGATGAACGTTTCGATCGTCCACCATCTTGCTGGTAGTTAAGTCGAGCGATGGCAACGGTTTCCCTTTTTTCAGCATTGGGCAGTCTATCCGGCTGTTCTCGCATTCTTCCATTTTTCAGCAGGTGTTAGTGCTGTTCAAAATAATCGTGACATTTTTTTTTACGGGAAATGACGTGCTAATAAGTAAAGGATTCTCGTGGAGCTATATCAACCCGCAACTATTTTTATAGAAATAAAATCTATTCTTCGTGACTGGCAACAGTCAAAACGTCACAGTTTGGTGTTCCCAGAGTGGGAACACTGCGCGTTAAAGGGTTAAGCTGGACCAATTCACCTGAAATTCACGATTGTGTTCGGGCTCGGGCTTGCAAGAAATTTCTCCTTTATTGAACATGAACATACTCCTTGTAAACATTTTATAGCGTTATTCATGGGAGAAATAAACATCACTATTTGATAAACTTGAATATAAAGAATTATAAAGAGCATTAAGAGTTTGCTATTAAATTTGTCTCTAACTTGCACAGAAGGCAAAATTTATGATGTTCCGTCAATGAAGTCATTGTCTTTTGTATCTATTAGCTGTATAGTATCTATTAGCTGAAATGTATGTATTGGCTGAAATTTCGAGCTCGGGCTCGGGCTCGCACTTAAATAATATCGTTCGGGCTCGAATGAAAAGTCCTTGGGCTCGGGCTTTAAAAAATGAGCCCGAACCTATCTCTAATGTGCTGTGAGGGGCATGCCCCCCCCTTGATCCCCGGAAAAAATATTTAGTACCGTAAGAATTTACTAACTAACAGTATCTTAGTACCAGCATAGCTAAAATATATAGTATAGAGCTAAAATATAGAATCTTATTCAGGCAGGCCCCCTGACGTGTACCCCCCCCCCTCTACAAACAGTTATATAGGTGCACATGGACCAATTTATATAGATGATAGTTAAACTGACAAATTCAGTACTGAGAATAAAAAAGAATCAGCACTTAATATTTAGCCACTAACAATTAATATTTAACCACCAATAAAAGATTGACAGTTTTTAATCAGTAGTAACATCTAATGATAATCGTGTATTGCCGACTAAAAATTTAAATTTGCTATCTTTAATTGTTAGTTGTTTATTGATGATTGAAATTTTTGATCAGTAATCACGACTAACGATATCGTTAGTCATGAGTACCGACTAAAAATTTGTCATCGTCAATCCTTAATCTTGATTAAACATCGATTGTTTGAGTGACACTTTGAATTACGTATCAACTGGTTTTTGAATCAGAGAAACATCTTTAACGATACGGAAGCAGTTAATGTGCACGTGCACATTACCTAGGTAAAATGCAGATAACGGAGCAAATCAGTTAATCTAGCAGATGATGTGCACATTAACGGTTTTTCGTGTTTTAGCGGTAACATTGCATGGAATATCATCTTTTTTACAAAGTACTAAAGGCGAAATGAAATTGAAGAGAACCAATTTTGTAATTTCGTCTAGATAACACAAAGCCATTGGAGCACGTAAACTGTTTAACCACTGTAAAATCACTTATTTTCGCGAAAATGAAGATATCGGTGATGAAAACTTCGCGAATTTTATAGGAATAGAACTGAAAGTTGAAAAATCCCTAAACCACCTAAATATAGAACCCTTTTTGCATAATGCATTTTAAGAAACTTCCTTTTGTTCGAAAAGTTCGTAACCTCTATTTCCCCATTTTGAATGGCTTCAAAGAAGCTGCTATAAATATATGTAAAACGTGAATGTGCTGCATTCTATTAGTTGTAGTATTGTTTTCCATTCAAGGCATAATTGTATAGTATTCAAGAAATAGTTGTGAGAAAAAAAGTTGTCACGAAAGAGTTTGGGAATGTGCAGTAAATTATTAAATTTTAATAAATTAAAAATGTCTGATTTTTTTTATTATCATTTGAAGTGGAAAAAAAAGTATTTTGTAGACTTTAATTTTCGACGGGCTAGCGAAAATAAGTGATTTTACAGTAAATCTACAAAATTAAATTAATTTTTGCGTTGGATGTCTTCTAAATGTTAGTAACTGTCGAAACAAAATTGAACTTTTAGAATTAAAAAAGAAAACAACTAAACAATTACTTAAAACTGGAAAATGTTGTTTAAAGTAAATACAGTTAACGACAAAAAAAGCCTACTGTCTGCTGCCAAACATAATTTTTTTTTATGACACATAAAGAAAAAAAAACTTTTTCGTGTTTATCTTTAACAGAAACTTATTTTGTTTGTTTTCTAAAGTAATACAAGATGATGTTACACGTCATTTTAATAGTCATAAAATTTATTTCTATTTTTTGAATGACGAAAGGACTGAGTAAGAATTAAAAAATACAAATAAGTTTTTTTTTTTTTTTTTTTTTTTTAACACTGTGCACGAATAATTTGTTAGTGAAAAATTTAATATTTCCTCAATATGAATTTAAACTTAATAGTTAACGCTTAAAAATGTTTCTTTCAAAATTTGACTATTTTTAATATATTTCAGAAAGTTTCGTAACTTAAAAGAAAAAGTTTCAATCTTCATAATTTGTAAATGCTATTTCTTTTTTTTAGGTTACAAAACACTATATTTAAATTAATTGTTATTTAAAATAATTATTATAATTTTATTATGCTAGTTTAAGTATGCTTTCAGGTTTCTCACGTTTGTCATATTTTTGCCTGCATGGATTAATAAAATTTATCTAAGTATTTTTAAAGTTGTTAACAATTCTGGCTGAGTATATTTTTATCATTGACCATACATAAAAAGAATCTATCATTGACCATATGTGGATTTCTTTTTCATGAATTGAATATCTTCCTGCAAACATAAAAGTTCAATAATGAACGTGTATAAATGAACATTTATGGATAGTAATAAGCATGTATTAAAAACCTCTGAATTAGTATTGTGTATGCAGTAAAATACTTTCCCACTAAATTTTTTGTTAGATTCAATAATGCTTATGAGTATCATTAAATAATACTATGCTAGATAAATCGTGGTCGACCTTATTAAATATTGAAAATGATTTTATCAGAGTTATCCACTGTAGGCTATAGATGTAATTTATGATGTACAGTTACAGTTAAATACCATGATTATGACTATTGTGAAAACCCGTGGTACTGGCATTTCATCAGGCTTTTTAATCAGGTTATATTATTCTGAATCGATTGTGACTGTATTCATAATATTTCTGATTACCACTTCTGATTACCTTAACAACTCATTTATTTGCTACTCATGCATTGCCTCGAAAAGAGATGGTGGGTGGGTCATAGAGTTTAACACCATCTAATCGAACACAGGTTTAATTTCTTAGTTCCCATTTTGCGGAGACGCAATGTGTAAGATTGCCCTTCTGTGACCAGTGTTGCTTCCATATTTAAGTCTTTCAATGGCTTGCTGTGGTCGATTGTTGATTGAACGGTTACAAGCAGGTTGAATGTAGGTTTAAATAAAAAAATATATAAAAGAGATATTCCATTTTTTCTTAAAGTTCCCTAACAAAAACAACAACAAATTTATAAAAAGCTTTCAAGCGAAAATAGTTGTTATTATACTACATTCAAGCTCTTAAGTTAAAAATATTTTATGATTCTTAGAAAAGTGTTTAGTTAAATAAAAGAAAGGGAAAAGAATGAAATATGTAATTCCCTGAGAGAGAAATTTTAAATTTTAGTAGTTCAAAAAGGGTAATGAGGAAATTGATAGATTTTGATTTCACATGTTATAACCCCACTGACTAAGAAAAGCATAGAAAAATGTTTAATCGCGTAATCGGTAAGGTATCGTTAGAACTTGGAGCCGCGATAAATTTCACGTGCACCAGCTCCCTTTAGCGTGCACGGTCCCACAGAAGTGTTTTTTTTCTTTTTTACAATTTAAAACTTAGAAATTTGAAGCAAAAAAAAAAAAAAATCAATACATTCCAATCCGTCAGCAAAAAATTTTAAAAATTACGTCATCAACTTAAGTCTTAAATTTACCGGAATCATATCTTCCGATAAAATTTCTGCCCTATCAAGCAACTTCCTTACACTATGACTCCATTGTTGAACATTTGTGGCATCGTTCTAGCATGAGTTGTTCAGTTTAAATTTACCCCCCCTCCCTCCCCCAATCATCTCCTATCACCGCCACATCTTATCAAATGGAGTGCATACGTGATCGTGGTGGTCTGAAAGTGGACTGACCACTGATTAGTGCATTAGTGTGGTTACCAGTTTAAGGAATCATCCCAGGAAACAAAAGTGCCACTGGGAAATGGTTCACCTTTTGTGGTTTTATTTCCTCTGCAAATAGTAAGTTTTATCCACTTAGGCTGTTATGATGCGCTCCTTGCTTCATCGCATTTCAACAGATATTGCAACACAAAAGTTAGCTTCCCTAAAAATTAGCGCTTTGAGTAAATGCAATTATTTTAGTGTTTCTTGTGTTATGGCAAGCCTACATGAGAAGCATCTGCCTAAGGCGTGGGGAAGCGTGCCTTGGTCGGAGGATTTTTTAAAGAGTTCTAACCAGACTTTGTGCGATTATGTAGCCATCTGTAATCGATTACAACAAATGATATGGATTACGATTATGATTACTAGCCATCAGGGGCGTAGCCAAAGGGGGGTTAGGGGGTCATAAATCCCCCCCCCCCCCATGAGGTATTTTTTGCCATACAAAATGTATATTCTTCACTACATTATCAAACACACGTATACGCATATATCAGTTGTAGTAGTCGTAACCCCCCCCCCATGAAAAATTTCTGGCTACGCCCCTGCTAGCCATTTCTAAAAAGATTATATCTAGTGAATGTTAATTTAGTAAAATAAAGCAGTAATCTTGATGTTAATGAAATCAAATATTAAAAGAATTTGTGAATAAAGCAATTCTGGAGAATACCGCCCAAAACCCCAAACTGTTGGATCGACCCGAATCCAGGACCTTCCCACTTCAGCCATCTACCGTGTTCAGTGTCTCATACTCTCGACCATTGTGGGGCTATAATTATTTGGAGCAGTGCGAACGACACGTAAAATACAACAAAACCGAACTTCATTTGCCGTGGCTCTGGAATGGTAACCGGAAGATTGTAGGTTTGGTTCTGGCATACCATCGAAGACCTCTTTGTGCACACGGTGTACTTGCACGTTAAATCCTTGGTTCCGAAAGACTCCCTTGGCAGTCGCCAGCAGTTTCCGAGAGCTAACACCATTCAGAATTCTGCTCCTTCTGATGAGGATCCAAACTGCGGTGGGAAACTCCAGGAAAGACGCATGCAGAGAGCTCTAAATGATAAAAGTCGATGACGTGAGCTTGTCCTCTCCTGGTAAACAAACAAACTTCATTTCCCTGCGTTTGCCATTTAAAAAAAATAAAAATAAAATAAATATAGATTTTGCAATTATTCGAAGAATGAATTGTTTTCGACGTGGAATAGCTCTGCAATAAAATGTATATAAGTTGATTTTTGAGGTTTCACATATTGTGGCATTGAGAAATTAATGTTGCTTTCCTGCAATTCTTATCCCATGGGCAACGGTAGTGTTCTTTTCTAAGCAATGCCAAGTGAACGATCTATGAGAAAATTGCACATTGTGATGAAATAAAATATGAGACAGAAACTATTGCATCTTGCGACTTTTCTTCTGATAAAAAAAAAAGGTGATGAATTAGTCACGAAATTAGGAAGAGCATTGAACTGAGTCCGCATAGAAATACTTAAAATATAGACAATTAGAAAAACGTACAAAAAAAAGAGAACATAACGCAGTTTTTTTTTTTTTCGCTAATAAACTTAATAATCACAAAATAAATAGTAAATAAAACAATTCTCTACCTATCGTCTAACTGCAGCAAATTTCGTTAAGTAGAAGAAACTTGTCCACTTTTTGTTTCGTTAACAGTTTTATTGAAACGTTTGAAAAATAAATAAACTAACGAATAAAAATAAAAATCAGCATCAAAGTAAAATATTTCCCTTCTTTCTGAATGAAAACGGAAAATTATTGGCAGCGCTATTACTGTAACTGGATGTGGTTTTTAAAGGGTGGTATGCAGCATTGTGGGAATTATGTTGATATTTTTAGCCTTGGCAGTTTTTTTTTTTTTTTAATAGGTATGTGAAATAAGGAGCCTCAATTAAGTTTTAGATCTTCTTCACAGACACATACATAATCTCAAAACAGCTAAGACGAACTGGATAATAGTATGTAAGCAGGTTCTCTTAGAAACATATTTTATTCACTTCCATTCTGGTAACAAACACTACATTATGATATTTACAGGTAACTGAAGCATATGAATGTAATTATTTTGTACAGTTGGATCTTCTTTATTTATTTAGTGATTTCACAGTGAGTTTGGTTAATTTTTATAAGTATTTTCTTATAAAAGAAAGTTTTTATTCGCTTTGAAAGCTTTTTGACTTGCAAGGTCGTAACCAGAAAAAAAACTTGTTGGGGGGGGATGTGTAACGATAAAAAAATCGAAATTTTCTTTTTATACAATAGTAATCACAGTTTAAAACGATGATCTCTTGATTAGAATGGTTTTACTTTTAATTATTTAAGTTTAGGTATTGAATAATGCGTAACACATTTTTGGTACAATCCTTTGAATTATGAGGTATGAGTTTTAATTAGTGCGTCCTTTTATTTCATGGCAGAGCACATGTCTGACTAGTGTGGTATATTTCAAGCAGCCGGTACTAATAGAGGGATTGAATTCAAGGCCGTAGCCAAGGGGGGGTTTTGGGGGTTCAAACCCCCCCCGAAATTTTCAGTCACATAACTTACTGTTCGTAGAAAAAAAATTATCCCTTGTGTCGCCAACTACAATTATTGCACTTCAGTTCATTCAAACCGCATGTAATTTTTTACTTGTGTTTCTCTGAGGATCGCAAAGTGATAAATTTCACTTAAATATGCTACCCTTTTCTCTGTACTTTATATGCATACCTGTCTTCTGAGTATGGCCAAAAGGAAATGCAATTTCCGTGGCACTTGCAAGCAGAATTTCTCATTCTCATCAAATAATTCTTTAAATAAACAGTGTTTAATGTATCATAGTAGTAGGAATTTGTGAAGGTGGTAGCAAAAATGTGCCCTAAGTACACTATGTACGGCTGCTTTATTTACACAATTTTACATAGTATTTACATTTCCCATAATTAGAATGCAGTATGATCGGAGCAAAAGCTCACATTCGCCTCAATGCTTCTCCACATTGGTTCTCTCTCTTCTTCTTTCACCCCCCCCCCCCCTTACACGTAGAGAGAGACAAAAAAGAAATATCGCAACTAAAAAAATTTCTCTTTCCACAAAAAATAGTGAGTCATCTCTCGATTCCATCGGAGATCGAAACACGAAACAGTTTCACAGTATCGTGTTTATGACCTCTATAAATAAAAAAGTCAGAGTGATAAGTTTGTGATTTTTGGAGTTTAGGACATGTAGGCTCCGGTCTGGACCCATGTGGACCGGGAGGGAGATCCTACGTTGCATTATTCACGTAACCAGTCCGCTACTCCTTAGAATAAAAAGATAGTGACACTGCGGACAGCAGGAGTAAAAAAAAAAAAAAAAAAAAAAAAAAACATCCGCTGCCTGGCTAGTGTCGCCCCTCTCGAGTCAGCGCCCTAGGCAGTCGCCTAGTTTTCTTATATGGTCCAGCCGGCCCTGCTCTGTCACACAGTGCTTGTCATTCTTTAAAGGCTGCACTGACACAGAGGTTCGCTACGCTGATAGGATATTGCTTACATAGCACTGTTTCAATTTGGATGCATTATTTTCGCGTCTTAAATAAAAGTGAAAAACACAAAGCTGGAGATCATACTTTGTTTAATTTTAATTTCAGTGTGCTGAAAAAAGTACCATATTAAAACATAAAACTTGAAACCCCCCCCGAAAAATTTTCCTGGCTACGGCCTTGATTGAATTGCTCTAGAGTTATAATTTTCCCAATATAATTTGAAAGAATTTTCATTCTGATAGTTCTGAATATTGAAGTAAGATGGCAGCACTGAAAACCAATAAGTGATCAAATATGTGGGACCCATTTTTGTAGTCTCTCAGGAACATTCAGAAGACAGTTGTATTAAAATCAGTTAAATAAAATAGATTTTAGTATTAGATACATATAAGAGTTAAATAAAATCCAAGCACGTTTTGCACGTTCAAAGGTTCTCTCTAACTCAGGGGGATGGTCGCAGTCAGTGCCG
Organism: Cheiracanthium punctorium; assembly: GCA_038373885.1. Classification (NCBI taxonomy): domain Eukaryota; kingdom Metazoa; phylum Arthropoda; class Arachnida; order Araneae; family Cheiracanthiidae; genus Cheiracanthium; species Cheiracanthium punctorium. The sequence goes on along the minus strand of JAWZYV010020310.1, from coordinate 76,863 downwards.
GATACAACTGATCGCACCGGTTCGGGGTATATCTACGGAAGATCACTTACACTTCATTCTGAACAAACATACACGTTATATTTTACGGCATGCATGTGAAAGTGAGAGGCCTACGGGAAATTTTCCCGGATTAGGGAAGGGCGTATCCGGGCATGGGCGTAGTCAGGATTTGCACGTAGGGGGGGGGGGCGGCATGACTTAGAAGGCAGACATTGGAGTTCACTCACTCTGACCATCTATGTTTAAACATATCTCCGCAACTTTTTATGTTAAAAGCTTACAATTTTTTACATCACATCATTAGTGCATGGGGGCACATTTCACTAAGTGAGATTTTTTTTTTCTTGTACGGGGTCGTATACAAATTTTAAATGTGTAACTTTTTAAAAAATTAACGAGAGGAATTCACTTTTTTTTTAACGTAGTCTCTTTTCCTACTTTATTTCGAACATTTTTCAACTTACATTGCCCACTTTTTTCAAAAATAAATAAATAAATAAATAAATAAATAAATAGTTAAAGTGCGTTACCACCTTTTTGGATCACACTACAGACATTGTGAACCAGTAGCGCTAGTGCCTGCTATTAAAAAAAAAATAAAAATAAAAATAAAACCTTCGTTAGAAAATATTACAGAGTTGGCAGCATAACAAATACATGTATTTGAAATGCATTTTCAAAATAGATTTGTATTTTGTATTTTCACAAGTAAAAAGCAAAGTATTTTCAATTGTCTTCCGTTTTCAAAATACAGAAAATATATTTTGTATTCTGACGTTTAGCCAACACCACGGATTGCTCGGATTGGGTGTACGAATGGAAATGATAAAATTGCTGGTGTTCACTTTTCTGCCCTCTTGATATCATTTATGGCTATGGGCATAACTGTTAAAGTATTACACGTAACTGAAGAGATGTTAGGGTCGCTGGAAAGAAAAAAAAAGAAAGTTTTTCACACTTCTGTTTAGAAAAGTATTATGATGTTTGGTCGACGAATTTTTCTATATTGCTGGTAACTCATTTAGAAATATAAATGATGCCAAAAGAAGTTAAAACATGTTTGTACAGTATTTATTGAAATTTTCTGGGGAACTAGAATTGGGATCTTCAGTTGTGAATTTAGTCTATTCTTAATTAAATTATTTAAAAATTTGTACGTATAATTTGTGTGTATTTTGAATATACGTGTAGTTTGTATTTTCTATTATTACTTTCCGAACATGTACCATGTAAGGAAAGTATTGTAATCATGAAAATATTGAACTTCGAGATTTTGGTGTATTTGCACGTTTTGAGGTCTTCTGAATCCATTTATGCTATTTTTACGAGATGTATGTATGTATGTGTGTGTATGTGAGTGAACACGATAGCTCCTAAACGGGGTATTCGATTGAACTCGAAATGGGTATATATGTTATAAACCACCATCGCAAGACCGGTATTGATTTTGGTGTGTATAGGACACACAAACTACACCGAACACAATCGTAAGTGTTCGGAAAGTCGAGTGGAGTCACTCCAGATTTTTTTTTTTTTTTTTAATTCGGAAAGTATTTTGAATTTCGTATTTTAATGTGTTGAAATCAATGTATCTTGTATTTTGTATTGAAATTACAGTTTCAATGTATTTTGCCCAACTCTGTTACAAAATGAATAACGTAAAAAAAAAAAAAGGCTTTAGTTCTGCTACAAATAAAAATCTGCCATACGAGTCGATGTTTGAAAAGAAGAGAATATTTTATCAACGACCCAGCATATGAAATGGAACATATACATAAATAATACATTAATATTTTCTTTTTATACACCATGACACCTTTTTACATCAGAGAAGAGGGGGCAAGCACGTATAACTTTCAATTGTTTATGCGCCTCCGAAATTCATACATAATTCAAAATGGAATTTCAGCAAGAATAAGTCATTTAAAGTCAACAGCGTGAAAATTTTAAATGCGGACGCAAAGCCACGCTCCTGCTCCACCTTGCATGAAGTGGTTTGTTTGTTCATGACGAAATAAGAGTAAATAAATATTAAAAAATTGCAAGAATTTCGTAGGAAAAATTGTAAGTGCCGGGATATTACTTTCTCTTGTTTAAACGCGTTATTATAAGTGAAAAATGCTATTTTAATAATTTTAAATTGAAAAAATTGTGAAAAGTATCGATACTGATAAATGCATATGGACACTAGACCAGTAGTGTACGCAGACTTCCAGGAGGGCTGTAGACATTGCATTCATGTTAAAAAATGTAATCCTCATGTTGAAAATTTTTGGACAAGAGGGTTTTAAATCCCCCCAGCGCCCACCACTAATGTTTACCATAGCACAAGACCATAGATTATATGCACAAAAACATACTAAATATGCATGCAAATACATGCATCTAATAGCAGACGTATGCGATTAAATAAGTTAAACGGATCAGTAAATAAACACTTAAGCATAATTCGTTTTTTTCTGTTTTTTAAAATCATAATATATAATTTTATATCATAAAGTCTCAATATAGAGCCTTTTGTATTTATCTGTGTAAACTCATTTTATGTCATATGTAATTGATAAAGAAAAATTGGGGGCACTTATACGTTATTGGGTTTTTTGGGGGGGGATGTTTCGTGTAAAAAGTGGCATAATATTCCAGTAAATTGACAGACAATGACATTTTACGTTTACTTACTGGAATTACATAATACTCCCAGTAAATGCACATCCAACAAATGATTATTTTTCAAGGGAAGGACACGTGACCTAAGAAACTAATAAATCTCGAAATAGCTCCCTACTGCATGGAAAGAAATTGCTGTTGTCGATCCATACACTGAAAAACTTTGAAATTTTTTTAATACACATACAAAATGTTTATTAACTGGTAGGTTTACCGTATGTGCGATTATTCAAAGACGTCCTTCAACGTTCTATATACAGTACAGTACGGTATAACATGTACCCTCTCTTCCTTGAAAATTGTTCAGACTTTTCGCATTAATCTTCTCAAAAACGCAGCGGTGAAGATTCCTCTTCTGAAGATAATTCTCCTTTCCCGCCTTCGTCTAAGTTGTACAGAAGCAATAAAAACAACAACAACAAATTATAATAGAGTAACTAAAGAGAATTAGATCTAAATATGAAAAATAATTCGTGATGCCGGACTATTCCAGCTAACAAATAATGGAGGAGGTTTATAAAGAATCTAGCTGTTCAGTGATCGAAATTTCGCATTAAAATATTTAAGAACAAATCTTTTGCAAGTTGTTATACCTGAGCCCTTGATAACTGTTACATGATTCTATCGGTGTATGCCTAAACAAACACGCAGGGTGCGAATTGACGGGGGGGATGCCGGGGATCGTCCCCGGCTGAAGAAAGTAATATCCCTGGCTAGAGAAATATTAATGGATCCCTGCCAGGGATACTATTTATCCCCTGCTGGAGAAATGTTAAAATGAGTCTCTGTCCTTACAAATTCGACCGTACCTAAGGATTTTAAGTATTGAAAATAGAAATTCTTTTTGTTTACTAGACAAAGGAGCAAGTCTCAAACATCCCTTTGAAATAGATATATACATGCCTGATGCCACTTCTCATTCTGCAACTGGGTCAGGTTTCAAATTAAGACTGCGAAATGATCGAACAAGCGCTACTCTGCCGCGAGCCGAATTTGAGGGTAGACGAGAATCACTGTGCATAAAAAATCGGTGGTCGACTTTTATTTGAATTTAAGTCCCTTCCCAGACATGTTGGCCAATGCATTTGTCATGTAATACCTAATATATTATGTGAGTGGAGCATTTTACGCCTTCCCTCCTTTTTTTTTTTTCTTCTTTTCAAATGTCCCCTCCTGGAGAATGTTTTCTTTCAAATGTCCCCCCGCTGGAGAAAATGTTCAATTCGCACCCTGCAAACACGGGCTGTGATGAAATTGCAAACGGCAAGTTCATACACTTTACTAGTTAAAGAGTCATTCACAGCAAATTGTGGCAATTTTAGACTCTTCCTTCGAAGCTCAGATCCGCATTTTGCCGAAGTCCGGATATGCAAATTACAAAACCGATTAGACGGTAGCGAAGCGGTTATGATCCCAGCCCATCGCGGTACGCAGGATGAGTGAATTTAGTGATCTTTTTTTTTATTTATTTATTAAATAAGAGTAATCCTCTTCTTTTTTTAACGCTTTTAATACTTGTTTGTTAGTACTGTGGATAAATATCTAAATAGCAGGAATAACTCTTTAATAGGGATGCACAACGACCAACGTATTTTAGGCGTATTTTGAAACCGTTCTTAGTTTGAGATAGAGCAAAGTAAGTATGCACTGTTGAAGCTTATAAAATTGTGTTTCTCGTGAAAATTAAGCGTATGTAATATTTATAACTCTTTTGAAGGGCCGCTCAAACTAATTCTATTGTTTTACGCTTTATCGGCAGTCATAATTTTGAGACTTTCATCAATCTTATATGAACAAAATAGCTATCATAAACTAATGTATAAATAAATTGTTTAAAACATGTATTTTTGTCTTATTTGCTTTAACTGTTTGCTTACTTCGTTATGACGGCATAGCGACAGATATTCCATTAATGTTCTTCTGCCAGAAAACAACGGTGGGAACAGAAAGGGAATGTCTGCCTTTCAGAAAAAGGAAAACGTCAATTATTCAAATTAGAGGAAATACATTTTCCTCTTTTTTAGAATCAACCTTTTTTTTTATATTACTTCTTAAAGATTTCCTCTTCCGTTCTTTAAATTTCTTAGGAATTCAGAAATTAGATGATTAGAAATTTACTATTTTTACGTCACATATTATCCCTCTCAAATATTAGATACTTTCCTAAAGACATCTCCCTCTTCTTCATAAAATTTTTTCTACAAGAAAGACATTCTTTGTCTTTCTTCAGATTCTTTTGAAATTTAGAAATGTAGAAATTAGATTTCCCTGTTTTCTTGAGGAAGGACATGTTAATTGTTCGCTGCGAAGTTGTACACGTGCAAATAAGATTGTGTTAACCTCCTTAACGAGATGTGCCCCCCTCCCTCCTAGGGATGGACGCGAGACGAAAAATAAGCGTCTCGCGTCGCGCAAAATAGCCTAAAAGCTTGTCTCGCAAAAATCCCTATATCGTAATGTTAAAAATGTGTGTCTCGTCTCGCAAAAAAGCTGTAAATCTCTGTCTCGTCTTGCAAAAATGTCGTCTCGCGTCCATCCCTACTCCCTCCCCCTAAAAAAAAAAAGCCCTACGGAAATATGATTAAGTAGAACACATTTGTGTGTTGCTATAAAAATAAAATTTGCCTGATAACCTTAGGAATGTTTTTTTATTTGTTCTCTGCTTATATGTAAGATAGTGTTTGGCTAATACGATATTTGTCATTTGGTGAAACGACGAGTTATGTGAATGTTTTAGGTGTGGAAAAACGAAGAATGCGAAGGAATTTGAATTGCAATCCGACACTATAATAAACACAGATACAGCAAAACAAAACAAAACAAAAAAAAAAAACAGTAGAAGACAACATTTTATTGTTGTGTTGGAACATGCATTCAGGTGCTTGTTCACAAGGAACCGCTTATAAATCCACGTCAAAGAAAGGACAAGCACAAGGGGGGGGGGAAACAAATGTCTTGGGGTAGGACTTTTCTAGGTGTCTAGTACGTATTAACGTTACAACTGGAGAAAATCGCCCAAAACTCCAGATCGATGGCCGCGCGAGAGGACAGAACCCTGTTCCTCTAATTAAGCCGTCTCCCAATGTCAGTGGCTTTAACCACTGTGTTACACATTGGTAATATTTAAAAAAAGAGATTTGATTATTATCACTTTGTTGACAAAAATCGAAACTTCGAGAAGAGAAAGTCTCAGACTATAGCCTCAGACTATTGCCTTTCCCTTTCTGGAAACGTTATGTATGTTTATTAAAACGCACAAAAGAAGGATTTCGTTCGAACATCCAGCTAGATTATGTAGTAAATAGTAACAAGAAGAAAATCTCTTATTCGTTTTTGTGCATAGTTACAGGAAACTGGTTTCTAATCGAATGTACTCTAACTCAGTGATTTTGCAACTAAGTTAACCACAAATGGTTTCCCGTGATTCATTCATGACATTGCATATCTCCGTCAATCAACTGAATTCCTTTTTTCTTTCGGCTTCCTCGATCAGTACAATCACCGTTTCGCTGGATAGGGAAAAAAAAAAAAAAAAAAAAAAAAAAAAAAAAACTTTCCTCATCAATGAATGAAAACCCAGAGAACTGAGTCTTTAACCCTTTGAGGCTCAACCCTTTCCCAATACTGAAAAAAGGGAAGCCGTTGCCATCGCTCGACTTAACTACCAGCAAGATGGCGGACGATCGAAACGTTCAACGCGTGCCACAGATCTAGAGACCCTTTTTTGACGACAGCTGGCTGTGCGGCAGAGCCAGCTGCCGCAAGTCACTTTTTTCAGCATTGGGCAATCTGTCTAGCTGTTCTCGCATTCTTCCATTTTTCAGCAGATGTGAGTGCTGTTAAAATAATAGTGACAGCTTTTTTTACGGGAAATGACGTGCTAAAAAGTAAAGGATCCTCATGGAGCTATGTGACCCTCAGCTATTCTTATAGAAATCAAAACTATTCTTCGTGACTGGCAACAGTCAAAGCGTCAGAGTTTGGTGTTCCCAGAGCGGGAACACTGCGCGTTAAAGGGTTAAATTTCTACGAGAGATAAAATTTTATTTGGTGCGTAGTTTAAATAATTACAAGTAGTTTAGTGTATAAAGGCACCATTTAATATCGCCACAGAGAATGGTTTTGTATTTTTACTTCTTTCTTGTTGGAAGTAAATTTTACAGTTGAAATTGATGGAGAAACCCAGAGTGTTTGATCCAGAGAGCGGACTAACGTTGAAGGTGGCTTCGGGGCGGTCTACCAATTTTTGGGGCTTATCTTCAAGTGTGTATTTTATAAATCAAAATTCAAATTCTTCAGCAAACATTGATGAGTATATTACATAAATTATATAAAATATGCTATACATAAATTAACTTTGTAAAAGGTTTACATTGCTATATTTTGTATTGCCCTCTTTAAAATAAAAGCGTTTAAAAATTTAACAAAATCATAAAGAGTATGCTCTAAGGCGATTCCATGGAAACTCATATGCTACATTTTTGAAAAATCGCATTTTTAAACTGACGCAATAAAAAAAAATCTGGAGTGACTCCACTCGACTTTCCGAACACTTACGATTAAGATCATTACCAAGCATTTAAATAAATTTTAATCGATGAATCATTCAAACATATATACCAAATTGAAGCTCGATCGAATGTACCGTTTAAACGCTAGCGCACTTTCAAGAATTTCTCCCCATAGGCCATAATGTAAAAGAAATCTTTGTCGTAGCCCTGTAGAAAAACTATAAGTCCTATAAACATCAAAATCAATACCGGTCTTACAATGGTGGTTTATAACATGTATACCCAATTTGAGCTCAATCGAATGTACCGTTTAAACGCTAGCGCACTTTCAAGAATTTCTCCCCATAGGCCATAATGTAAAAGAAATCTTTATTTTATCCCTGTAGAAAAACTGTAAGTCCTATACACATCAAAATCAATACAGATCTTGCGACGGTGGTTTATAACATGTATACCCAATTTGAGCTCAATCGAATGTACCGTTTAAACGCTAGCGCACTTTCCAGAATTTTCCTCCATAGGCCATAATGTAAAAGAAATCTTTGTCGTAGCCCTGTAGAAAAACTGTAAGTCCTATACACACCAAAATCAAGTACCGGTCTTGCGACGGTGGTTTATAACATATATACCCAATTTGAGCTCAATCGCATGCCCTGTTCAGGAGCTATCGTGTTCACTCACATACACACAAACACACATACACACACACACACACATACACACATACATACATACATCTCGTAAAAATAGCATAAATGAATTCAGAAGACCTCAAAACGTGTCAATACACCAAAATCTCGAAATCGAATTTTTTCATGATTACAATACTTTCCTTACATGGTACATGTTCGGAAAGTAAAAATGCACTTATTTTCTTTCAACAAAATTCATGCTGATTAGAAATTACTAAATTATTAAAAATCTTATAGCTAATTAATTTTATGAAATATTAATTAAAATTGCTTAGCAACTCATACTTAAAAAAAAAAAAAAGACATTGACTTTTCTGCCCATACTTCAGAGTTGTATTTCTGCTAAAATTCTACTTCTCAAGTGATGTAAACTTTATGCTCCTCTCTTATCACAAAACATCATTTAGTTTTGTATATAAAATTGGTTATTGAATTAAGATATACTAAGTGTATGGTAACTTATGCCACACAACTGGGTAACTCAGGTTACAGCGTAGATGTCTGACTTTCTGATGTCTGATTTTGAAGTGCTACCATTCTGATAAAAATAAACTTTTACACAAAATAAACTGTTGCCAACACAGCTACAACAGTTCTGAATAATTTCTCTTACAATTTATTAAAAAATAAAAATATTCTTTTTGGTAGTCATGTCCCTGTTCATATGGAATCGTCCTTTATGAAGTCGTATTATGTTTTAAAATACATTTGCATTACTTTCTTTGGACACTCTGTATATTTGGATGAAAACTATGATGATTTCTCTTTGATTCTTGAGAAAATCACCTATCAAGAACATTGTTGGATGGTTTGTGGAGATTTCAAGATACTAACCATTTTATTGAGACAGTAAGCAGGTTACACCAAATATTCTTGCTTAATGTGTTTCTCTGACAGTTGAGCCAGAGAGTTCCATTCAACCAAAACTAACTGGCCACTTAGAAGTGTCATAAGCCCAGCCGAAAAAAAAATTCATAACTACAAACGTGGCTCCGACAGAAAAGGTTTCATTACCACCTCTTCATTTAAAATTAGGGCTTACGAAAAAGACGGAGAACGCTTCAGACACATCTGCGTTCCAAGATCGCAGAACTGTCAGTTGCAAAGTTGAGAGCGGGAATTTTTACAGGCTCCGACTTACGAACACTGCTACCCGATCCCCTCTTTTTAAAAACTGTGAAGGAAAAAGGAAAGGAAGCATGGAACTCTTTTACGGATGCACTTCACAGGTGTTTGAAGAATACTAAAGACCTTCTCTACAAAACCATTGAACTTCATAGGCATGTTGGCTGCCTATGAAGTTCAAGGATGAAGATGAGCTTAAAAGTTTATTTTCTACACTCCCCTATTGACTATATTCCCGAAAACTCAGGAGTATGTAATGAGGAGCAAGGTGAGAGGTGTGAGACACCCACTGGAGGGGCCGACCCGAAGGTTTACGGCATAAAATCCCTTCAGGGAAGAATTTATTCATTTATCGCTTATTTTTACATACTATGCCGCTGGGGCACGCAGAACCCCAACGGCAGACAGTAAACAATATTAGTACAATCGTAAATTACAGACATGATATGACACATGACATGATAAAACATATGTATACACACATATACACATGATAAAACATACATATACACACATATACACTTACACACATATATATACATATACATATATATACCTATTGTACCCCAGGAGAATGGCAGATCAATGATATTTAAATTTAATAGTGCTATAGTGTTCTATAAGCTTATTATAATTTACTTTTATTAGATTCATTATGTTTGGCAATTGGATAATTTGCATAAAATTTTTATATGGATCTATTGAGTTATTTCTTCTTATTTTATTAGGCATTAGGGGGCAGTCCCCAAAGATATAAAGCAGGGGATCCCCTGTCTGATCCCTGTCAATCCGATAGCATACTGACGTCCCAATGAAGATGGGACGTCAGTATGCTATCGGATTATCACAGCAGGATCATGCAAAATGTGAATATCCCGATCGGATAAATGTTCCAATATGAAGCCGGACTATGGCTGGCCCATTCTCTACGGGTAGTCATTCCTTAAAATGCACCTAAGGCGCAAGCTCAACAGTTTTGAATTTAATTTTTTCCAGGTGACATGAAGGTTCTTCATCTTGCTTTTTAGTCTTATTTGGTTTGCCACTACAAAAGCTCTTTATGTAGGAAGGATTTTTTATGCTTTTGTGGGTGTAAGCAATGGAAAATTAGAAAAACAAGAAGGAATAAATAAAAGCCATAAGGTTACTAAGTTAAAAAATAAGTAAGGATTTCCAAACCATCAGATCAAACAGGAATTAAAGGGGTGGGCGGTGGAGTGACCGCCGCCGCCGAGAAAAAAAAAGAAATTAATGTAAAAGAACCTGTTTTACTTCCATAAAATGGATGCATGTGTGAATCTTCCAACTAAAAGTCCCTCCAACAAAATTACATTTATCCTCCAAGGTGTAGTACATTTAGCTAATTGCGACTTGTGAATTAAAAAAGACCATAGACAACCTAAGGCAATTGCCAGAAATCTTGCCAACAGAGAAACTTCAAGAGAACACATGTATTCCTTTTTTTCACCTTTAAACATTTTTCATTTAATCGCACTGTATGTGTGTATCAAATATTGTCGTAAATTTTTCATTAAGTTCCCACAATCCAAATGAGCTTAAATTTTGGATAACAGTATATCTTTGCTAACAATACAAGAATTAAAAGAAAACTGGATTCCACAACTGTTTCACAATATGATTTTGGCCTTATATAACCTGTCCTGTAGATAATAGTAAGTAATTTCGTAGTCAGCCATCTTGGGTGAGGCTGCTTCTGGGCACAGTGTTGTTGTGGGGACAACAATGGCAGAGAAACAAGTCACAATGATACACTCTCATCAACAAAGAAAGTTTGTTTATCATTGTTGACAAAGCCATTGTAGCAAACAAAGCTAACTTTTATTTGTAGTATTCTCAACAATCTTTTTAAAGTTTTCTGAAATAATAACGTCTGCATCTAAACCTGTCCTGCTCTTTCCTTCGAACTAACTGAATTTATTGCTGTGTCTGTAAAGAATTTCGGGTCCATTGATTGAAAATGGCCTTTAAAGCCTTCCTCGCAACTGAAAGGTTCATTAAAAGATGCCTCAGGTACTTGTTTCAATATTGTTCTTTCTTCATTACAGTTTTCACCATAGTATGCGAAACTAGGGTGCTTATTGGTCATAGGAATCAAGAGATGGCATTTGCTTTACTGATGTCATCCATACGAGCATTCGTTTAATGAATTCCAATTCTTTCTCGTCAATATCTTTTGCAATAAAAAAATGCCATTCCTCATCGGGAACCTCCTGACACATTTCAGAATCTTGAGTTACCGCCCACTCTATATATTGAAAGGGTTATGTTTTTGTAAAAATCATTATTGTATACCACAAAAACAGATTCATCCGGTCAATTTATTCTTTTCTACTAATTGTTCGATATTGCCTAATGATCAATTAAAAAATCGCCAAGGAATGATTACTATTAAAACTGCGAAAATAAAACTTAATGATGTTTCGATGGTCTAGTTTGCAATACGGAAAAAGGAATGATTTGAAAAAGGACTTGATCTATTCCTGAAGCGCATGAAATAAAAGTGTCGCTTTCTCACATTCTTCTTTCAAAATTTATACTACCTGCCTTTAATTGTTTTTGTTACGTCTCGTTTGCTCTTAAGAACGGATAAAAATTAAAGCTGGGGAAAACATTTTTAAAAAAGTGTGTCTGGTAAGATGACTAGTTGAAAATTATTCGCCATCTTTCCCCTTCACGCCATTTTTACAAAACCAACGTTTATGAGTAACTAAAAAAACATCTTTAAACATGGATCTACTATAAATTTGCACGCAATAAGTCGAGAATTCAGAATATTTCAGTGAGACAGTAAAAGACTTCTGATTCCTTACATTGATATGATCAAATCTTAGACTAACACCCTTCGAAAATGAACTTTTGTTTATAAAGTCCTCTAAACTTCAAATACAAGTGGCTATCCTAATTCTAGTCTTAGATCACCAACGCGTGTTTATTATGCTGACCAAGACGTGCTGCTATCTGTGAAAACCTGAGAGAAATTTTGAATTCGTCGTCTTGTCCAATGCGCCTTCTTACCCTGCCTTCCCCACAGCGCATTTAAAATTTGGTTGTAGCAAAAAGTTTTCGGGTACCAAACCATCGATCAGGTTGTATGTCCACGTACACAGATTCGTTTGAATGCTAATAGCTACACGTGTAGTGAGCAAAAATGCTGTGGATTGACGATAGCCACACAAGGAGGTACACTGCAAGGACTTCCAGCCTCTTTTCAACAACTTGTAGGGTAGATGAAAACGTTTTATGGAGGTGCGACGAGGTTGATTACCCTTTTCGCGCCGACTGTCACGTATACGTGCCAGTAAGAAACGCACTCAGTTTTCGGCCGACACGCTGGCGTGCCAGAGCGTTTCCTCGTTCACCCCCGGCCGTCACACAATTGTGCCAGTGTCCTGGAACGTTTTAAAAACTATAACTTTTGGCACAAGATGACATTGTATGTCCATGCGGTAACAGATACATGTAGATTTGATCTTCTACTCAGAATGGGAGTAGCATGACTCACATACACGTGGTTTTTGATAATATAAACGTAAGTTGAAAGGAATGTTTCTGAATGGTATACTTTATGACGGCTCTATAAATTCGTACGTGGTATTTCTTTATAGTAAGCAGGGAGTTTTATTTTCGCTACAGCGTTGGGTATTACGGTTTGCAGTCTAGTTTTTAGTGGATAATTAGATCTAGTAGACGTGGATTTTTTCTCATTTTACAGTTAGAATGTCGAAGCTTCGAAAGTGTTAGAGCTTGAAATAGCAGAAATGGCGCAAAATATTTGAAATTATGAGATATTGATTCTGAAGCAGATTCGGATAGTACTGATAGTGACACTATAATATATTCTGATTGTTATGTTCATGGATTTAGGCTTACTCACGAAAAACTCTCCGGCCCTGGACAGGCATTTGCGAAAGAGACTGCCGGCCTCAGCGATAAGCGCGCGTTTGCGCTTCCCGTTGCGAAAGGGTTAAAAATCGTTGTAACTGCGACATTCAAATAAAGTTCTAACTTCAGAAGCAATTGCTAGCAGCCACATTACATTTTCTTCACACCGTGTTCTGTAACGGAGAGTGTGACTCAAAAGCATATCGTGCTTTTTTGGCAATGTTTTTAGGATAATGTTTTTTTTTTTTTTTCTCTTCTCGTCTAGTTGCTGTGGTTGTATAGAAAAAGAGGAAGAAAAAGATGAACGAGTTGAAAAATTTCAAGAAGACATTGCCGTAATAAATATGTGAGTAGAATCAAATGGATCGTTTGTTTTCGAAGTCAGTTACATGATTTAGACGTTGATCCAGGCAGAAACATGATTGGCTTTCCAGAAATGACCTACCTGTTCCCTTGTAACAGAAAAAGGTCCATAAATTAATTAAGAATTTTGTAAATGAAACATAGAAATAAAAAATAATAGAAAATGCACTGTGCTGAACATTTCATAAATAAATTTCTTAGCATTCGAGTCTTTAAAAGATAAATCACCATTCAACAGCTCTCAATAGAAAATTCTCTCAGTAAAATAAACTTGTTATGACGTAATTAAAAATTTTCAGTAAATTCATTTTAAATTTAAAAAAAATATTTTTTTTTCTTCTTCTCAGATAAATCAGTAAATTATTCTATAGTACGAATGGCATTTTTAAAAACTTATTGAAAAAATGTCATGAAATTTTGATCCAACAAATACTAAACATAAATAAGGTGCACGACGTGCGATTCAGAAACCTGTTGACGCTCTTACCAAAAGTCTTTACAGCTGTCCACAAGTTTGGCGAGTTCTTCGCTAAAAGAAAGTTTCTAAATCGGGAACAAGGTGGGTGACACGTCTTTCATCGGGCAAACATTCGCGAAGTCTTAATGTAGAATTGATAATGTTTTCAGATTCAGCATATTTCAACTGTTCCTTTTATTTATGCAGATATATCGAAAATGCCGTGGCATGTCTGGAAGAAACTGAAACTCTTTTTAAGGAACTTTGCAAGTCCGCACCAAGGAAGTTTCTTTCTCCTTACTTGAATGTTCCTAGCTACAAAACTGATCTGAGGAAACGAGTGAAGAAAATAATTTTCCGGCCAGGTCAAAGACTTCAAGACTTGCTGTTTACGAAAAGCGAAATATTTTATGAAAATTTTGGGCTGGAAGAAGAACATCTCTTTGAACTTTATGAATTTGTACGTTATGCAAATATCGTTTTGGAGAAAGTATTCGAAATAAGAAAGGAAATTTTGGCGTGTAAGTATGAATGTTTGAATGCGCGCATAAAAAAAACATATCTGGACCTAGCAGCTTTCTAAGGGAATAACAGGTTCAGTATTAAACTTATGGGAAATTGTTGTTTTTCTCTAGTAGCGCAATTGGTCAAAAACGTTCAAAAACCTTTTCTGAACATTTTTGACTAGTTGTGCTACTATCGATGTTTATACAAATATACCATTACAGTTAAAATCAACTTCACTTTTAACGACATTTTTATTTGATGAAAGCAACGTTTTAATCACAAATTTTTCTGTGGAATTAAGTTATAATAGAATATCACTTTAACGAATGTTTGAGGACAACGTATTTTCGGTCATTCGACGTTCGTTATGAGGCTATTTATTTCACTGCACCCGAGCTGTCCGGGATGGAGTGGCTAGAAAACTATTCAATCGAACCAGAGATCCCATTTTGGTATCCGGCGTGGTTATGGGTATGAGAGTATAGGATTCGTCCGTCCGTTTATAGGAGGATACTCTGGTCCACGTACAGGCGCGCACACAGGATTTTTGGCTGGGGGGGGTCCAACTTTTACAGTTTGGGGGGGTCCGACTTTTAGGGATGTTCCTGATTGACAAAAAGACAGTGATGAAAGAGCTCGTTTTCATTAGATGGAATTCATCAAAACTTGTCCCATCCAGTTCCCTAAGAATACACTACACAGTACAATAGGAAGCAAAGTAATAGTTGTACAGTTTTGAGAACAAGATGGTGTTTTATGTTCGCTTTCAGTTCGTTTTTAAAAAGTTGAGGAAAACGAGAAAAAAATTTCTTCTTTTATTTATTAGAACTGAAACTATTGCTACCTTCTTTTGGAATCATTTTTTTACTATAGATATAGGGTAATAATCAATCGAAAAAAAAATCAAAGCCGATGGGGGGGGGTCCAGACCCCCTGGACCCCCCCTTGTGTGCGCCACTGTATGTCTCCATAACAAAGTGCCTAGTACTTACTGACTGGTAGTGCGCCATGCCTATAAACGGTAGTGCTCGCTGTTAGGGAAAAAACCCTACATATCATTTTCCAGGAGAAAATGTAGCCTAAATCTCATAAGTAATTATTCTTATTTATTTATGCTTACTCATATTTAAGTAATTATGCTTGTTCAAAGTATTCACTAAATGCCAGTTATCATATCCAGAGAGTATATTTATGTTACATGTAAATTAAAACAGATATTTAGTTTACAAACCTTAGTTTGTTGTACTCTTTGTAACCAAAGCTTGTGAATAGATTCCGGAAAACTTCACTATCATTGAACAGTAGTGAAAAGATTTGTAAAAATGTTCTGAGAATGGCCCCCAATTATATTTCGTTTCTAATTACTTATGAAGAAGATCGTTTTTTGGGGGTATGATTATAAATACTTTAAAGTAATGTAATATTGTGGTAGAACGTTGAGATGTACTACAATAATCCATGTATATCACTTTAACGAAGAAAAGTAGAAGAGCAAAAGTTTTATTTTACTTCTATAAACGATGCATAATTAAAGGACGGTGGTGGGTGGGAGACGTTTAGCTATGTTGGTCAGAAAGTGGTTTAGTTATGGAAAGATCATTTAACTATATCTCTCATGAGAAGTTAAAATTTCATCGAACAATGATTTTGAAATCGGCGAAAAGTTGAACCTGCCATTATAAAGGAACTTCGAAAAGAAAGCCAATAAGTATCTTCATACAAATGAAGCCAAAATACCGCAGGATATTCTTAATAAACGCAGGCCTAGCACAAAGTATTTAAAATCGACCTAAACAAAATAAATATCTTCTTCATAGGTACCTTTTGAAAAGTGATTATGAACAGATGTACAGAAACGCTGTCTGGATCCTGCACTGTACTCTCATTGTGATTAGTTTTAGTGTCTCCTTTGCTAACCGGCAGATGAGCTATATATTTATCAAACGCCCTGTATATCGTGGAGTAGTTGATGAAATTGAACAGAACGCCTTCCTCATCAGTCATTATATACTAAAAGAACTTCTAAATTTTATTCATGAATTTTTTACTGAAAGGTACTCTTCATAGAACGTATATTAAGAATAGGAGAATTGAGGATTTGAGCGTTGCTGTAATGACATTGGGTTCTCTAACTATAAACAATGCTTCATTTGTGAAGTGACAGAGCATCAGGAACGACAACTGTGACTCGATCACATCCTATATGTTTTTTGACTATACTATGGATCTTTATTACTTGCTGTGAGTTACATTATTACTTTTTTGTCTCTTTCAGATGTTAAACTTCTCCGAAGTATGAACTTTTTCGTAGAACTGTTTGGTCTCTTGAAATAAATCAAGAGGAAAACAGCATTTTATGTTTATTCCACGAAATTTTTATCCGTTTTGAAATTACCTTTCATAAAATTTTAAATCATGCAGTTTGTCTCTTACTTAGCTGAAATTTTGTACAGATTGAAGCTTTTTCACTTCAATAAAAACCTTTATACTGACTATCTTATTTAATTTTTTCCACTTTTTTACTTCACCAATCATTTAACAGTTTACTTATCCATTGACTACCAGCCATTGCATTTTAGAAACACCGCGTCGTTTCGTTTAATTGTTATTGCTAGACGCGTGCCAATTTCGTTTCGTTGGTTCAAACAGTTTCCTGTGTTCCTCGGAAAGCAAGTAACAAAGTCCCATACGAAATGGGACTTCGATAATTAAACAACAGTACATGTGTACAATAAAGTTTGATTAACCATCAGCTATTATTTTAAACTGTAAGAAATACTTGCATTTTTACTGAACATATTTGCTGTAAAATATTACTGCACAAGTGCTGTGCAGCTTTTGCAATACAGGACTGTGTGCTTTAAATCCACTCACGAAATGACGAGAAGACGCGTCACAGTCTAAAAACCTGGACATGCAGACATGCTGCAATCCTGCGAAACAATTAAAAAAAAATTCAGATGGAAGAAAATGTAAATTCCACTCTATTTGAGCCCAATTTTTAAATGAGAACAATTTTATGATGTGTTTTGTGTCATGCCAAACCAACGGGATAGGCATCTGCCGACAGGGAGCGGGGAATGCTTTGGCCAGATGACATTTTGAGGGGTTCTAACGCGAATTCACGTTACATTTGGAGAAAACCACCCAAAACTCCACACTAGTTTGACAGTCGCGTGGTAGGCCGGAGCGCGAGACTTTGACGATGTTCTGCGACTTAACCACTCGGTAATAGTGGGACCCTCAATTTCACGAATATTTTACATTCGGAATGTAAAGCAATATAAAATAACGATATTTTTAAAGTAAAATAGCAGCAAGTAAGTACTAGCACTGTATTATATTTCCTAAATGATCGAATTGTCCTCATTTTCAAGTATTTCGCTTGTAAAATGAAAATAGTGTCACATTATTTCCACCAGCTTATAGAATTTGTAACTTTATTTTTAACCCATTAAGCGCCAAATTCCCGTTACGGGAACATCTATTATATATTTTTTTTCTTAAAATATTTTAACGCAATTTACGAAATACACATTTTATATAAAAATTTATACTATATAACACACCCTGTAGTGTAAATGTTTATATAAAATGTGTATTTTGTAACTGCGTTAAAATATTTTAAGAAAAAAAATATATAATAGATGTTCCCGTAACGGGAGTTTGGCGCTTAATGGGTTAAATGAACGTCTTTATGAAATGGTTTTGGACTCAAAAAATTTACTGAGAAAATTGCAATATAAACTTAAATAGGCGTAAAACATTCAGATTTCCGTATAACGAATTCTCCTCTATAAGGAAATTTTCAAGTGGAATAGAGCGGGGAGATTCTGTTGTATTTCATTCGTTGATACGGAATATCCGCTAAAGTTTAGGAAAAACTAATGTCCTTCCTTTCCATAAATTTCAACAAGCTTTTTTTCTGAATTTTTCAAAAGTATTGAATCAGATGAATTTCTAACTAAGCATAGGTTTTTTACTTGCTCAATCTTCAAGCGAGGACTTTATAGACAATCTTTTTATTCTTATAGCCACCCTCCCGCGTTTTTCACGCCTACCTTCCTTGGAGTATTCTATTCCAAATGTTCTGAAATCTGTTTCTAGGTATTCGTGCGGTGTTGTACCGTGCAGCAATAATTTTATGGATATCTTTGTTCTTCTTTGAGATCGCGCAGAATGAGTGAAGAAAGAAAAAAAAAATAGGTTTAGGCATCCCGGCCCCCTATAAGTAACGAATTTTGGAAAAAATGCTGTCCAGTCAAGCACCTACGCTAAGAAAGCTCACACACGCGTTGGCCAGGCAAAATATTGACACACGAATATAAATGAGAATATACATAGCATTACACGAATATACATAGCTTTCGGGCTGTGCACCTAATATTTTGTTTTAACCCTTTAACGCGCAGTGTTCCCGCTCTGGGAACACCAAACTCTGACGTTTTCACTGTTGCCAGTCAGGAAGAATAGATTGGATTTCTATAAAAATAGTTGCGGGTGTTATTGCTCAGCGAGAATCCTTTACTTTTCGGCACGTCATTTCCCGTAAAAAGATTATTTTTAACAGCACTGACATCTGCTGAAAAAATGGAAGAATGCGAGAACAGCTAGATAGATTGCCCAATGCTGAAAAAATGGCACCCGTTGCCATCGCTCGACTTAACTACCAGCAAGTAGGCGGACGATCTAAACGTTCATCCCGTGCCACAGATCTAGAGACCCTTTTTTGACGCAGACTGGCTGTCCCGGGCACAGCCAGTCTGCGTCAAAAAAAGGGTCTCTAGATCTGTGGCACGCGATGAACGTTTCGATCGTCTGCCCTCTTGCTGGTCGTTAAGTCCAGCGATGGCAGAGCCGCTGTTCTGGAATGAGAACACTCTCTGCTTCACTAGGAAATAAAACAAATATTCGAGTTAATGCATTTTCTTGAAAACATGAATTGGAGACTCTAATAAATTGAGAGTCCATTTATCACTTGTAAAGCAAAACCGATGTCCAGGTCTGAGCTTCCCCGTTTATCTCTCGACTAACTATTGGGATTGAAGAATGAAAATATTTTTTTTTTCATTTAGAGAATATAGCCAAAAAATAAATAAAAAATAAAAAACCTGTTTGTCACCAACCAAATGTTTCGGCGGGTGGCTTTTCCAAATGCTTCCCTCTGACTTGGTGGTTATCAATCAAAGCTGAGGGTGTTTTTTTTATGGGGGAAGTGATCATGCGTGCGATGTGCATAAAACTGAATGTGAGATTAAATGAATGAGCAACAAAAAATATAAATCATGTCAAGCTTATCGATTATAAACATTTTCCAACACAACACTCTCTTTGCGCCAAAATGGGTGATGTGTAGTCTTCAAATTCTATCGATATTTTAGAGCTATTCTTAAAAAAATATTCGTAAATCACTATTCAAGCAATTTTGCGACACCCTGTAAAAGAGCTGTAAAAGTTACCTCCATGCATTTACTGAATAGTCAACTGTTATAAATGCTCATAGGCTTATTGTATTGAGCTCGAAATGGATGAATGCCTCTCAACTGCCATGGACCGTCATGAATCGGAGTTCATATGAGTGTTCCTGTAGAAGAATTATAAGTGCTACAGATACTGTTTTCCACGGAGACCCTTTATGAGGGAGTTGTCGGAGGACGATTAAGAGAAACGTTCCCTCGGCCGCTCACATGACGTATAGTGTACAAAAGGTATTTGAGAAAAACTGACGGACAACTGGAATACACAAAAAGGCTGCACTTTATTGTAGGTATCTTCACAAAACAGTTAATAAAGAAGCAAGTTCAATTACGCACCGCACATTGCTTCATAAAAAAATAAATCCAGGAACAAATCTAATTGTTCCGGCCACACGGCATGCCGGAGTTCCATAAAGAAAACGAACACAACCTCCTCTGACGGAGAGCAATCGAGAAGTCTTGTCAAATCTTCCTACAAAACTGCCAGCTCTCTACAGGTTGGCGAGTAAAATATGAGCACTCATAAGCCACTGCCCCACGTGACAAACACCGTCCGGTAGGCGTAAACAATATAAAAATTTGAAACAAACGGATTAAATGATTGATGCCAAGACAGAAGTGCCAGAATTTGGCGGATGCCAATACGTAAGGCTACAACCCCGTGCGAAAACACCGACGGAAGACCGGGAGACGCTATGAACTAACACAGCATATGCTAAAGCGAAATTAATTTAGAAGGGAAACCCCGAAAAATCCCAGACATAGCGTCGCGCAAAAGGAAAGAATATTTTATCAAGCCGAAAAACAGAGTGAAGAGAGATTAATACGGGAAACGAAATTTTGATTTAGAAAGACGAAACATAGGAACATTATTTTAAGACGCGAAAAATATGTGAACTTCGTCACATATATCTCTCCACAGCCCAACAAAAAAATTTTGACGCCAGAAAATTTTTTTAAACAAAGAACTTTAACCCTTGAATTAAACAGAAAGCCTAACATGCAGCGCTTATGAGGGCTCATCACAAAAATACAATACCAAATAACATAACAAATTATAAAATACATCACAAAATACCATTTGCAAAAATATCAACAATATTCTGCTACAAATAAAAAGAATATAAAACGACAAACGAAAACAATATAAATATTCAATTATCCATTACATATCAAAATTACACATGTGCAAAAACTAAAGAAAAATAACCTTGAATATTCAAAATAATATATGTACATATGACGTCATAAATGTGAGATCTCTTTATGAAAACAACTTTGCAGAAAACATTGCAGATAACTTCGCAGATAACTTTGCAGATAACATTGCAGATAACTTTGCAGATAACATTGCAGATAGCTTTGCACGTGCAAAAACATTTACTTTCAAAGTCCTTTGCATTATAAACGTCCATGCAAAATAAGAAATGAAAGTTTCTCAATATTAATAACAAATCTCAAATATACTTAGTGCACTTAATCAGGTTTAAATTTTAAAATAAAGTTCAAAGATGAAGCTTCTAATTAAATGAATGTCAAAGAAGATTCTAATAAAAGTCATGACATAATTTAAATAAATCAAGTCAAAATGATTGCAATCAAATACCTGAAATGTGTCCAATGCAATTTAGTTGCAGTACAGGTATTGCTATCAACTTTCAAAACAAACTCTCTCTTTTTCCTTAAAGTTTGTTTATTTATTTATTAATATATTATTTTTTTTTAATATCAAACACAATTTACTTCGTGAAAAACATAATAAAAACTTTCAATGAATAAAATATCAAAACATATATAAATATATTTTTTTTAAACATGAGCTTCAAAACAAATTAAGATTTTTGTGACCAAAAACAGGAAACTTTAAAACAGACGAAACATGAACATAAACAATATTTGCAAAAAAAAATGGTAAACACAAAAGAAAAATGTATGTTTGTGTGTGTAAAGAAGGTGCAGGTTAGAAAAACCCATTAAATTGTGTAGAAAAGAAATGATTACCGACAACCGTAAGCTCACCTAAGAAAACTATTGTTCCTCTTTTTTTTTTTTTAATATTAACAACAACTTGATTAACTAAGTTTCATGAAAAAGAGATACATATCATACAGTATACTGAAGTGTACATCTTTAAAAATATACTGGACCAGCCATATACAAACAAGATATTATACAACAGTGTACAAAGCAAGGAAGTGTCTGTGGGTACCTTCACAAACACGCCATTACTAAAACGAAAACATGCATCTACTTTCTAGGTCTTAAATTATACTGATTATGTGAAGTTGTAGGTAGATTAAAATTATCTGTAAAACCATTATGGTAGTGATTATTACTATGTAAAGAAAGATATTCAGAACGTGGAGGAGCTAAAATTAATCTATCAATATGTACTCTCTGAGGTTCGAGATGGGGAGCTTGCAAACGTCTAATAGAGAAAGAAACAGGTGAGTGTTTTTCAGTGATTACATAAGGACCTGTGAATTTAGGTTTAAATTTATCCAAAGACTTTTTATAAACAATGTCATTTACATTTAAATCTCTGAGCCTAGCATGTTGTGAGTGTCTCTGAAAGCGAATCGTTTGTGAAGAAATAATGTTTTGATAAGCTTTCTTATAAATAGAGTCTAATTCTTGCATTAATTTATAAGTGTGTATGTCATTAAGATTTGGCGGAGTTGTCTCAAAATTAAATGTGTCAAAAATAAGTGATAATTCTCTGCCAAAATGTAATAAATTGGGTGTAAAACCAGTAGTTGAATGTGTTGAACCATTATACAAAGATTTGTGAATTAAAATTGCATGTTCGAAGTTGTGGCCATCAAGTAATAAAGAATTTACAGAGTATTTAATGGAAGTATTTATGCGTTCAGCAATCGAATTACATTGTGGATGACCAGCCGAAGAATGATTAATTTTTATACCAAGTTTGTCATGAAAATGATTATAAATTGAGGCAACAAACTGTGGCCCTAAATCTGACAAAATCACTGCAGGACGGCCAAAAGTTGTAAAATATTTAAAAAGAGCCTCGACTATTACATTAGCAGACGTAGAAGTAAGAGGCACAAGCTCCATATGGCGAGAGAAATGATCAGTGATTGTTAGAACAGTACGACCATTACTGAAGGGACCAACAAGGTCAATAGCAATAGTATGTCCTGGATAAGTTGGTGTGTATGTTTGTTGTAAAGGAGCAGGTCGAGTAGGATGATGTTTCACCTGTAAACATACAGTACAAGAGGCAACAAAATTGACAGTATCAGTATAAATACCTTTCCAAAAATACTTCCTTGTTAGAAATTCGTAAGTCTTTTTTAAACCATAATGTGACAGATGAGAAATTGTTAAAGCTTTTGCTTTTAACGAATGTGGAACAACAATTACATGATGATAAGTTTGATTATGAACATTATACTTTTCACACATCAATAACATAGTTTCTGGATGAATAAAAAAGGCAGGATGAGTTGCAGAGGAACCCTTACTTAAAATTTCATTATAAATGACAGACAACTCAGGATCAGCATTTTGCTCTCTGAAAAAAGTTTCATTTGAAATTTCAACAGTGGATCAGTACTATTTGAATTTTTTGTAACTAAAAAGTTCACATATTTATTATTTTTAGGAACATTATCAACAATTGGTATAACACCTTTATCATAAATTAACTGAGGATTACTGTCAAGAGTTTCAGTATTATTTTCAAAGTTGTCCCTAGATAAATAGTCAGCAAGTACATTCTTAGATCCAGCAATGTGCTGAAAACTAAATGAATATTCTGACAACTCAAGTAACCACCTTGTGATTATGTCAGCTGGGTTGGTAGTCTTTTTATATTTTTTCAAAGGAGCACTATCAGAAAGAATTATAAAATGTCTATTATACAAATAATATTTAAAGGCATTAACAGATTTATATATAGCCATTAGTTCCAACTTAAGAGCAGGATACTTTTGCTCAGCTTTATTTAACGATTTGGAAAAATAAGCAACTGGAAGTAGTTTATTACCATACATTTGTAAAAGACAAGCACTTATAGAAATGTTGGAAGCATCAGTATTTAAATAAAAAGTCTTATTCCAGTCAGGAAGTCTTACCATAGGTTCAGAGAAAAATATTTGTTGCATCTTTTGAAAATTTTGTTCATGTGTAGAAGTCCAAACAAATTTAGCTTTAGGAGTAGTTAATTGAATCAAAGGTTGAGATAACTCAGAAAATGCAGGAATTAAGTGTTTGTAAAAAGTTGCCAAACCAATAAAGCGTTTTAATTGTTTTTTTGTTGTAGGAGTTGGAAAAGAAACAACTTTTGCAATGTTACATTGAATAGGCTTGATAAAATGATTTTCAATATGAAAACCCAAATAGTTTGTTGATGTTTTATGAAAAGAACATTTAGTAGGAGCAAGTGTCAAATTATATTTACATAAAACTTTTAAAACTTTTTCAAGTTTATGTACAGTGTCTTCAAAAGAATGTGATCCTATAATAAGATCATCCTGATATGCGAAAATTCCATCTGAGTTAACCTCGTCTAGTAAAAGATCCATAAGAGCCTGAAAAGTTGAGGCAGCGGATTTCAAACCGAAAACCATTCTTTTATATTTAAATGAGCCAAACTGAGAAGTGAAAGTTAATTTATCTTGTAAATCTTTTGGTAAATCTATTTGATGATAAGCCTGTTGTAAATCTAAACTGGTGAAAAATTTATATGTTGATAGATTAGCAATAATTGTCTGAATTTTAGGTAAAGGATATGATGAACCTTGTATGACAGAATTTAACATACGCAAATCAAGGGCTAACCTATACTTCTGTTTGCCAGAAGAGTCAGGCATTTTTCTTTACTAAAATTACAGGACATGCCCATTCAGAACAGTTACGTTCAATTATACCTGCATTCAGTAATTGGTCTATTTGCTCTTTAGCTTCACTTGAAGAGCCTGTGGAATTGGAAATGGCAATGTTTTTATTGGAAAATCATTAGTAAAGTTCAACACAGGAATAACTCTGTCAGTGTGTCCTAAAGTAGACATATCTTTTGAAAAAGCAGCAAAATTGCTTAGTAATAAACTACTTAATTCACTTTGTTCATTACATTCCAAATGTGCTAAGTCAAAATCAGATGAAGTTTAATTGCTGTTTTCTTTTATTAAGCACTTCTGATGAAGGCTGTATTAAATTACACATTTGAAAATTCTCAGAATCATCGGTTAGGTCTCTTTCTTTAACTTCATCAATATCATAAATATTACAATCTTGGTATTCTTATTTAAATGAATTTCTGTTCAGATACATTATGAATAAATATAGAAAATTTTTGAGAGCACTTGTTACCATTTTTCTTTTGATTAAAGTGTTCATTTAAATAACAAGCCTCATAAGAAATGTAATTTTCAGCATCATTTGGTGAAAAAAGAAAATTATTCAGTGCTAGACTTATTATCACAACAAACCCGAGCATAAATATGCTCATCCGATTCTAAAATAAACCTTTTGACATAGATAAACAGAATTGCCATTTACTTTAATTGAATTAGGACCTTTTTCATTATTATCAGTTGCACACACATGCATATTGCTAGAGTCTTTATTATTTAGAAAATATACCTTTAAATCATTAACCATAAGACAAGAATTTTTCATATCAATTGAAATATTGTTTTCCTCTTAAAAAAGGAAAACCCAAAATACCATCAAAATGTTCATTAACTGGAATGTCAACAATATAGAAGCAGTGGTGAAAAAACATTGATTTAATTTTAAAGGTTAATTTAATACAAGCAGAGAATTTTATTTTTGAATTAATTGTAGATATAGTGACTGAAGAATCCAGGTGTTTGTAATTGATTTTAGATTTAATTTCATTAAAAACATCCCTTGTAAGCAAAGAAATAGAACTACCAGTGTCAATCAAGAATTTAAGTTTTTGTTTTATTCACCATCACTTCAATTATTGGTAATAAATTACAATCATTGTTCACGTTTGCAATAAAATATTCATTTCGTTCTTCATCTTCAAAAAAAATTATCAGATCTGTACAATATTTAGATTCAGCAATGGTAACAGGTACAATAGTCTGAGTCGAACAAGAAACGAACTCTACGCTCATTAGACTATTTTGGTAAATTTTTAGACAAAATTGGGAAATTGTCTGGTGTATGTATGAAAGAACGAGATGTGTTCCCTCCAGTCAAATCACACCTCGAAATTTAGTTTAAATTACAGTCATTAGAAAAATTTCTTCCTGTATTTCGGAAGTTGGGTCGACGACCAAAATTATTATTTTGTGGAGTATTGTGCAAAACTTTAAATTTTCTACACTGGCGTGCAGAATGATGTCTGCCGGAGCACAATTGGCAGATAATACTACTTTGACCTCTATTTCTGTCATTAATTTTGAAAAACTATATTTCTGTTTTTAAACTGTGTATTATGAGGTCTACGTTGTCTGAAAAAATTCCTTTGCTCTGGAAGCAGAAGCATTACGATTGGTGTCAGCAGAACCAGAAGTAGAATTTTTAAAAGTCAAATCATTAATTTTTGAAGCTAATTCTTCAATTTTTTCAAAAATAGCAAACACTGGGGCTTTTTGTTGATTAGCCAAAACAAAGTGATTCAGATTGTGCAATATTTTGTAATTGCTGGGCACGCACAACAGCTTTAGAATAGTCAGTTATGTTATCCTCCAAAATTTTAACTCTAATGTTAGATGGCAAAGCCGACATCAATTTAACATATTTAATATCATCAAGAGCTTGAGAATCTTTAATTTTATATACCTTAGAAACCAAAACATTTAATCGATGAACAAAAGCAGTTTACAGAGTTAAAATTTTCAAATTTCAAATTATTAAGCCTCGGTTACTGGAGCTAGAATTTCATTATTACAAAAATATTTTTCAAATTCTAATTTAATTACATCAAAATCTCTCGCTTTATTTACAAACCTCATTTTTCAATAAAAAACTGTAATGCTGGACCAATTAGTTTAGTCTTGAAATACAAAATAGTTTTTTCTTCTGACCATTTGTTTAAAGATGCTAAGTCTTCCAATATACCCAAAAGAAATGTTTTAATTCTAGCGGCATTACCATCAAATGATGGAATATTAACAGAAAAATCAGAAATTTTAGACATGTCTACAATAATAAAAATAAATGACTTACCTACAAAAATGACATAAAACACACAAAACGCAAAAATTATCCTCTTATGAATGAAAAATCAAAAACATTTATCCTTGTGACACACATAAAAAGTTCCGAATCACATTATTAAAAACACACATAATTCTGAACACCACACTCGTCTTTCGGTTTCCGCTAGAGTTGGACTCAGAAGTATCGGCGAAATACAGGAAACATAGGAACAACAAACACTGGTAGCTGAAAAACACAGGGCGGCGAAACCAGAAGAGCATCGTAACACCGGAACGGTCACTACGGAAAATGTAGACACAGAGAACCATACAAGTCTATGACTTTCGATTTCGTCATACACACCGCTGGCTAGAAGGCACAGGTATCAGCAAATTCTTTTCGGTCGCACAACGCTGGGTAATCAAAAATCCTCTAATCCCTCAGAAAAATCCGAGAAAGTTCACAGCACAAGGAGCAGTTACTGAATCACCGCAGGGAGACATCAAAATTCCGATGACATGGAGACGGGAGAGTCCGCAGAAAATTTGTTTTGCTTAAGTAGGAACAGTTCCTTTTTTTTTGCACATTCTTATTTGGCAAAAGGAAACTCCGACAGCCGGTGATGTGCCGGGAACAGTTACTCGTGAAAACGAGCTGGTCATGACGCACCAAGTTTATATGAGGGAGTTGTCGGAGGACGATTAAGAGAAACGTTCCCTCGGCCGCTCACATGACGTATAGTGTACAAAAGGTATTTGAGAAAAACTGACGGACAACTGGAATACACAAAAAGGCTGCACTTTATTGTAGGTATCTTCACAAAACAGTTATTAAAGAAGCAAGTTCAATTACGCACCGCACATTGCTTCATAAAAAAATAACACCAGGAAAAAATCTAATTGTTCCGGCCACACGGCATGCCGGAGTTCCATAAAGAAAACGAACACAACCTCCTCTGACGGAGAGCAATCGAGAAGTCTTGTCAAATCTTCCTACAAAACTGCCAGCTCTCTACAGGTTGGCGAGTATAATATGAGCACTCATAAGCCACTGCCCCACGTGACAACCACCGTCCGGTAGGCGTAAACAATATAAAAATTTGAAACAAACGGATTAAATGATTGATGCCAAGACAGAAGTGCCAGAATTTGGCGGATGCCAATACGTAAGGCTACAACCCCGTGCGAAAACACCGACGGAAGACCGGGAGACGCTATGAACTAACACAGCATATGCTAAAGCGAAATTAATTTAGAAGGGAAACCCCGAAAAATCCCAGACATAGCGTCGCGCAAAAGGAAAGAATATTTTATCAAGCCGAAAAACAGAGTGAAGAGAGATTAATACGGGAAACGAAATTTTGATTTAGAAAGACGAAACATAGGAACATTATTTTAAGACGCGAAAAATATGTGAACTTCGTCACACCCTTATTACGCGATTCTTAATATTACATATTCATGTCTCTTTGTTTTAAACACAGAATATCACTAGAATGCTTTTCAAAGAAGGATAATCCGTAGAACGTTATGTATTGGAATTTCTTTGGCTGTTCCCGCAAAAGAGCTAGATAACTGTTATAACCCTTTTCAATAGGGTTGGGTGCATACGAATAACACATATACATTTTAGAAATCCATGCCTATTTACGGACGGACAGACGGAGTAGTAAACACATTTAAATTTTTTTGGAAAGTGCTAG
This sequence comes from Cheiracanthium punctorium, assembly GCA_038373885.1. Lineage (NCBI taxonomy): Eukaryota > Metazoa > Arthropoda > Arachnida > Araneae > Cheiracanthiidae > Cheiracanthium > Cheiracanthium punctorium. The sequence continues at coordinate 48,316 of JAWZYV010020310.1, read as the reverse complement.
ATGATATCACGTAACTTCCTTTCACGTAGCAACATAAACTAAAAAGCTCAAGAAATAACTTTTGCACCCTTCTCAAAATTAATTGCGAATTTTTTTTTTTCTGCTGTACATTTCAATCGTTCAATCCGCAATCCTACTATATAGTGACGCTGATTTCTGACACACTGGATCTTTAACAATTGGGGTTGAACCAATCCATCATAAAACTTTAATCGGTGTTAATCCAAACAGATAAAAAAACATTATTTGAAAGTGCCATAATATTTGAACTTTTAAATAATGATGATCCGCTTGAAATTTTTCGTAATTACGAATAAAAATATAGAAAACAATCTGCGCTACTTTACAAGTATGAAAATCTAACCGTTTCCGCATTTTGAAGAGATTTTTCGTTATTTTCAACTCCATTTTATTTCCGAGAATAAAAAAAAAAATCACTTCAGGGATCGATTCTTAAATCCTAAGAAAACCTTCAAATATACTGTTTACCTATAAGTATTCGGACACCTGTGATAGAAAAGAAAAACTGTATTCAAAATCAATAGTTGATAGAGCCTCCACGAGAGGCAATTACAGCGTGAACCCTACGGGGCATAAGATAAATAAAAAACTTTGTAAAAAACACACATAAGATGTAACAGGTAAGTAGATACGTACGTTTCGACTAAAAATTGTTTTAGTCTTCCTCAGTCAAAGCCCTTCGTCACTAAGAACAGAGTTCCGTCTGTTCAGTGTGTTAGAGAGGGAACTCTGTTCTTAGTGACGAAGGGCTTTGACTGAGGAAGACTAAAACAAATTTTAGTCGAAACGCGTACGTATCTACTTACCTGTTACATCTTACGTGTGTTTTTTACAAAGTTTTTTATTTACCTTATTGTTTAACACCAGTATTTTGAGTGTTTTTTCCTCCGGGGTATACTTTCCACAAGCCTTTGTATTACAGCTAGTGGTATTGTCTTCCACTCGGCTTGGAGTAGTCATAGAAGTTCTTCACCGATTTTTGACGAGTAGTGCACGGCTTCATTCAACGATCCAACACGTCCCAGAGGTTCTCGATAGGGTTCAGGTCTGGGCTCTGGGCAGGCCAGTCCATTCGATGAACTCCATTGGCACCATACCAAGCCTTGGTTAACCTCGGAACATGACAACTGGCACTGTCGTTCTGAAAGTAACGGGGGTCCAATCCGTAAAACTGCCACAATGTAGGAAGCACATTGTCATCCAAAATAGTGCAGTAGGCATCGGCGTTGAGTTTACCATGAATGGGGACCAAGGGTCCCAGTCCATACCAGGAGAAACACACCCAGACCATAATTCCACCTCCGCCGAACTTGACTGTTGGCACAATGCATTCTGGCAGGAGAGGTTCTCCAGGCAGACGCCAGACCCAGACCCTGCCATCCGAACGGTAAAGGGTGAACCTTGATTCGTCGCTCCAAAGAGCCCGTTTCCACTGATCTACGGTCCGATTCCGATGTACTTTGCACCACATTAACCGAGCAGCGCGGTTGGACTTTGTGATCAAATTCTTAAGGGAAGCAGCACGACCTCGAAAATCAAGCAGATGTGCTTCCTTACGGATGGTATTCATTGAAACTATACTCCCGGATGCCTGTTGAAACGCCTCGCGGATGAGGGCCATCGGTTGGGTGCGGTTCTTCCGAATTTCTCTGGACAGCACTCGTCGGTCACTATCCCCCAGTTTCGTTGGTCTGCCGACTCGGGGCTCATTCCGACAATCACCGCCCACCTTCCACTTCTTAATCACATAGGCCACTGTAGATTTTGGGTATTTCAGATGGCTAGACAGGGCCTGATTTCCCATAAGGGCAACCTAGGCCATGGCCTAGGGCGCAGCGGTCTAAAGGGCGCAGAAAATCTCCCCTAGGGAACTCCCCTACATAAAAAACAAATATGAGGAAAAGGACTGGAAAAGGGAAACGACTTACTTTAACTGATTATTGCCCAAGAAAAACACGTTATGCATATTAAATTGGATTTATTGATCAATTTTTTAAGGGGGGGGGCAATTATGGCCTTTGGCCTAGGGCGCAAAAATGTGTCAATTCGGCCCTGTCGCTAGATGTGTCCTTAAGGTTCGGCCCCATTTGTGATATACCCGATAATTATACCTTTCTCGAAATCAGAGAGCTCCGAACTGCGCGGCTTCTTGCATGCGACTCATGCCGATGCTCTTTCCCACACGATATATACCGGCGGAGGCCGTGACGTACCTCAGGACCGCAGATATCGTCATTTGCATAGGTGTCCAAATACTTATTGGGAGACAGTATATAAACAAAACTGTTTTCCAGTAAAAATCGTTAACTTTCGGTTTTTTAGAATTTAAGTTTTAAAATAAAGTGTACAGAAACGCATTCGACATTTTAGATGTTTGTCGATCTGCTTTGTAAAAAATGAACTTGTTTCAAGTAAAAACAAAAAATCCGAATAAAAATAATGCGATGGTTTACTGCTGTTTTTAAGACATTTCTTTTGTCCATTTTCTGCTGGAAATGCTACCTTTGAAACAAGATACTGTTTCCAAGTAGGGAAAAAAAATAAGATTTTGTTATAGAAATCAAATTTAATTTTGTAAGCAACTACTTTAAGCTAACAATGGCCACAATGTGTATCTTTTATTCACGAATAAATATTTTTGAAGGGTACGCGAATCAACTTCTTTTGCTCTTTGTTGCAAGATTTCATTTTAGAGATTCCCATCAATGTTTATAGATCTGTTTTTGTTTTCAAAGCATTAAGTGTGGAATTGGACGTACTTGCATCCGATAGAGTAACGCTGCATCGAATTTAAAAATAAAAATATCTGCATTTATGTTGTTGGACGTTAATGGTATCTTACATTTAAAATAGCTTTAAATGAGGAGGATGATACGCGATTTACATGCATCAAACTATTTAATATCCGATATAAAATTAAATTATTACTTTCATAAAAGCTCAATCATCATTTAAAGGATGCATGTAGCATTTATTTATTAATATTAATATTATTATTATTTTTTTTACTGGGTATGGAAAAGGTACCCATGACGCAGCCTTTTCGAGGTTATCCCAAAATCACCACAAGTTTGTCGACAGAACATTGCCAAATTACGCGGAAAAAAAATTCACTGCAATGTAACTTTATAAGCAATCTTTCTTTTAAGCGGTTCTGCTTTAATACTGGAGGACCAGAGATTAATCTCTTTTTTTCTAGATAAAATTAAAATAAATAAATTTCCTGACAACGTTTCAATTGCAAACAATTTGTGCTTGCACACGGATACATATTTGTTACATTTCGAAGTAAGAATTGCCTATATAACTTCCAAGAAAGAGGGTCGCCCGTCCACCTTTTAACATAAGTATCCATTTTGGTTTTGGATTGTTTTGTTTTGTGTTATGGCAAGCCTGCACGAAGGCATCTGCCTACAAGGGTTATTCACGTTACATCTGATGAAAACCGCCCCAAACTCCTGATCGTTAGATAGACAGGGACTCGTAGGCTCGAAGCTGAGACTTCGGTCATCTACCATGTTCAGTGTCTTAGTCCCCTCGGCAGGGGCGTAGCCAAGGGAGGGTTAGCACCTGGAGATTAATGCACCTGTTACAATGTTAGATCATTTAAAGGTTATTTAGAGGTAGCTCAAAGTCTTTGAAGTTTGCTAATTTTTGTGTTAAACTTTGTATTATAATGATAGTCAATACAGTAAATAAATATCAGTAAATCAAAGGTAATTACTAATAGCTTTTTAATGAATAGTAGTTTAGTTTTATTATATTTTATCATGAAACATTACCAATAAAAATACAACCACGATAATGTCAAGTAATGTTATCCTTCTGTAAAACTAAGAAACTGAACAAATTAAAATGCACATTAGGATGGATTACAAATTCATTGCTTTGGGTTTAGGAAGCACTGGTATTAGCAGTCTGCATGGTAGCACCCAACTTCATCAGTGTATTCTTCTCAGAGGTTTTGAATTGCTTCCTATGGGTCTCAACCACTTTGCAAAAGATATTGTTTCTGTTCTTCATTTTTGGTAATTTTGTCATTGAACTGAGTAATAAGAGCGACATCTCTTTCTGCACAGTCATTAATTACTTTAATACCTTTCACTATATCTCTGGATTTCTTGTAAGAATCTAATCCCTTCCATTCTGAGGGATCTACTTCTAAGAATGAAGTTTGAAGTTAAATTTAATTGAAGAGCGTCAGAGACTTCACTGTTACAAAATCTTCTAAAGATTTTAGGTGAATGCAATTTGTTTTGTCATCAAGTCGTTTCAATTGTGTCGTTTCTTTTTTTAAACCTTGAACCATGCTCACTTTTGTTTCTGCACACATTGTTAGAAAACAAACTGAGCCCAACCAGTTCTTCTCCTAGGTACCAAAGATGTAGTTTTATTGCGGTTGTTGCCTTGCTTGCAATGTTTTTGTTGAATTCTGCATATTCGTGAAGTTTTACCAAAAACTGCAGATCATGAACAGGAGCTTCTGTTGCAATAGTAGCAGTAAACCAGTGCTTTATATATAAAAGTGCTACAAACTGGTTAAACTCTATCAAAGCATTCTTTTGTCTTGGTGTTAGTTTAAACTGTTGATGAAATAACCATATCTTCAAACAGTAAATAATCTTTGCCATCCACCGTGCATGATGGAAGGCACCTGGAGCTCTGAAGTGAATACCTTTAGGAGGAGTTTCTCCCATAAAGATCAATACTAATTTAAGAAATTCTCTGTAGTCATCGCAGGATTGCTTCTCATTTCGTAAAGTTCTAAAGGCAAATTCTATAGCATTTTCCTTCAGCTCTTGCAGTTTAGCAGCAACCGTTCTTCGACCAATCTCATTAGTTTTATATGTTTCAAACTTTTCTTGATCAATGAAGTTCCAATATTCTTTAAACCTTTTAAAAAGAAGAACATTTGGTCCAGATGATGGCCCAAAACACAGAATGAATACATCTGCAAGAATAATTTCATGGATATGATGTTGGCATGCAAAGTATAGCACATTTCTTCCTATATGTTTTTGAATGAGAGTGAAAGCTCCAGAATTTATGCCAGTGTTGATTGATGTAGTATCAAAGCATAATCCCTTGACTTGCTCAGTTAATTTCCATTCTTCTAGGGTTTTCACTGTAACTGCTGCTATTGCTTCACCTGTGCCATTTGGGATTTTAGGGACTTCCAAGTAACTTTTCTAATCCACCTCCTGTAACAAACTAAGATTGAAAGCCTATATATTTTCTCTGTGCCACTGCAAGAAATCCCTGGAAGTAATTTCCCATTCTAGTGTACCACAAAACTTATATCAGGATTTGATGCACTGAATTCATCTTGAACATTTTCCGCCATTTCCACTCGGTAAGATATTCTTTCTTTACTTACACTGCTTCTTGATATATTGTAGTCATCCACTTTAAGGCCTAAACTGTGTACAGTTGCTGCAATAACATTATTTTGAGTTGGAAATTATTATTTTGAGTTGGAGTAGAAGTTATTATTTGGAGTTGGAGTAAAAATTATTTAGAGTTCGAGGAGTTGTTATGCGAGTTCCAGACGAGGACTAATCCTTGTCAGAAACTTAAACTATACTAAACTTGTCACTAAAACAAATAGGAATTTTATAAACACATGTTTTTACTATAACAATGGAAATGTAAATTCTTATACAGAAAACATGTTGTTTTCCATATCCGCTAAAGGCTGAAACTTTAAAGCCTTTGAGCTACCTTTAAATAACCTTTAAATGATCTAATATTTTAGCAGGGGCATTAACTCACATAATGTCACCAAACTAGAGGGGGAGAGTTTAACTTTTCAAAAAAAAAAATTCTCCATAGGCAGCAAAACCACCCTAATACACACATGTACATATATATGAGTTGTAGCAGTCGTAACCCCCCCCCCATGAAAAATTTCTGGATACGCCTCTGCCCCTCTGCCATGATGGGGCCGTCACCCACCTTGCAGGATGATATTCAAAATGTCCGGAAAGTGATCTTTAGGTATTTGTGAGTGCAGTATTTTAAAGCAAGGATTTTATGGATATCACTTTTTCCGGAGATCACGCTGAATATGTAATAAGAACGTTTCGTCTAAAGGCCATGGGTTACGAATTTTTGAAAATGCTGCTCAATCTAACACCCATGTGAAAAAAAATCTCACATAGATGCCAAATTTCAAATTATTATCTTGTATAGTTTATGCTCGGCGAAGTACAGACCTACGAAAAAATAAACCATTTTCCACCCGCCTCCCTAATAATTTGAATCAGTATCAGTGGATTCGATTCGTGTATATCCTGAGATAATTGGGTTGCTATGACAAAAAGTAGTTTCGACAGAACAGAACTCTATTTTCGTTGGTACTTAAACATGCGTATTTAGCATTACTTGTGAAATTTTCAACAGTTGATATATATATATATATATATATATATATGCTAAGCTGGATTCCTGGGTTGATCCGATTTCCCGATCCGTTTGTCCGTGCCTAAAACTTACAAAAAGGTGGCAGGAAGATCCTTTAGTACGTAGTGCTGATACTAGTCTTAAGGTTCATAGATTAATTTGAAAAGCTTTGCATATAATAAACTAAGTATTGCAGAAAATGATAGCGATTTTTTAGACATTCTATAATGATGTCACAATAAATTAAAAAAAAAAGATTTTGTTTTAAATTAATAGAAACCTTCGGAATAGTAATAGTACCTAGTAATAATACCTTCGTAATAATAGCATATTACGAATAGTAATATTACCTTCGGAATAATAATAGGAAAGTATGTTTACATGATTAACGTTTAAATTGTCTTTTATGCCTTGTTAGGTCTTTGTTGATTATTTGATGTGGCTATTCACTCCATAAACAAAATAAAATTTGTATATGTGCTAATGTTAAGAGTTTTAATAGATTCAAGTAATTTTATGGATAAAATTGTCAGCTAAATAAAACACACAGAATCGTCAAATATTGGTAATATTTTTGTAAAATATCGATAATTTATGCTATGACAGTTAAAAAGCTCCAGTTGTACAGAACTCTCCTTACGTTGGTGCTTAAACATGCGACTTTAACTTTACTGGTCTAATTCTGTACGTACGATTAAAGCCATGTTAAAGCAATTATTCCGCCCGATCTTCATCCCTTTCTGTACACTCCTAGTACACGCTCATTTTCTTCTGTGCAAACACGAAAGTTAGCTCAGAGGATGAAGTCAAGCATCTACAAAAGACGTCCTTAATTAAAATTCTACCTATTCATTCAGGTTCCATAATTTCTTTCGAAAGTACCCCCGTCCTGTTTTCTCTAAAAATTAAATGATTTTCATTATTTCAAATGCACTTAAGAGTGCAGTTACTCGATTGCGATCTTTGACAAACTATAAACTTATTCGTGCAAATTAGAGTCGAAAACTGTATTCTTTTTTTAAAAAAGTTCGCGGAGCTTATCTTTTCTTGATTCCGCGGCATAAAGAATGAATGAGTGAACGTAAAGCTGTTTCAAGCGTTCAGTGATAGTTTGGCAGTTCGGATTCATGTGGAAGAAGCTGGTGAGAATGATATAATTATAAGAAATTAAGATATTTCACCGAGTGTAGGATTCTTATTATATCTTGAAACAAAACAGAACCAGTCTTTATTTTCGCCTTAATTTCTTATTTATTTATTTAGTACTGCAGGATCATGCAAAATGTGACTATCCCGATCGGATAAATGTTCCTATATAAAGCCGGACTATGGGTGGTCATTCTCTATAAGTAGTCATTCTTTAAAATATATCTAAGGCACAAGCTCAACTGTTTTCAATTTCATTTCTTCCAAGTGACATGAAGTTTCTTCGTCTTGCCTTTCAGTTTTATTTGGTTTGCCACTACAAACGCTCTTTATGTATAGGAAAAAATTTTAATGCTTTTGTGGGTGTGTGCAATGGAAAATTAGAAAAATAAGAAGGAATAAATAAAAGCCATAAGGCTACTAAGTTAAAACAATAGGTATGAATTTGAAAAATATCAGACCAAACAGGGATTAAAAGGGACGGCGGAGTTGCGACCACCCCCTCCCAGAAAAAAAGAAATTAATGTAAAAGAACCTGTTTTACTTCCATAAAATTTATCGCATGTGAATCTTCCAACTAACCGTCCCCGCCCACAAAATTGCATTTATCCGCCACTGTGTAGTACGTTTAGCTAATTGTGACTTGTGAATTAAAAAAAGACCATAGACAATCTAAGGCAAGTGCCAGAAATCTTGAAAAAAAAAGAAAAACTTCAAGGGAACATATCTATTCCTTTTTTTTCACCTTTAAACCTTTTTAATCGAATCGCATGCTACGTGTATATCAAACACTACCGTAAATTTTTCATTAAGTTCCCACAATCCAAATGAGCTTAAATGAGCTTTTGGATAACAGTGTATTTTTGCTAACAATACAAGAATTAAAAGAAATCTGGATTCCACAACTGTTTCAGAGCATTATTTTACGCTTATATAACCTGTCCTGTACATAAATAGTAAGTAATTTCGTAGTCAGCCATCTTGGGTGAGGCTGCTTCTGGGCACAGAGTTGTTGTGGGGACAACAATGGCAGAGAAACAAGTCAAAATGATACACTCTCATCAACAAAGTATGTTTGAAATTCATTGTTGACACAGCCATTGTAGCAAACAATGCTAACTTTTATTTGTAGTATTTTTCAACAATCTTCTCAAAGTTTTCTGAAATAGTTACGTCTGCATCTAAACCTGTCCTGCTCTTTGCTTCGAACTAACTGAATTTATTGCTGTGTCTGTAAAGAATTTCGGGTCCATTGATTGAAAATGGCCTTTAAAGCCTTCCTCGCAACTGAAAGGTTCATTAAAAGATGCCTCAGGTACTTGTTTCGATATTGTTCGTCCTTCATTACAGTTTTCAGCATAGTATGTGAAACTATAGAGTGCTTATTGGTCATAGATATCAAGAGATGGCATTTGCTTGACTGATGTCGCCAATACGAGCATTCGTTTAACGAATGCTCGTATAAATTCCAATTCATTCCCGTGAATATCTTTTGCAATTAAAAACATGTCATTCCTCATCGGGAACCTCCTGACGTATTTCAGAATCTTGAGTTACTGCCCGCTCTATATATTGAAAGGGTTATGTTTTTGTAATCATTATTTCATACCACAAAAAAAACAGATTTATCCGGTCAATTTATTGTTTTTTACTAACTATTCGAAATTGCCTAATGATCAATTAAAAAATCGCCAAGGTATGATTGCTATTAAAATTGCGAAAATAAAACTTAATGATGTTTCGATGGTCTAGTTTGCAATACCGAAAAAGAAATGATTTGAAAAAGGACTTGCTCTATTCCAGAAGCGCATGAAATAAAAGTGTCGTTTTCTCACATTCTTCTCTCAAAATTTCAACTACCTGCCTTTAATTGTTTTTGTTACGTCTCGTTTGCTCTTAAGGACGGATAAGAATTAAAGCTAGAGAAAACATTTTAAAAAAAGTGAGTCGGGTAAGGTGACGAATTGAAAATTATTCGCCATCTTTCCCCTTCACGCCATTTTTAAAAAACTAACGTTTATGAGTAACTAAAAAAACATCTTTAAACATGGATCTACTATAAATTTGTACGCAATAAGTCGAGAATTCAGAATATTTCAGTGAGTTAGTAAAAGACTTCTGATTCCTTACATTGATATGATCCAATCTTAGACCAACACCCTTCGAAAATGAACTTTTGTTTATAACGTCCTCTAAACTTCAAATACAAGTGGCTATCCTAATTCAAGTCTTAGATCACCAACGCGTGTTTATTATGCTAGCCAAGACGTGCTGCTATCTGTGAAAACCTGAGAGAAATTTCTAATTCGTCGTCTTGTCCAAAGCGGCGTCTTACCCTGTCTTCCCCACAGCACATTTGAAATTCTTTTGTAGCAAAACATTTTCGGGTACCAAACCATCGATCAGGCTGGATGTTCACGCAGACAGATGCGTTTGAATGCTAATAACTACACGTGTAGTGAGCAAAAGTGCTGTGGATTGAACCAGCCACACAAGGAGGTACACTGCAAGGACTTCCAGCCACTATTCAACATTTTGTAGGGTAGATGAAAACGTTTTATGGAGGTGAGACAAAGATGATCAAAAATCCTTGTAACTGCAACATTCAAATAAAGTTCTAACTTCAGAAGCAATTACTAGCAGCCACATTACATTTTCTTCACACCGTGTTCTGTAACGGAAAGTGCGACTCAAAAGCATTTCGTGCTTTTTTGGCAACTTTTTTAGGATAATGGTTTTTTTTTTCTCTTCTCGTCTAGTTGCTGTGGTTGTATAGAAAAAGAGGAAGAAAAAGATGAACGAGTTGAAAAATTTCAAGAAGACATTGCCGTAATAAATATGTGAGTATAATCAAATGGATCGTTTATTTTCGAAGTCAGTTACATGATTTAGACGTTGCACCAGGCAGAAACATGGTCGGTTTTCCAGAAATGACCTACCTGTTCCCTTGTAACAGAAAAAGGTCCATAAAATAAATTAAGAATTTTGTAAATGAAACACAGAAATAAAAAATAATAGAAAATGCATTGTGCTGACCATTTCATAAATAAATTTCTTAGCATTCGAGTCTTTAAAAAATAAATCGCCTTTCAACAGCTCTCAATAGAAAATTCTCCCAGTAAAATAAACTTGTTATGACGCAATTAAAAATTTTGAGTAAATTCATTTTAAATTTAAAAAATATATTTTTTTTTCTTCTTTTCAGATAAATCAGTAAATTATTCTATAGTACGAATGGCATTTTTAAAAACGTATCGAAAAAATGTCATGAAATTTTGATCCAACAAATACTAAACATAAATAAGGAGCAGGACGTGCGATTCAGAAACCTGTCGACGCTGTTACCAAAAGTCTTTACAGCTGTCCACAAGTTTGGCGAATTCTTCGCTAAAAGAAAGTTTCTAAATCGGGAACTAGCTTGGTGAAACGTCTTTCATCAGGCAAACATTCGCGAAGTCATAATCTAGAATTGATAATGTTTTCAGATTCAGCATATTTCAACTGTTCCTTTTCTTTATGCAGATATATCGAAAATGCCGTGGCATGTCTGGAAGAAACTGAAACTCTTTTTAGAGAACTTTGCAAGTCCGCACCAAGGAAGTTTCTTTCTCCTTACTTGAATATTCCTAACTACAAAACTGATCTGAGGAAACGAGTGAAGAAAATAATTTTCCGGCCAGGTCAAAGACTTCAAGACTTGCTGTTTACGAAAAGCGAAATGTTTTATGAAAATTTTGGGCTGGAAGAAGAACATCTGTTTGAACTTTATGAATTTGTACGTTATGCAAATATCGTTTTGGAGAAAGTATTCGAAATAAGAAAGGAAATTTTGGCGTGTAAGTATGAATGTTTGGATGCGCGCATAAAAAAACATATCTGGACCTAGCAGATTTCTAAGTCAAGCAAACAGGTTCAGTATTAAACTTATGGGAAGTTGTTGTTCTTCTCTAGTAGCGGAATAGGTCAAAAACGTTCAAAAACCTTTTCTGAACATTTTTCACTGGTTGTGCTACTATCGATGTTTATACAAATATACCATTACAGTTAAAATCAACTTCACTTTTAACGACATTTTTGCTTGATGAAAGCAACGTTTTAATCACAAATTTTTCTGTGGAATTAAGTTATAAAAGAATATCACTTTAACGAATGTTTCAGGACAACGTATTTTCGGTCATTCGACGTTCGTTATGAGGCTATTTATTTCACTACACCCGAGCTGCCCGGGTTGTAGTGGCTAGAAAACTATTCAATCGGTATGAGAGTATAGGATTCGTCCGTCCGTTTAGAGGAGGATACTCTGGTCCACGTATTATGTCTCCATAAGAAGTGCCCAGTACTTACTGACCTGTAGTGCGCTATGTCTATAAACGGTAGTGCTCGCCGTTAGGGAAAAAACCGTACATATCATTTTCCAGGAGAAAATGTAGCCTAAATGTCATAATATTTAAGTAATTTTGCTTGTTCAAAGTATTCACTAAATGCCAGTTATCATATCCAGAGAGTATATTTATGTTACATGTAAATTAAAACAGATATTTAGTTTACAAACCTTAGTTTGTTGTACTCTTTATAACCAAAGCTTGTGAATAGATTCCGGAAAACTTCACTATCATTGAACAGTAGTGAAAAGATTTGTAAAAATATTCCGAGAATGGCCCCCAATTATATTTCGTTGCTAATTACTATGAAGAAGATCGTTTTTAGGGGTATGATTATAAATACTTTAAAGTGATGTAATATTCTGGTAGAACATTGAGATGTACTACAATAATCCATGTATATCACTTTAACGAACAAAAGTAGAAGAGCAAAAGTTTTATTTTACTTCTTATAAGCGATGCATAATTACAGAACGGTGGTGGGTGGGAGACGTTTAGCTATGTTGGTCAGAAGATGGTTTAGTTATCGAAAGATCACTTAACTATATCTCTCATGAAAAGTTAAAATTCCATCGAACAATGATTTTGAAATCGACGAAAATTTGAACCTGCCATTATAAAGGAACTTCGAAAAGAAAGCCAACAAGTATCTTTATATAAATGAAGCCAAAATACCGCAGGATATTCTTAATCAATACAGGCATAGCACAAAGTATTTAAAAGCAACCCAAACAAAATAAATATCTTCTTCATAGGTACCTTTTGAAAAGTAGTGATTAGAAACGCTGTCTGGATCCTGCACTGTACTCTCATTGAGATTAGTTTTAGTGTCTCCTTTGCTAACCGGCAGATGAGCTATATATTTACCAAACGCCCTGTATATCGTAGAGCAGTTGATGAAATTGAACAGAAAGCCTTCCTCACCAGTCATTATACTAAAAGAACTTCTAAATTTTATTCATGAATCTTTTTACTGAAAGGTACTCTTCATAGAACGTATATTAAGAATTGGAGTATTGAGGATTTGAGCGTTGCTGTAATGACATTGGGTTCTCTAACCATAAACAATGCTTCATTTGTGAAGTGACAGAGCATCAGGAACGACAACTGTGACTCGATCACATCCTATATGTTTTTTGATTATACTATGGATCTTTATTACTTGTTGTGAGTTACATTATTACTTTTTTGTCTCTTTCAGATGTTAAACTTCTCCGAAGTATGAACTTTTTCGTAGAACTCTTTGGTCTCTTGAAATAAATCAACAGGAAAACAGCATTTTATGTTTAGTCCACGAAATTTTTATCCGTTTTGAAATTACCTTTCATAAAATTTTAAATCATGCACTTTGTCTCTTACTTAGTAGAAATTTTGTACAGATTCAAGCTTTTTCACTTCAATAAAAACCTTTATTCTGACTATCTTATTTCATTTTTTCCCCGTTTTTACTTCGCCAATCATTTCACAGTTTACTTATCCATTAACTACCAGACATTGCATTTTAGAAACACTGCGTCGGTTTAATTGTTGTTGCTAGACGCGTGCCAATTCCGTTCCGTTGGCTCAAGCAGCTTCCTGTGTTCCTCGGAAAGCAAATACCACTCGGTAATAGTGCAAACCTCAATTTCACGAATATTTTACATCCGGGAATGCAAAGCAATATAAAATAACGATATTTTTAAAGTAAAATAACAGCAAGTACTAGCACTGTATTATATTTCCTAAATGATCGAATTGTCCTCATTTTCGAGTACTTCGCTTGTAAAATGAAAATAGTGTCACATTATTTCCCCCAACTTATAGAATGTGTAACTTTATTTTTAACCCATTAAGCGCCAAACTCCCGTTACGGGAACATCTATTATATATTTTTTTTCTTAAAATATTTTAACGCAATTTACGAAATACACATTTTATATAAACATTTATACTATATAACACACCCTATAGTGTAAATGTTTATACAAAATGTGTATTTTGTAAATTGCGTTAAAATATTTTAAGAAAAAATATATATAATAGATGTTCCTGTAACGGGAGTTTGGCGCTAAATGGGTTAAATGAACGTCGTTATGAAATGGTTTTGGACTCATAAAATTTACTGAGAAGTTTGCAATATAAACTTAAATAGGTGTAAAACATTCAGATTTCCGTATAACGAATTCTCCTCTATAAGGAAGTTTTGAAGTGGAATAAAGCGGGGAGATTCTGTTGTATTTCATTCGTTGATACGGAATATCCGCTAAAATTTAGCTAAAACTAACGTTCTTCCTTTACATGAAATTCAACAAGTTTATTTTTTAAATTTTTAGAAAATATTGAATCAGATCAAGCTCTACCTAAGCATAGGTTTCTTACTTGCTCAATCTTCAAGCGAGGATTTTATAGACAATCTTTTTATTCTTATAGTCACACTCCCGCGTTTTTCACGACTACCTTCCATGGAGTATTCTATTCGAAATGTTCTGAAATCAATTTCTAGGTATTCGTGAGGTGTTGTACTGTGCAGCAATAATTTTATGGATATCTCTGGTCTTCTTTGAGATCGCGCAGAATGAGTGAAGAAAGAAAAAAAAAAAAGGTTTAGGCATCCCAGCCCCCTATAAGTAACGATTTTTCGAAAAAATGCTGTCCAGTCAAGCACCTACGCTAAAAAAGCTCACACACGGGTTGGCCAGGCAAAATATTGACACACGAATATAAATGACATTGCTTTCGGGGTGTGCACCTAATAATTTGTTTTAACCCTTTAACGCGCAGTGTTCCCGCTCTGGGAACACCAAACTCTGACGTTTTCACTGTTGCCAGTCACGAAGAATAGATTGATTTCTAAAGAAATAGTTGCGGGTGACATAGTTCAACGAGAATCCTTTACTTTTTGGCACGTCATTTCCCGTAGAAAGATTATTTTTAACAGCACTGACATCTGCTGAAAAAATGGAAGAATGCGAGAACAGCTAGATAGATTGCCCAATGCTGAAAAAATGGCACCCGTTGCCATCGCTCGACTTAACTAGCAGCATGAGGGCGGACGATCGAAACGTTCATCCCGTGCCACAGATCTAGAGACCCTTTTTTGACGCAGACTGGCTGTCCCGGCACAGCCAGTCTGCGTCAAAAAAGGGTCTCTAGATCTGTGGCACGCGATGAACGTTTTGATCGCCCGCCCTCTTGCTGGTCGTTAAGTCCAACGATGGCAGAACCGCTGTTCTGGAATGAGAATACTCTCTGCTTCACTAGGAAATAAAACAAATATTCGAGTTAATGCATTTTATTGAAAACATGAATTGGAGACTCTAATAAAGGGAGAGTCCATTTATCACTTATAAAGCAAAACCGATCTCAATGACAGGTCTGAGCTTCCCCGTTTATCTCTCGACTAAGTATTGGGATTGAAGTATGAAAATATTTTTTTTTTCATTTAGAGAATATAGCCAAAAATAAATAAAAAATAAAAAAATAAAAAACCTGTTTGTCCCAAAGCAAATGTGGCTTTTCCAAATGCTTCCCTTTGACTTGGTGGTTATCAATCAAAGCTGAGGTTTTTTTTTTATGGGGGAAGTGATCATGTGTGCGATGTGCATAAAACTGAATGTGAGATTAAATGAATGAGCAACAAAACAGATAAATCATGTCAAGCTCATCGATTATAAACATTTTCCGACACAACACTCTCTTTGCGCCAAAATGGGTGATGTTTGCAGTCTTCAAAATCTATCGATATTTTAGAGCTATTCTTGAAAAATGTTCGTAAATCACTATTAAAGTAATTTTGCGAAACCCTGTAAAAGAGCTGTAAAAGTTACTTCCATGCATTTACTGAAGGGTCCACTGTTATAAATGTTCATGGGCTTATTGAATTGAGCTCGATATAGATGAATGCCTCTCAACTGGCATGGACCGTCATGAATCGGAGTTCTTTTGAGTGTTCCTGTAGAAGAATTATAAGTACTACCGATACTGTTTTCCAAGGAGACACTTATTACGCGATTCTTAATATTACATATTCATATCTCTTTGTTTTAAGCACAGAATATCACTAGAATGCTTTTCGAAGAAGGATGATCCGTAGAACGTTATGTATTGGAATTACTTTGGCTGTTCCCGCAAAAGAGCCAGATAACTGTTATAACCCTTTTCAATAGGGTTGGGTGCATACGAATAACACATATACATTTTAGAAATCCATGCCTATTTACGGACGGACAGAAGGAGTAGTAAACACATTTAAATTTTTTTGGAAAGTGCTAACAACAAAAAGTGCTAGATGATATCACGTAACTTCCTTTCACGTAGCAACATAAACTAAAAAGCTCAAGAAATAATTTTTGCACCCGTCTCAAAATTAATTGCGTTTTTTTTTTTTCTGCTGTACATTTCAATAGTTCAATCCACAGTCCTACTACACTGCTGGCCACCCAAATTGCAACACCAAGAAAAACAAGAGATATCACAACAAAATTTATTGTGTAGATAACATGTTGACCAAGTAACAAATGATTAAATTTACAGCATTCTATGAAGCGTGGTTCCTGCCAAAATCAGTACCCAGAGTAGCCGCCGTTGTTGGAGATCACAGCTGCCACACGCCTCGGCATTGATTCAAAGAGACTTTGAATGTGTTCTTGGGGTACAGCAGACCAAGCAGCTTCCACACGTTGCCAAAGTTGATCTGGTGTGACAGCTGGGGATGAACTCTGGGTCAGTCGTTGAGCAACCATGGACCACATGTTTTCTATCGGCGAAAGATCCGGAGAGCGCGCCGGCCAGGGAAGCAATTCAATCTGGTGATTGACGAAGAACCCTTGGACAATGCGTGCCACGTGTGGCCGTGCATTATCCTGCTGAAATATGGCTGTTGGCAAGCCCTGAAGGTAAGAAAGGACAACTGGCTCCAACACCTCGGAGATGTAGCGCTGGCTGGTTAAAGTACCGGCAATGCGTACTAGAGGAGTGCGAGAGAGATATCCGATACCGCCCCATACCATAATACCCGGTGCAGGACCAGTGTGACGGTGCATAATGCAGCTGTTCAGCATCCTCTCTCCACGGTGTCTCCAGACTCGAATCCGACCGTCGTAGTGTTGCATACAGAAGCGTGACTCGTCAGTAAAGAGAATTTCATTCCATTCTGTCGTCCACATCCTTCTTTCATCGCACCATTGGCGGCGGAGACGTCTGTGGTTCCGCGTCAGAGGTAGACAAAGCAACGGACGTCTTGCGGACAGACCATTCTGCTGTAAACGACGTCGAATGGTACGCGCAGACACTGGATGATGCGTTACAGACTGAATCTGCTGTGATATGGTTCGTGATGTGACTGAGCGGTCCGTCACTGCCATGCGTACAATCTGCCTGTCATCACGTGACGTGGTGCACTGAGGTCGATGCGGTCGATCACGTCTGTCCGTCGTACCCTCCTGCACCCAACGATCACATATCCGCATCACAGTTGTTTGGTTTCGTCCAATACGACGACCGATTTCCCTGAAAGATAACCCACAATCTCGGTATGCCACTATCCTTCCTCTGTCAAACTCGGATACTTGATCAAAAGATGATCGTTGTTTCCTACGAGGCATAATTTATCGTTTTTTTGAAAAAAAAGCAAGAAAAACACAATTGCTGTACTTGAAACCGTCGAAATCTCCAAGCCTTAAATAGCGCTTTGAGGTGGCGCCACAGGCGCGCTTGATGTGCGTCTGCGCTGAAATTCTAATCATTTGCATATCTCACCTCAGCTAATGCATGTTGTAAATTTCATATTATTTGCATGCTTCCTTCAGGGTGTTGCATTTACGATGGCCAGCAGTGTATATAGTGACGCGGATTTCTGACACACTCACTCTTTAACAATTCGGGTTGAACCAATCCATCATAAAACTTTAATCGGCGTTAATCCAAACAGATAAAAAAATCATTATTTGAAAGTGCCATAATATTTGAACTTTTAAATAATGATGATCCGCTTGAAATTTTTCGCAATTACGAATAAAAATATAGAAAACAATCTGCGCTACTTTACAAGTATGAAAATCTACCCGTTTCCTCATTTTGAAGCGATTTTTCGGTATTTTCAACTCCATTTTATTTTCGAGGGAAAAAAAAAAAAAAAAAAAAAAAATCATTTCAGGGATCGATTCTTGAATCCTAAGAAAACCTTCAAATACACTGTTTACCAATAAGTATTCGGACACCTGTGATAGAAAAGAAAAACTATATTCAAAATCAATAGTTGATAGAGCCTCCACGAGAGGTAATTACAGCGTGAACCCTACGGGGCATAAGATAAATAAAAAACTTTGTAAAAAACACACATAAGATGTAACAGCTAAGTAGATACGTACGTTTCGACTAAAAATTGTTTTAGTCTCCCTCAGTCAAAGCCCTTCGTCACTAAGAACAGAGTTCCCTCTGTTCAGTGTGTTAGAGAGGGAACTCTGTTCTTAGTGACGAAGGGCTTTGACTGAGGAAGACTAAAACAATTTTTAGTCGAAACGTAGGTATCTACTTACCTGTTACATCTTATGTGTGTTTTTTACAAAGTTTTTTATTTACCTTATTGTTTAACACCAGTATTTTGAGTGTTTTTTCCTCCGGGCATACTTTCCACAAGTCTTTGTATTACAGCTAGTGGTATTGTCTTCCACTCGGCTTGGAGTAGACATAGTAGTTCTTTCACCGATTTTTGACGGGTAGTGCACCCCTTCATTCGGCCATCCAACACGTCCCAGAGGTTCTCGATAGGGTTCAGGTCTGGGCTCTGGGCAGGCCAGTCCATTCGATGAACTCCATTGGCACCCTACCAAGCCTTAGTTAACCTCGAAACATGACAACTGGCAATGTCGTCCTGAAAGTAACAGGGGTCCAATCCGTAAAACTGCCACAATGTAGAAAAAGCACATTGTCATCCACAATAGTGCAGTAGGCATCGGCGTTGAGCTTACCATGAATGGGGACCAAGGGTCCCAGTCCATACCAGGAGAAACACCCCCAGATCATAATTCCACCTCCGCCGAACTTGACTGTTGGCACAGTGCATTCTGGCAGGAGACGTTCTCCAGCCAGACCCAGACCCTGCCATCCGAACAGTAAAGGGTGAACCTTGATTCGTCGCTCCAAAGAACCTGTTTCCACTGATCTACGGTCCCATTTCGATGTGCTTTGCACCCCATTAATCGAGCAGCGCGGTTGGACTTTGTGATCAAAGGCTTATGGGCAGCAGCACGACCATGAAAACCAAGCAGATGGGCTTCCTTAAGGATGGTATTCATTGAAACAATACTCCCGGATGCCTGTTGAAACGCCTCGCGGATGAGGGCCATCGGTTGGGTGCGGTTCTTCCGAATTTCTCTGGACAGCACTCGTCGGTCTTTATCCCCCAGTTTCGTTGGTCTGCCGACTGGGGGCTCATTTCGACAATCACCGCTCACCTTCCACTTCTTAATCACATAGGCCACTGTCGATTTTGGGTTTTGCAGATCGCTAGACAGGGCCGAATTTCCCATAAGGCCAACCTAGAGCGCAGCGGTCTAAAGGGCGCAGAACAAAGAACTCCCCTAGAGAACAATCAAGGATGAGGAAAAGGACTGGAAAAGGGAAACGACTTACTTTAACTGATTACTGCCCAAGAAAAACACGTTATGCATATTAAATAGGATTTATTGATCAATTTTTTAAGGAGGGGGGGGGGGGCAATTATGGTCTTTGGCCTAAGGCGCAAAAGTGTGTAAATCCGGTCCTGGAAATACGTTTGGCAACAGTTTGCCAGCACTTTTGATGCAAAAATCGTTTGGCAGAAATGACCGCCGGGATAATACGTAAGCACCGATTAAGCTAACCATATTATTTCCTCTAAGCCATGAGTGAAGCTTAAAAAATGGTGCTTGCGTTGTGCGTGTATGTGTGTACGTGTGTTGTGTTACATCAAACCTGGAAGAGGGGTATCTGCTTAGAAGGAGATGTCTTTGAATTAAAATAAATCAGTTTTCTTAATTTTGAACTAAATCCTAAAGATTTCTCTATATAAAGTGACATGAAACAAATTAAGTGAATACGCGTTAGAATCCCCTAAAAAAGTCCTATGTCCAAGGCTATATCGCTCCCCATAGGCAGATCCTCTTCGTGCATTCTTGGCAAATACAAACACATGAAGAAACAATTAGTTACTAAACCAAGAGAAAGTTATTTCTGGAATACAGTGCTGCCCTCTATTACTACAAAGCACATTTAAATAACAATTCATGCTACTCACCCCACATCAGAATTAATTCCCAATAGCTTTTCCGTTGTTTGCTTATATCTTTTGCCAGTTTGAAAATTAGTTACGAGTTTCTGCACTTCTTCAGAAGCATCAGTGAAAATTTACTCCGAATAAATTATTTACTATTATATATATTATTAATTTAGATAAACAACATTTCCTTATATTAAAGTGTTATAGCTTCAGTTTCGCTGCTATCATACCTAGTTTATAATTGAATAACTCAATAAAATACCGGGTTTTATGGAAAATTATAAAATGTAGCTATAAGTAAGTCCTAGCTATAGTTTGACCTAGATCAGTCCTTAGAGACGCAGGAAATGCCTACTAAAACTGATCGAAAAAGAAATAAATAAAAATTGTATTTAAAAGGGTACTTACGTATTATCCCGGCGGTCACTTCTGCCAAACTGTTTTTACGTCAAATATGCTGGCAAACTGTTGCCAATCGTATTCTGAACCACCAATAATTTCATTTGTCCCGCCATTTACCTTGGCGTAAAATCGCTCATCTTGGCGGACCGCCGGGATAATACGTAAGTACCTTTAAAAGGTCTATACTTTTGTTTTATTACGCATTCAGGATTTATCCACGTGAGTTGATAAATAATAATATTCTGAAGAACGGAGAATATTTCACATCTCTCCTGAAACATACTTACTTATTTTACATGTATGCTCACTGAGCTTTTATTATATGAAGTTAATTTTGATTAATTTATCTAATTGTAAATTTTTATAGATTTTTATCATTTGTGAATAAGCTGAAGAAAAAAAAAAGATAGATTTCTTCAATCAGAGCTCGATCAAGACAACTGTGGGCCCTGGGCAGAAGAAAAAAATTGGGCCCCGCGCAATAACCTCTCCCTTCCAAAAAAGAAAGAAAAAAAAAGAGATTATGATTGGTTTATTCTGAAAAGTTTTAAATATTTTCCCCCTTCCAAACACAAATTTTGTTTTAAGTAATCTGAAATAAATGAATATAGTTACATGATGTCAATAAAACAGATAGTGAAACGTTACATTGAAATCACAGTTACCAACATGATCGGAATACAACCACCTTTTGTAAACAGTAATATTTTTTAAAAATAACTAATTCACATAAATAATTTAGAATTTTGCAGTTTTTTCAACATTAAAAATACTGTTTACAAAATGTAGTTGGTTATTTTCTTACATGCTGGTATTGCTATATCGACTATAGAGCATTTCGAATAATTGAAAAGAAAAAAATTATTTTATAGAAATGTAAATTTGAATCATTTTCATTTTTCATGATTTATAATTAAAAAATCTTTTGAAATAATAACTTTTGAAATATTTTTCTCCTTTGTAATTTCATTGTAAAATTATAAAATGTAAGATTTTTGGGCCCCTGAAATCTGTGGGCCCTGGGCAGTTGCCCCGTTTGCCCTGCCAGTAATGTGGCACTGTCTTCAATGACTATCATAAATAAAAATTTGATTGCAGGTCACAAATACGCGGTTCAAAATCATTCATTTTGCAGACAAAAGTATTAGTAGTAGGATAAACATTTGTATTAGTTGCACAGTATAACGTTTAATTGTTTTTGAAGTTGTAAATTGAATGCATTGTTATGTAAATAAAATGAATAAATAAACCACCATCACCTGCAAATGTAAACAGTCTAGTAAAGTATACTTGGGCTTGTAGTGCTGCCATCTTGTGTGTTAGTCTGGAAACAGAAATGGCTGATAAGTAATTTTTAAAAATTATATCGCAAAGTTGCTTTGATTCGATAAAAGATGTATTTTTCCTCCAGGATTTTTTTTTTAATCCTACGCAGAAATGAATTTTTTTTTAAATTTCAAAATGACGGATAAACTAAGATTTCAAACCTATGCAAATGTCTCATCAAAATGACAACTTTTTATGGTTGCACAATAACGGTTAAACATACATAACATAAAAAATAAATAAATAAATAAATAAATAAATAATAATTAATAAAAATTTATTCTGAGTAATAGATAACCGACTCTGTTTTCTTTTTCAAAATGTCAAATATTTGTGCGAATCCTATCTTTTTCTCACTTAATAAGTTCAAAATTTGCATAAACAAGTTGCTAATTGATATAATACAGTTTGCTTTTACCTTAAAGTTTTTCCTTTCTAATAACTTAAAATTTTTTTAATAAATTGTATATTTTCTTACAATTTATGTATTAAATAGACTGCGACTTAGCTTCCTTCATAAATACGGATTAGAAACTCCTAAGAAAGTCCCCCACGGGGGGCGATCCCATCCCCCGGTCCAGATCCCTAGGGTAGATAACTGGCGGTAACTCACATTTCGATCTGCGAATTAGCTTCTTTTATCAGGACCACGGAGTTCAGATCATGTGCTGCCACCTATTTCTAAAAATGCTTAAAAAATAGTAGAATTCATTCATCAGTATTCACCAAGACAAGAGTGAGCTATAAATCAGCGAGTGAATAGCATTTTGGAAAAGTTTCAAACTGCTAAGGACCCCGTTGAATTAATGTTACTTTTTCTGTGTAGCGTGACATTTTTCAATTGAATCGGAAAGACAAATCTAAAAATTTTGGAAGAACGGAGGAGAGTGGGGGGGGTGGTTGGGGTAGGAATAAGGAATTCAAATAGAGATATTAAGACACAAGATAGATGAAATAAAGAATAAAATATTAGAAATAAATTATTTTTTTAGAGAATATTACAATTTTGAACACTGATCGTGTGCTAACATTTACTTTTTGTAACATTTACTTATTGTAGTGATTATAACAACAATAATTGCGTTTTCAAACGGCATTCTTTTTTTTTTTTTTTTTTTTTTTTGTCGAAGAGTTGAAGGAGGATTATTACTAAACAACTTTAAAAAGAAGGAGGTTATCAATTCATCATTTTCTCGAATGTATATACATGTTCAGAGGTAATTTTTTACCATCTGGCACGATTCCGATAGTTCTTTTTTTATTCGAAACGGGTAGTTTATGCTTTTACCCATATTAATTTGGTCAAGTTCCGATGATGTTTCCATTCCGAAAAATGTCAAAAATCGGTACTTTTGTCGATTTATTGGTATGAAATCAGTTCCCAAAACAGAATGCAGTTTGGCAATATCTTCTATATTTGGCGAGAAATTTCTGTAAAAAATATTTTGATGAAATCAGCGTTAGCATTATGATTATGGATGGTGTTTTAAATGACGTAAATCTACGAAACTTTCCGAATGTAACAGGGGGTTCGAACCAAGTTGCGGATCCTGAAACGTTTTTCGGAGGGGAGCGCGAATAGGGAAAACCCGTATTATCTAGTGGAAAGTCCAGTTAAAAATTGTGAAAGCCTCATTTATCTAGTGTAAATATAGTTTTCTCCCCTGGATCAGCCTTTGGTTTGAACCAGGGTCGTACCCAGAAAGAATTTCGGGGGGGGGGGGACCAAGAGAGGAAAAAGGCTAAATTTTTCACAAAAGAGCTTCATTATTATTGTTTTGTTAGCAAAATTTTAAATTTCGGGGGGGCGGACCCTCTGGTCTCCCCCCCCCTCCTGCCTTCCCTTGGCTACGACCGTTGTTTGAACTGTTGTTTTTTTCTGCCAATCAATTTCACCAGGTTTGATATTTATGTCCTACAAATATGAATACTATACACGTCTGCTTCTCTGGACGATGTTCGCACAGATTTAGTAGTTCTTTGCATTTTGGTACCAGCTGTCCTATTGTCTGAGACAAAAACAACATTACATTCGTCAAACCTGCGTTTAGAAAAAGGTGTTTGATATTCCATTTGCTTATATTTATTCAGTTTTCAAATATGGGTAAATGAGGAAATCTTTACAGCAGAAACAATATGAACGATGCTGGTGAAGCAGAATGACTTTCCCCTGCGCCAGAAGAGGGCGCCTTTGAACTCTAATCCTTTTTTTTTGCTTTTCAGATGCAGCGAAGGCTTCGATAAAAACTGACGTGAAAAGAGGGTTCTCCCTCTCCGATAACAAAATCTAAATGTCTTGTAAAAATGTTGTGTAGTGTAAGATGTGTTTATTTAATCCAGAAATAAATTGTATTCGTCCTTTAGACACTCACTTAGATCTCTCAAACAGTTAGCTGGAAACAGGAAATCAACAGAAAAGCTACCAGGGCAGGTAGGCTAGATCTTTTTTTATGAACTGTATTACTTATTTATATCAGAACTGAAATTCGAAAGAAATACAGTATAGCAATTGTTTCATTTGGTGCCGAAAACCCTCGATTTTTCCTGCTGATTGTTTGTAATTGTTAAGTGAAAAGAAAATGACGTCAGAAGTGACGAATAAATTGAAAACACAAAGAGGTGGCTTGAGAACAAGCTTCACGAAACTGACTCCTAAAATCGACGAAGCCTTGGCAAAATTAGATGAGGAATATTTAGAAATTGCTCTCGCTCAGTTGTCAGAAAAGGAAAAACAAATAATTGAGCTCGATAAGTTAATCATAGACGAAATCGAAGACTGTAAACAAATCCCAGCCGAAGTTGAATCAGCTCAAGAATATCGAGATAAAATCATCATGTATAAAATTAAAATTGAAAAGGTTCTAAAAAAATGCACGAATCAAGAAACAAAAAATGCTAGCGCCGATATTTCAAATACAATTACTAACGACCCATCTCTAAATTCAAATGTTCCAATTAAGATTAAATTACCCAAAATTAACATCGAAAAGTTTGACGGCAATCCTGAGAATTTCCAAGAATTTTGGTCTCAGTTCAAAAACGCGATACACGAAAATCAAAATCTCAATAAAATAGACAAATTTACGTACTTAAAAAGCTTATTAAAATCAAAAGCTCAAATCGCGATACAGGGATTATCGTTGTCAGACAAAAATTATGATATTGCTGTTAAAATTCTTGAAGACCGATATGGCAAAAAGGAAATTTTGATTAGGTCTCACATAAATAATTTATTAAATTTGTCACCTATTCGTAATGCATCAAATATAAAAGACCTGCGCGAATTGTACGATACATGTGAAATTCAAATACGTAGTTTAGAATCGCTTGGTATTGAGCTAGACAGTTATGGTAATTTACTTTTTCCTATCATAACTAAATTAATTCCCGATAGCTTAATTTTGAACTACAACCGCGAATATAAAAACGAAACAGACTCTTGGAATGTAACGCAATTGTTAGAATATTTGAAAACCGAAATCGAAATTAGAGAACGTACATTTTCGTTTCAGAAGAAGGAGTCTGATTACTTTCAGCATAATTCTAAAAATAGAAATGAAAGGGATTTAACTAGATTGGGACAAAATAATTTTTCGAAACCAAAATACGCCAAGAATCCGAGTGCTGCTGCTTTTAATGTAGTTAGTAATGAAAATAAGTGTATATTCTGTAGCGATGATCGTCATGAAAGTAATGAATGTAAATTAAGTATTTCTGATAAAAAACAAAGTCTATTACGTCAAGGAAGGTGCTTTAATTGTTTACAAAAATTTCACGTTGTAAATCGATGTTTTAAGAAACCCGCATGTAATTTCTGTTCCCAAAAACATAATCAAAATATTTGCGAAAAACGTTTGGAACCAAAAGCAGAAGTTCCCCAGAGTGAAACGATCGTCTCCTCCGTTACGGGAGATAGAAATTCGAACACAGATATTTTACTTCAAACTGCAACAGTATTTGTAGAAAATAAGGTTAAACCAGCCGAAATACGGTTATTATTAGATTTGGGGAGTCAAAGATCATTTATTGAATCGGAACTCGTTAATGAATTAAAATTAAAAATAATAGGAAAAGAAACTATAAAAATATACCCCTTTGGTTCGAAAGAACCCAGAAAGAAATTATAAATCGCGTTCTAGTAAATTTGAGAAACGTTCGTGATCCCACGAAAAAGATACAATTAGAAGCTTTAGCTACTGACAAGATAAGCAGTGCAGTAATTTATCGGCCAGAGCGAGAAATAAAAGAACATTGTGGCATAAACAAATTTTCACTGGCAGATGAATCATCGGATCAGCTGTTTCGAAGTGGAAATGAGCATTCCCAACTCCCTGATTTACCCCCAGTCAGAATTCTGATAGGCGCCGAACATTATTGGAGTATCGTCTCCGGTGAAATACGCAGGATACCGAATTCTTCTGTTGTTGCAATGGATAGTCTTTTCGGATGGGTTTTGAGCGGTTCTTGTGATTTAGAAAATAAAATTGACACTGAGAGGAGCGCGAAAATAATGAAGGTAGTTGTAGATTCTTCGCGAGAAGAAAATTCCGATCTGATTTTACAAAATTTTTGGAAATTGGATATAATGGGCATTGAAAACGAAAAAAGGGATTTATCCAATAATGACGGAGAAGTTGTTTTAAAGGATTTTGAGAAAAATATAAAATTTCAGAACAACAGATACAAGGTTAAACTACCGTGGAATGAGAATGCGGATAAATTAGAAAATAATTATGAAATCGCAAAATGTCGCTTAGGAAAACTGGTTAAGAGATTTGATAGAGATAAGGAATTTTACCAGCGGTATAGGGATGTATTATCGAAACAGATTTGCGAGGGTATAATCGAACCTGTAGAATTTAAAGAAAAGGAGAAAATGAATATCGATAGAGAATATTATATGCCTCATCAGGCCGTTATTCGTGATGATAAAATTACAACGAAGCTAAGAGTAGTTTTTGATGCCTCATCACACTCGCAAAATAAATTATCGTTAAATGATTGTTTACATTCCGGACCGAATTTGAATCCTGACTCACTAAAATTACTTATAGATTTTAGAAACAAACCAATCGCGTTAACTGCCGATATAGAGCAAGCGTTCTTACAGATATTGTTAGATGAAAATGATAGAGATGCGGTTAGGTTTTTATGGCTTGAGAATGATTATGAAAGGAATGCGAGTTTGAAAACTACCATTTTTAGAATGACTCGTGTTTTATTTGGAGCTACTCCAAGTCCTTTTTTATTGGCTGCAACTCTCAAACATCACATAAGAAAGTACGAACATAAATATCCGTTAGCATATCGTATTTTAAATTCCCAATTATACGTTGACGATTTAATTTCTGGATTAGAAAATGAAAATCAGTGTTTTGAAATTTACCGACAAATAAAAGAAATTTTACACGAAGGTGGATTTAATATGCGTAAATGGAAAACCAATTCGGAATGTCTTCAGATAAAGCTAGATCAGGCTGAAAACTGTAACGAATCTTTGAGGGAAACTTCGAAAGTTTTAGGTTACCTCTGGAATTCAGACGATGATACGTTAAAATTAGCATGTGAATTTCTTAAATTTAATCAAAAATTTAATCCGTTAACTAAACGATTACTTTTGAAAATTGCCTCAAAATTATACGACCCCATTGGCTTTATCACTCCCTTTACGCTGAGACCAAAAATTCTTCTTCAGGATATTTGGGATCAAAAATTTAAATGGGATGATCCTCTACCATTTGATATAATGAAAGAATGGAACAAATGGTGTGATGAATTAGAAGATTTAAAGGAATTTGAAATACCCAGATTTTACCTCAAGGACGCTAACGAAAATGAAGATTTTGAATTTCATTGTTTCGTCGACTCGAGCAAGCGAGCCTACGGTGCAGTCCTGTATATTCGGTATACAGATTATAACGGACAGTTTCGGACATCGTTAATTTGCTCCAAATCCAGAGTTGCACCACTTCAAAAATTAACTCTTCCAAGACTTGAATTGCTATCAGCTGTAGTTGGAAGTCGACTATATGAGTACGTAAGAAACAGCCTTTCAAATATAACAAATGCACGAATCAGATTCTGGACAGATTCGATGATTGTGCTTCATTGGATTCGTGGAAATTCTAAGAAACTGAAAACGTTTGTCCAAAATCGTGTGAGTGAGATTCGTTCAAGGACTGATGCTTCATTTTGGTCGCACTGCCCTGGAGATCAAAATCCAGCTGATGTGCTGACTCGAGGCGAATCTTTACGAAATCTGCTTGATAAAGAACTGTGGTGGAAAGGACCAAAGTGGTTGAGAGAAAGTGAAGATTATTGGCCAAAAGAAAGCCAAGAAATTGCGGACATTGAAAATTATGACGAAGTGAATGAGTCAACCGTTTTCACTATGAATGTCCAGACCGAAAAAATTGTTGACATTGAAAAATTTGGGCACTTAACGAAA
Source organism: Cheiracanthium punctorium (assembly GCA_038373885.1). Lineage (NCBI taxonomy): Eukaryota > Metazoa > Arthropoda > Arachnida > Araneae > Cheiracanthiidae > Cheiracanthium > Cheiracanthium punctorium. The sequence continues at coordinate 19,953 of JAWZYV010020310.1, read as the reverse complement.
CTCTTACGCACAACTGCCTGGGTAAAAAGATTTATCTTTAACCTTAAGAATAAAGAAAACAGAAGATCTGGAACTCTTAGTAGCGACGAGTTACAGTCAGCAGAAGAATACTGGATAAGAAAAACTCAAGAAGAAAACTTCGGGGAAGAATTGGAAGCACTAAGGTGCGGGCGTGAAATATCTCCAAATTCCAAATTGAAAAATTTTTCCTTTGGGTTAGATGAAAACAATATTATTCGCCTTCGAAGCCGACTTCAGTATGCTGACATTACTCATAACGAAGCGTACCCGATGTTGTTACCCGACAGAAGTCACTTTACCAATCTCGTGATTCGCCGCAGCCATTTGCGGTTAGGGCATGCAGGAATTGCGGACACCTTAACAGACGTTAGAGAAAAATTTTGGATCCTAAAAGGACGACAGCGAATCAAGAGCATTGTGTTCAACTGCAATCTTTGCAAAAAATTTCGAGTTAAGCCTTTTACCCAAGACGAAGCTCCTCTTCCCCCAGATCGTATTAAGCAGACTCATCCATTTGAAGTAACGGGTATCGATTATGCTGGTCCCCTTTACGTAAAAAGTACAGACGGAACAAAAAAAGCCTACATTCTGCTTTTTACGTGTGCCGTCACCAGAGCTGTCCATCTTGAGCTCACCGAAGATCTGACAACCAAAACATTCTTACTCGCGTTTAGAAAATTTGTATCCAGAAGAGGACTATGCAGAAAAGTATACTCGGACAACGCGAGTACATTCAAAAGAGCTAAAACCGAAATAAATTTGCTGTGGAAACTTTTGAAGGAAGAAGAAATCCAGAGCTACTTTGCAAATAAAAACGTCGAGTGGAATTTTATCGTAGAGAGAGCAGCATGGTGGGGAGGATTTTGGGAAAGACTTATAAGATCCACAAAAAATTGCCTAAGAAGAATACTAGGAAAATCATCTTTGACGTTTCCAGAACTAGAGACTATAGTCATAGAAGTTGAGGCTATTATAAATTCCAGACCTTTGACATTTGTCTACAGTGAGTTCGAGGAACCTGAGCCACTTACTCCTGGACACTTCCTCATAGGTAGAAGACTTGTTGCTCTCCCTCCACACTCATCGGTAGCGCCAACCTCCACCAAGTCTGATCTAAAGGGTAGGTGGAAACATAAAAGAGCCATTTTGGAAAGAATATGGAGAAAATGGCAATCATCGTATTTGTTAGAACTGAGATCTGCCCACCAGTCAATGCGGTCCAAATCAAATGTTGAACCGACGAAAAATTCGACTGTCTTAGTGTATGACGAAAAGCTTCCTCGACTTATGTGGAAGATGGGTATAGTCATCAGTGTTCATCCCGGACGTGATGGAAAGACTCGTGCATGCACTATCAAACTTCCCAATGGAACTATACTGAAACGACCAATTCAACTTTTGTATCCTGTTGAACTTAATGTAGATGGAAAAGGACCTAGTGACTGTTTGTCCAAAGGTCCTTTGGGGCCGGAGGATGAAGCAGAATGACTTTCCCCTGCGCCAGAAGAGGGCGCTTTTGAACTCTAATCTTTTTTTTTGCCTTTCAGATGCAGCGAAGGCTTCGATAAAAACTGACGTGAAAAGAGGGTTCTCCCTCTCCGATAACAAAATCTAAATGTCTTGTAAAATGTTGTGTAGTGTAAGATGTGTTTATTTAATCCAGAAATAAATTGTATTCGTCCTTTAGACACTCACTTAGATCTCTCAAACAGTTAGCTGGAAACAGGAAATCAACAGAAAAGCTACCAGGGCAGGTAGGCTAGATCTTTTTTTATGAACTGTATTACTTATTTATATCAGAACTGAAATTCGAAAGAAATACAGTATAGCAATTGTTTCAGCTGGTATGTCACAGAAAGTAGTTGAAACAATTCATTATAAGTAATTTGAAAAACAATTGCATCAGGGACTCGGGAATTGTCAATAGACGAATGACAGTAGTAAAAGATTCAATAAACTATGAAATATTGATTTTTCTATTAACCCTTCAACGCGTAGTGTTCCCGCTCCGGGAACACCAAACTCTGACGCTTTGACTGTTGCCGGTCGCGAAGAATAGATTTGATTTCTGTAAAAATAGTTGCGGGTGGCATAGCTCCACGAGAATCCTTTTCTTTTTAGTACGTCATTTCCCGTAAAAAAATCGTCACAATCATTTTTGGCAGCACTGACATCTGCTGAAAAACGGAAGAATACGAGAACAGCTGGATAGATTGCCAAATGCTGGAAAAAGGACAGCCGTTGCCATCTTTCGACTTAACTACCAGCAAGATGGCGGACGATCGAAACGTTCATCGCGTGCCACAGATCGAGAGACCCTTTTTTGATGACAGCTGACTGTGCGGCACAGCCGTGCGATTAGTTTTAACAGCACTGACATCTGCTGAAAAATGGAAGAATGCGACAACAGCTGGATAGATTGCCCAATGCTAAAAAAGGGCAGCCGTTGCATTTGATTCGCAAACTCAATCTACATAGATTACTCAGTAGTTGCTTGAAACAATTTGTTGAAATATGGATTTAAATGTTTAATTTGATTAGTAAACTTAATTTATACAGTTTATTTAGTGGTTATTGATTTGAAATTATTAATTCGATCTATAAACTCAGTTTGCACAAATTACTCAGCTATTGGAGTAATTACTCTGACCAAAACAAAGTCCGTTAATCAGACCAAAAAAATGAAATAAATGAATTGTAAACAAAATAAAGTACATAAACAAAAGCAAGGAAAAAAACACCCATTAGTTAATTTTATTTGCCGTATGTTACATAAACTGAGTCCAAATATTGTTAACCGTCATGTCAAAATAGATAGATAGATAACAATAGTAATATGAATTTTTTTTTAAAATTGTAATAAAAATAGTTAATACAGTACAGCACCGACCTAGTTCGAATGAGCAATATTTTAATTTCACGTGCTAAATTTAAATAAGTAAATGAATGAAAAGAAAAAAAGGAAAACTATGCTGTTTGGATAATTGACAAATTCGGTTAATTAAGGCTCCAATAATCGACTTTCTGCTGTAATAGTATCAAACATACAGAACAAAAATAATTATTTAATTTCACCGATAAACTCAAATTATATAGAACACTCAGGAAATTCGAAAAAAAAAAAAAGAGTACTAGGAAATCCCACAGGGCCTATCTCTTCTATGTGACAGAAAATGTGTCAATTCTATTTATTTTATGTCCTAAAAAAATGCATCGGTAGTGTCAAAATATCCGATACCCTCTGATCCGTACAAATGATCAATGTTATCCATCAAGCAGCGACGCTGTGAGTATATTTCAGCAGAGAAACGGCAACTCTCCGGTCGTATTTACCGCTATAAAATTCGATTTATTATATGTTTATAAAAAGTCTAAAATATTATGATGTTTAGTTTTGGATGTCAGATCGTAAGAACTGCCACCGGCCCGATAATAAATCACTGTCAAAGTCACTTGCATTAAATACACTGGGATGGGTGTTTTAAAAACAAGGAGCTGACCATTTTTTTTTTTTTTTTTTGCTTTTAAACTTCCGCTTAAGTATTCTTGGTATTTTTTATGAAGTAGACGGAAAAATACACGGTTGCTCTTAAATACTTCGAAAAGAAATGTTCGTTTTTTTTCTGTTAATGTATGGAGAATTTATAGAATATGTGGAATAATTCAAGAATATTAGTTACAGTTTTAGGGTAGTGAGCAGTGGCATGTTGGACAAGCATTTTTTTCTATAGTCAATATTTTAAAATCAGTTTTTGGATTTATCTTAAAAATTAATTCAATGGAGGTATTTTAAATAAAAAAAATAAAGTAAATCAATATCTTAAATACAATTACTCCTTAAATATACAGTACATGCCCACTAAACTCCTTGCCACCTTCTTAACTTCGGAATGGCTCTTTCTATAGTCATAAATGTGGGGTCTAGGTATAGTAAAGTGGCCATGCGCTACTCAAGAAAACAGCTTACAGTGCCACCTGTCGGCTAAATTTGAAGTCACTGTTCTCATCTCAAAAACGGTACGAGATACGGGAAAAAAAGGCCGTTCCAAAGTTGCTCCGTATTTAGTTATGCCCGTATCACACCTTCTTGATCTTCAATCCAGACAAAACTTTCGTTCGACTGTTTTCCACAACAGTTGAGTGAAAAGCTTTGTGCGATATGTATGTTCAACGTCTGCACCTTTTCCCGGACGGTCCGCGAAAAATTGAGCATTTCGTTAAGACTAGTTCAATTTCTCCGACAGACCAATTACAGGTAAGCAAATGGCGAGGTTATGGTGACATCACAGATTCGCTCATTCCCTTTTCCAGTTAAACCAGTTGAGTGAAATAGTCGAACAAGTTGAACAAAGTACTATTGTTACAGTAAAACATGTTTAACATGACGGCATTCTCAGCTACCATCTGGAATCGTAAATAAAAACCATGTTCCACAGCTGACCGCAGTGTGTTCCGGGAAATGTTACGAACCTGTTGTGAAAAGCAGTCTTTAAAATCAAGCGAAATTCTTGAATTATCATGACTTACTAAATGTTTCAAACTCCACCAAAGCCAAAAGTCACATGGATTGAGGTCTGGGGACGACGGAGGCCATGGAACTCCCCCTGGTGACGAATATTTGATCTGATTTTTTTTATTCTCTCTAACCAATTCCCATACCTGTTTATGTTCTACCCAAAATTTCACAACTTTCTCAACAATAGTTTCAACGTGTGTAGACAAATTTAAAATAGGATGGTTTAATTTCGGACAACCTACATATTTTAAAAATATAAAAAAAATATGTGCTCACCTGTGAAATATTATTCCAGAAACTTTTACAATTCATGACTGCATCGATACGCTGAGCTGTACATACGTACTATTTTTTTTTTCTTAAAAATGTACCGATTAAAGCGGAAATTAGCGCGCTGGCCACAAATGCTCCGTATAAACCAAGGCGAGTTCAACGTACAAGGTGAGATCTTGCACAAGTCAGCTGCTGTGACAAGTGCCTTAAGTAAAGGCTGCCAAAATTCTCTATATCCTTGATATCTACTCTATAGTCGTTTTTAAAGACACTTCTGTAGTATCAAGAATTAGGATTTCAGCTGATATGATTAAAAAAAAATTCTGATGTGGGCACCACATGATTTCCTTGTACGTCTATTACATGAAACATATTTTTCATGCACTTTATTTAAACTTATTTAATTTGAAAAGAGAGATACGATACTTCAATAACATTAAGATGTGGCAATTTCTCTCCAAAATACTATAAAAGACATCGACAAGCAGGGTTCAGTTTAGAAATTTATTTTCAACGCGAATTTAGGTGATATTAACTCCAGAAGCCACCGAGCTTGGCGACAGTTGACGAGATTTTTGTCATGGCTTAAACAATGACTGTGCGTAGACTTAAACATATTGATAGTCTTTTGTACGACTTTGCAAATCAACTACCCAATCGACTGCTATAAAAAAGAAAGGTGCACAGTAGGTCTGACAACAGACCTAACCACAAAATTTCAACATGTTACGCGGCTAATCGTGTTTGAGTATAGCGAAATACATTCACACGAACGTATGGACGTCACACTGAAACTTCTCGAGTTAAATTCAAGGATGGACGAAATCGATTTTTCCCTCGAAATCTGAATACAGAATTTTTCTCGCTATTATAATACTTCCTTCACATCAAGGAAGTCATATAAGTCAACTTAAACTTGAAAACTTAGCGTTTTATTTAGAGCGAAAGAAACCATCAAATTCTGTCTTCCCAATGTGGAGCTTAGGGTGAAACACTGGTAATAAAAAAAAAATATTACATCTGAAAAAAATATATTATTAAAAGACTACAAAAAGTAAAGTGCAATAAGTAGACTTTTAATAATTAAGTCTATTTTTTACATTGGTGGGGTAGAAAGAATGTATTTCTTTAATAAAAAGTAATTATAAAATAGTGACAGATTGGCATTTTATTTTACTATCATCGAGTGTTTTGTAGAAATCAAATTTAACATTCAAGCAATTAAAATGAAATAAATGAATACTTATTTATTTTGCGACTGCCGAATTTCGCATCAGTCCTCAAAAAAGGACACTGCGGGTGTTCATGCGTCAAAGATTCTAATTATAAGTTATGGATTGATCATTTTACCGAAAGTCTAACTATGCATATCGAACCTAGAAAATTAAATAACTTTACATTAATTATTCCACAAAGATTAAATTCAAAATACTTAAGTTAAATAGCTCCAAAGGATTCAATTTAAACATTCTCGATCAATATATTTAGATGAACGCTCTGCATTACACGGTGAACTCAAATAAGTGAAAATTTGTCATACCATTCAGACACTCATAAAAGTTCCGACGTTGTACTCAGGCTGAAAGTTTTAACCAGCGAGAATTAATGGGCGGCCCGCTGAACAAACTAATTAGCAGTCTGAACTGAAGTTCCGTTCGGTTCGGGTGAATTCATTACACAAACACAGTGGGTTTCCGTAGGAGCCGGGTGATTTAAATAATTAGGAATATCAGATGGAAATCCCTACGACTCTGCACTTCAACAGTGGCGTGCCGTTGAGGTCTGCCAATTAACTTCGCTTGCGAGCGGGACCGGTGCTGCTCTTTAAGTCTAGTTAAAGACTGCTCAAGAGAAATGTGATGAAAGTAGTATACTTCACTTCTGCCATCACTATACGTTAAGATGTGTCTTGCCGTTTATGATATATCTTCGTAGAGCAGAGCTATTAGTCGAGTTTATGATGTATTTCTCTCTATCTATCTAATCTATCTATATTTGCATATGCATATACAGGGTGAATCTAAACTCTTAAGCAAAACTTTAAGAGGAGGTAGGGCACATAATAAGGAATCAGAATCACATAGCAATATGGGGTCGGTAACATCGTCTTCGCGTAGCTGTTAATAATCGCTTTGGAAAAAGTGCTGAAACAACAGTGCACTTTCCGGCCATTGTTCGTCAGAAACTAATGTATTTTTCTCCGAAAACAGAAGACTAAAATTCATAGTTTAAAAATTCTATTTTATTCCACGGATGGAATTTTTGGAGACGAGCCTATTATTTATGAAACTTGGTTAAGTAATTAGACGAACACTTCAATACTTTTCACAAAGTGATTATTACCAGGTAAGTGAAAACTGCGTTTTTGACCCCACGTTGCTATGTGATATTCTGATTTCTTATTATGTACCCTATCACCCCTTAAAGTTTTGCCTAAGAGTTTAGATTCACCCTGTATATGAGAATGCTATGATTTTCCACGAAGGGATTCGATTTAGATTATAATTTCACGTAATTAGCTGTAATATTAGGTTGTAACGAAAGTTTTCCGCCACTCCAAGTATTGCCTGCACAAGCAGTTCCCGTTGGTGTCTTTGCCAATATTTTGTAAAACGATTTTTGTTATTTGAAAGAAAAGACTTGTTTTAGAGAACCGTGTTGTGAAATCTGTAAAACAATATCGTTATGATTCAGTATAAGGTGTCTGAAATGGAACTACCACGCTACCAGATTGATCCACCATTTACTCTCAGTTCTGTCGCAAAAAGTCAGCTACAGAATGACACTGAATCATGTATACTGCTTAAGGTACTACTGTTGAATCATGACACTGTGAAGATTTGGTACCGAAAGTTCAAAAACGAGGACCAGGATATTAAAGAAGCTGAGCGCTTTGGCCGGCCTATTGATGCTGATGAGTCCCGCCTACGACAATTTGTGGAAGAAGATAAAATATTCATCCACTCGAGAGCTAGCTAAAAGAGTTAGACTTTAGTGCCATGTTCATTAGTCGCACTAAGCATAAAAAACTTGACATATTAGGTCAATAATTGGGTACCGCGTGAGCTGACTCAAGCAAATCTGGCGGAAAACTTTCGTTACAACATGATAAAAAAAATACTTGTACATACTTAGAGGATGTTGTGTGTATTAAGGCAAACCTGCACAGAGGGGTATCTTCCTGGGATGGGGAGTGTCTTGGTCGAAAGACTTTCTAAGGGGTTCGAATACGTATTCACTTTACATCTGGAGTAAACCGACCAAAACTGCAGACCGTTAGATCGACGGCCGCGGTATGAGGCCCGCGAGCGCGGGACTTTCACACTTCAGCCGTCTTAGAGGAAAGCCAAAGAATTTTATGGAAAAAGAACCCACTGAAATATTGTGTTGTTTAGTTAACAAATTTTTGGCTGCGTTAAAATAAATAAAATAAAACAACTTCCCCTGGAAAATGCAACATGTTAATGTAATTAAAGTTTTGTTGGTTGAACGAGAAACACGTTATTGTATCAATTAAATATATTGTTGTTTGAGGAAATCTTTGATACTTTTCGTTGTACACAGCATTACTTTGTTAAATTATTACACACACACACACACATACCTATCTATACATATATACATATATATACAGAGAGAGAAAGATTAACAGCTCGGTGAAGAATATTTCTTATTAATGTGCTAATAAGAATCATTTGCGCTATACGATTGCCTTTAATGAAAAATACGAGGAACACGAGCATTCTGAATAAAAGAAAAAGAAAAAACGAAGTTAGTATTTCTTACATTATTTTTACTATTCACTTTGATTCAAATACATATTTTAATAATAACAAGGTTGTTAAATACACGAAATAATATAATAACTCAAAACTTAAATGTGAAAGGTTTTTGTATTTTGCTTGTGCGATTAAAAAATTGTTAGCACCATATTTATGGAATTTATTGTAGACTGTTGATGATTAAACTTATAGAGAAAAGTAAAAAATCGTGTTAAGTCTGCCCCATATTAAAGTTTTAAGAAAAATGTAATACGTGCAGAAAATCAATAAAAACACTTTTAGAAAATTTCATCGGAATTAATGTTAAAATAGTACAGAAGCTAATAAAACACTTTAAAAAGACTGATTAAAATTTAAAATTATTGCTTTCTAATGGATCATTTTTCCAAAAGAATAATTATGCATATTGAGCATGGGAAATGAAATGGCTTTACATTAATGCTCTATGGGCTACAAAGATTAAATTCAAAATATTTAATTAGATCGATCCAGAATATTTAATTTAAACATTTTCCATCAATATCTTTAGATGAACGTTCTGTGTTGCATAGGAAAGCCAAATAAGTCCAAATTTGTAATAGTACTCATGAAAAGTTTTGAATACTCTATCATATTCCTTAGTTGAAAGTTTTAACCTGCTCGAATTAATGAGTTACTGCTGAACAAACTAATTAGCTGTCCTGAACGGAAATTCCGTTAGGCTTGGGTGAATTCATTACACAAACAGTGGGCGTCGTGGAAGTCGGGCGATTTAAATAATTAGGAATATCAGTTGGAAATCCCTACGACTCTGCACTTCAACAATGACGTGTAGCGATGAAGTCTGCCAATTAACTTCACTTGCGAACGGTGCGTTCCTCTTAAAGTCCAGTTAAAGACTGCTTAAGAGAAACGTGATGAATGCATCGCGCCGTCATTTGTGCATAGTCAAGAATGTCCGTAAGTTTTATGGTCTTTCAGGAGCAGAGTTATTATGCGAGTGAATTCTTTTGACGGTACTAGAGATGACGGCTGCTTCAAATAGATTTTGATCGGAATAATTTCAGATTATAAATTAATCAATTAAGGTACAGCATAAGGAGAACGGCTATAGAAAAAAAAAGGGAAAGGACTTAGCTGGAAAAGAATTAAACAGATTGTTTTGACTGCACTAAAAGTTAAAGATTACTTCTCTTGGCAAAAATGCGAAAACATAAGTTTTGTTTACTGAATTAAAAGTTCCATTGATTCAAACATTTAAAAAATTCAGCATATGGGATGGCCCATCTCTGTCACGTGACTTGAATCTCATCGAGCATGTTTGGGATGCTTTAGAAAGGCGTACTGCTATCTATCATTCTTTTCCTCAGACCATTGCCACGATAGCATCTGCTGACACTCGAGTGCAAACTCATCGATCGCATAACTGACCGCAACGCACACCGCTTATGTGTTTCGTTACTTCTAGGAGTGATCCTACTCCACAATAAAAGTACTATTCCTGAAACCACATTGACATCTACTTTGTTAATTTTGTAACGGTACATTTATTAATTTCTAAAATACCTGTATTTTATACTGTACTAGGTGTTCTATACTGTGGTTCAGTTTCATTAAATTCTAGATGTAACTTTTTGATTAATCGTTACTTTTGTGTTTTCTTTTAACTCTTAGAAACCAGTGTGCATATGGTCAATACAAATACTCTCAAATAAGTGCCAAACAGAACAGAGACTACGATTAAGAGAAAGTGGATACATTTTTTGCTGTTTATATTTTTGTTTTATATCTTGCTTTCGTTCCTCACAAATATTTATTAATATAACATTATAAGGAATCATAATCACATAGCAACTTAGGGTCAAAGACAGCGTATTCACTTACCTGTTAATAATCATGTTAGAAAAGTGTTGAAGTTTTCATCTAATTTCTTAACCAAAATTCATCAACAACGGGCTTGGCTACAGAAAGTTTCATCAGTGAAATGAAGCAGAATTTTTGAACAATTAATTTTAGTCCCATTTTTTATGAAAAGTACGTTAGTTTTTGTCTAACAGTGTTCGGAAAGTTAACTAATATTTCAGCGAATGCTCGAACGTGATTATTAAGAGCTATATGAAGAAAGCGTTTTGGACCCCACACTGATATGTGAATCTGAATCCTTAATGCCTTACCTCACATTAAAGTTTGTCCCATTCATTATGTAACACTTTGTATATTCTAGAACAGTTTTGGAGGTAACCGCTAGCTCAATGTAACGAATTTCACGAAATTTATAACAGTCAATCCTAGAAAATTTGAATAATCACATTCATGAATATACTCTTTTTGTGAATAAATATACATGATAATTTTAGTTTCATGAGCTATGTATTGGAACTGTGTTTTTATGAAATCAAAGTGATTGATCTTTAAAAGTCCCGATTTTACAGTTTTTTTCAATACACAGGTTTATGGAGTAATTATTTCATAATGCAACAAAAATGATAAGACAATCTCACAAATCGAAGGAACATCATAAATTTTTCTTTTATTGCTTGAGAAAGGAGAGTAAGCGATATAAAAATTTTATCATAATTAAGATCCTAGTTTAAAAGTGAAGATGATTTGATATTCTAGTTAATTAGTTCATAAATTATTATGGAAAAATGATAGTAATCGAAAGTAGGTGATCGAGTTTTATTGAGTTTTTAAGTTTCATTGGGTTGCAAACAGGGGAAATGAGTTTTAAATGAAGAGCTTAACATGGACATTTATGGGCTTTGTCAAAAAAAATTGAGAATTAGATATAGGGGGAGTCCACTATTAAAATATCCTGTTTCAAAGCTGTCCCCAGCCGAACAAAAGTCACCAAATGATTGTGGAATTTTGCTGTTTACTCGATTAAAAAATATAGTTCCAAAGAGCACCAGATGGCATATTAATTTAAAAACTAGTGGAAATGAGAAAATTTTCAGCTATAAAAGTTTTCACAATTTTTTAAATCAGAAAAAAAATTTCGAAATATTTTACAAATTTTAGTTTTCACTAGTTTCACCACCTAGCTGCAATATTTGGAATTATTATTATTATTTTGTAGAATCAAAAAAAAAGTGCGCCTTTATTGAATGATTCACAGAATTTCACAACTGAGTGTTTTCTTTGAAAATAGTGTAAGTCCGTTTTTGAAAAAAAAAAAATTGTCAGTGATTACAATGCAACTTGCTATGATAATTTTATCTGTTAACAGTTTCCCCCGTCAAAATTCCTTAAAAATGTTTACCATTTTGTCAGTATAAGTTTGTGTAGTTAGTGAAATTACAAACCATTCAAATACAAAACCCTAAGTATCTCGCATAATATCAAATGGACTTGCGCCAATTTCAAAGAAATTAGCTCAATTTTCTGATGGCAGGTTTTGATGGTAGACGTACCTGAAATAGGGTTTTTTAATTATAGTACACCCTGTGCTTTTGGACTGCAATCAAGAAATGTAAATCTTGTCGAAAACCTCGATTGCTGAATACTTTGCAACGCATTCCTGTTTGGCGTACCCACTACTGCAGAGCGAATAGTTGATTTGTTTTATCCCTTCATAGCAAAAGCTGATCTACGACGGAAATCCACTTTTTGTGAATGTCGTTGCTTCCCTGCATGGGCCTTTTATTACCAGGCTATAGTGGAAGGGCATGGGTGCAGAATAATAGCATCCGTAAGGGACTCTCTGCCGTCACTTCTACTGGACGAAAGGAAGCAAATGCTCGCTTTTAAAAAAAGAAAATCAACTCGCTCAAAAGGAACTAAATTAGCTCCGGAGGATTTAAAATCGGCACAAGCTTGTCCCAATTTTAAATTCTTCGGAGCTGATTTAGTTCTTTTTTCTTCGAAAGCATGTGGTCAAAAACGAATAAGACAGCAAAGTTATTTTTTTAAATATTGCGGCTACAGTGCATGTATGATAATTATTTTGGTTGTTACTGTAAAAGAGCCACAAATCTATGTGAATAATTTTTTTTTTGTTCCTGTAAAAGAGCCACAAATGCTAAATCCATTTTTTTTCAGTGAAGAGCATTATGACACAAACCTGTGTAACATTAGGTTGGAGCTTGTTTTTGCAGTTTGAAAGTATTATCTTCTCCCCCTCTAAATGCCTTTCTTTTTATGAAAAAAAATCAGGCAAATTGAACAATATTTAGAGGTAGCTCAATGATGGAAAAGTTTCCAACGCAATGTTTCCAATGCATTTGCAGATGTATTTTTAATCTTGAGTCATAGGTGGCAGCGTAACAAATACTATATTTTTGGCGCTTGCAAAAATTTAACATTTCTAAAATGCAGCGTAAACGTTTACAGTCCATAGGTAATAGGGTATTGAGATTTTTACTGTAGATGCTTCTGTAAAAAATTATTCATGCTATATACATCAATTTTCGATAAAGCCAATTCAATTGCAACTTAATTGCGGCTAGTTGTGCAGGTTTTTACAAATAAAACAATGTGCAAATAAAACTAACACTTTTTATTTCACTGTAGCAGAGTATACTATGCTTCTAAAAAGCATTAATACAATCGCAGGCGTTTCAATTTCCTTTTTATTTATAATTTTCTTCTCAAAAAGGTTACATGTCTGCAAAATTCTGTAATTTGCCGAAAATCACCCAATATATGCCCTGCCATTCAGTTTAACGTACATCCATTAAATAGCACATTACACGCTTGCTTGAGCAGTATGAAGTTATTTAAAATTTTCGACATTTAACTATTAAGGGAAATATTTCACCGCAGCAGACTTCTTTGAAATAAAAATCGATATGACGAATTAAAATTTTCGATGGAAAGCGTAACCTTTCAAATCCTTTTCAGTCAACGCTCAATTTTTATACATATGTCTTCGAATAAAACTGCAATGAAATTAAAGTGAAATTCGATTCCGAAAGTGATTAAATAATCTTTCTTTCGAAAATGGCTGCATTTTTAAAATTTTTGATCGACTTTTAAAGTTTAGAGTTTTGAATGAATGCAATGATTAAGTCAAATAAAAGTTAATGTTAATTTACTAACTAAAGTACCGATATTTAAATTTAATTCGTCAATGTAAATGCGCATGAACGTAGATGAAAATCAAATCGAAAGTAATGAAAAATTAATTTAAAAAATAATGCAATTCACAGGGAAATAAAGGACCTTTTGTTGGTAGTTAAAATTGATTAGAAAAAAAATGTTATTTATCAATTAAGGAAATCTTTAATTGAATTTTAATATTTCTGGTTAGAAAAAAAGAATAAATAAAACGAGAAATCAATAAATTACTGATGGGTGATGTGCTGTAGATTTCAGGTTAACTTAAAACTATAATTTTTTTAAAACTTTTAAAATAGGTTATCTCAATTTGAAGTGATAGTACCACACATTGCACAATGAAAAAAATCCGGAAGATTTGTTAGCAGAAGCTAAATTTTAAAGTTCTTTATTTAAAAAAAACAAATTATTCTAAAAATTTAACATTTACGGAGGTCGGTAGCTAGGGGGAGGCAGATTAACGTGTTGCAATAGTTATGTCATAAGTACACCGTTAATGGAAGTAAAGTAGTTAAAAAACTTTGTAAAAAACACACATAAGAAGTAATAGGTAAGAGGATACGCACGTTTCGTTTTCGTTTTTTGAACGAAACGTGCGTATCCTCTTACCTATTACTTCTTATGTGTTTTTTTTACAAAGTTTTTTAATTACTTTATCGTTTAACACCAGTATTTTGAGTGTTTTTTCAGTCGTTAATGGAAGTAGTTCAACATTTCACCAGGAGCTGAATTAGCTGCAACCTCTCAATGGAGAAACTTTAAACCACGATTTGGTTCTTTGATCAGTTTAAGCATCAAATCATAGTTCAATATAGTTCTCCATAGGAAGATTGCAGCTAATTTACGCCATTTTATGATGAAATGCTAACTACTATTGTTAGCAGTGTAGAAGTGTTTAGCAAAACGCAAGAATTTCACAAAGCTAAGATGCCAGCAGCAGAGGAAGGAGCATATAAAGGCCGCATTAAATAACACTAATAATTTTTTTTTACCAGCTCGACGTCAAGATGGTTGGCGATTAGAGAAGGGTAATAATTTTGAAAACCACACGACCTTAATGATAAGTATCTAAAGCTAAAGATTTACTGTAGAACAAAACGAGAGAAATTCCGAAGGAGAGCTATTTTCAGAACAGCTTGCTGTTCTGTTCCCCTGAGTAAGGTTTGGGGTGGCGGGCAACTAGCCCCATTGCCCCCAATTAAATGGGGGAGGGCAAATCAAGATATGACGCATTTTAATCTATTGCAGAAATGTGTAAACTTTTCCTAAGAAATTTACCTCAGTTAGAACTTCAACAATATTCTAAATGAACTATTGTGTTAAGTTAAGAAATGATTCTTTTTCCTCCCTTTTCTTTTAAATACAAAATTTTTGAGCTATTTAGGAATTTAATGACAATCCAAAGAGAAGGGCTATAGAAAACTTTTGCATGTTGCCTACCTTTGCTGAAATTTTTGACTTAATAAAACACACAGGGGGTGCACAATCTGAGCACATCATTTTCATGTCGCAGTCTTTACATCACAACGTGTTGGCATTTACGTTTACCCACACGTTGTGCTGTAATCTAGGTAATTATTTTTTTGCAGCGTGTTGTTGGTTCTACAACAGCATTAGAAACCCTATGCAATTTAAAACTCTTGACATCAAAATGATGCATGTTTTCCGAATTCCACATTCCTATTGCCTGGGAGTACTTCCTAAAAGTGAGTAAGAATTGAAGTAGCTTTTGTCATCGAGGTGGAATTATGAAAATACAAAGTTAATTATGTCAAATTAACCTCATCGTTCCAGAGGTTCACATAAGTGGATCTTTTGGTTTCTACTGTTTTTGCAGTTCTGAGTGGACTTACATATGCGTCGATGCCTTACTTTTGAAAAAATGATTTTAAAGCATGCGAATGTGTAAATTCTCCACATTGACGCACATATTTTATTTTTGTTTGCCTTTGCAAAAAAGAATATTTGAATGTTATTGAAATTTCCTGAGTTTGGGAATATTTAAAAAAAAAATTCATACAGCTGAAAAGTACTTGTGCGACATAATATATCTCTAAAAGTGTCTTGACAGTCTTCGTTTATAGGTGAAAACAACTTTTTACTACTGAAAGAGAAATTGAGAATGAGGGTTTTTTCCGAAAAATTATTTTAAAATACGATTTGTACTTGTCGTTTTAAGATGTATACGCTTTTAACAACAATTATGAGATTGCTTTTTAATTTAAGATGCGAAATTGTTGTCGTGTGTGAAGAGGTTAACCAATACGGAATGATATTTAGTATTTGTGAATACATATGCATGTACACTTAAAATTTGATGAAACTTTTCACCAAAGAATGGTACTAGAAAAGTTAGCTCCTTAAGATGGTAAAAATTTGTTCTAACATTTTGTGCTCAGGTTTAATGATACATTGGTGAAGCGTTGGAACAAGGTTTCACCATCTTAAGGAGTCAACTTTTCTAATACCATATTTTGGGGAAATGTTGCACTGAATTTTTAATGTGTACATTGATATAAAGGGAATCCCAAGAAAAATGTCTGCCCCAGACCTCATGCTGGCTTAGTCCGGCTCTGTTGCAAGCACATGTTGCCTTACCATCTACAGCCATCTACAGCCGAAAGAAAAACTTATTTTAAAACGCAAAACAAAGAGAAAAAGGGAGGGAAAAATAAGAATTAAAAATTGTAAAAGCATCGAATTTATGATAGGAAATCGAAATACATATTAATAAAATACGATGAACTGCGTCATCGAAAACATTCATGACTTTGATTAAGCCTGCCAAATAAGAATAGCTAAGAATCGTCTCTTGTTAATTTTATCTCATTCGAATTCAGAAAATTCTGAAAATTAATTTGGAATTCAGGTTGCTATCATTTCCCACACGCATGAACTTTCTGTGATCATAGGAATTTTTAGTTAAACGTAGCTGTTGGTATAAAGAAATTTTTCTACAAGTTCTTGATAGATTCTGTATTCTTGGTTCACTGTTTTAACTTTCGGAATCCCCCAAAAGATGGGGGGAAAAAAAAGGAAATTGTATACAGCACATGTTCAAGGATTAAAGCTATTATTAGACGTCGTATATTCGCTTCGCAGTTTACACCGTGCATATCCTTTAAATTGAATTTGTACTTTGCTAGTCAGAGCTGTTTAGCAGGATAGAATAGACGTCACAGAGTTGTCAGTTGGATGACGTGATCGCTCTTTATTCTTGGGACGTAACGAGTATTTCAAAAGCACAATGGCGTCATCTTGCTTTCAGAAGCTTGACCGGTTTTCTCGTATCTTATTTTTAAAACAGCAAATTTGTAATTCTGAACATTTCATGAACGATTTTTTTTAACATTGTATAATTCATAAACTTTGCTTTTAATTTTGCCACCCGCCCCAAAAATACTAGCAGGGCAGGAGTCTTGGATGAAGGTGCGGACGTCTTCCAGGGGCGCCTTTTTACCGAAAGATCGCTAAGTTTCGAGCAAGAATAAGGTCCCCCTAAACTGATCCTAGCTAAGTAATATCGCCAGTATTTGGCGAGAAGACGGCGATCCTGATAGGAGAATCAACGGCAATAAAATTGGAAAATGATAGGAGACGACAGCCCTCCAATTGGAGAGTTAAAGAGGCGCATCTCGTCTTCTAGTTAGCCGATTTACACGTAGCAAAATGCAAAATTTAATTATTTGAAAGACATAATATAAATTTTCGATCAAATAGATGACGAGAAATGTACATTACCCTGAAAATTTGTAAGAATATGTTTCTCACTGCTCTTTTTTTAAGGACTATACAAACACAAGCAAAAAAATTAAAGCGAGCAGGCCGAAACGACACGGTCAAAGCATTAAAATATTTGTTTATGTTAACCCTTTAATGCGCAGTGTTCCTACTCTGGGAACACCAAACTCTGACGTTTTGACTGTTGCCAGTCACAGAATAGATTTGTTTTTCTATAAAAATAGTTGCCGGTGACATAGCTCCACGAGAATCCTTTACTTTTTAGCACGTCCTTTCCCGTAAAAAAAAATTGTCCCGATTATTTTTCACAGCACTGGCAACTGCTGAAAAATGGAAGAATGCGAGAACCGCTGGATAGATTGCCCAATGCTGAAAAAAGGACAGCCGTTGCCATCGCTCGACTTAACGACCAGCAAGATGGCGGACGATCGAAACGTTCATCGCGTGCCATAGATCTAGAGACCCTTTTTTGACTCAACTGGCAGTGCGACACAGCCAGCTGCGTCAAAAAAAGCGTCTCTAGATCTGTGGCACGCGATGAACGTTTTAATTGTCCGTCATCTTGCTGGTAGTTAAGTCGAGCGATGGCGTCGGCTGCCCTTTTTTCAGCATTGGGAAAGGGTTGCGCCTCAAAGGGCTAAAGCGAGCAGGCCGAAACGACATGGTGAAAGCATTAAAATATTTATTTATGTTAAAGTAAAAACAATAATATAAACATTTATTGAGAAGTTACTCTTAAGATAGACGGCAATTAATCAAATAGTAATATGTTAAGAACTATTTTTTTTCGTGGTAAAACAGCGTCTTTCACTGCTACATTTGATATATTGTTTCCTTCTCTTGTCGCGGAGTGTTATTCTCAAATCAAGAAGATGAATAGGGGAAAAAGAATGAGAGTATATTGACAGCGTTTCTTTATCAAGGACTTCTCAATCTATAAATCATTATATTTTCTTTCTTCTTGCTTGGACCAAAGGTCACGTGAAATTGCATGCAAAGGAAAATGCTTCTTTTCTTTTACATGTACTATCTTTGCAGAATAACGGGATTTATTCTTTAGAAAAATAGAGTAGACAATATACAGATCATAATTAAAAATAGCACGAAAAACATAATTAAGTCTCTTTGCAAAGGAATAATAATTTATTTTTCATTAAGTGAAAACGCACCCTTTTCTAATCATTGAGAAAGCAACGTTGCGAAAATTACATAGTGAGAGGATGAGATGGTAAAATAGTTCAACAAGTTCGAAAAGAGAATATAGCGCTTTGTTAGATGAATCGAAGAACTAATATCTCCCCCAAAATACAGAATTTAGTAACACAATCAGTGGAAAATCATTAGCTATCTCAATAGTAACACTTAATTAAATGTAAATGACAATCAGATAGCTCTGATCTCTATATCCGCAGTCTTCCACACTGAAATCACAATGAGAAACACTTTAATATTAATATATTTCCAAGCAGGTGACGCCACACAGGTCATCATAGGTCGTGATGTCATATTTCTCGATTTTTCTCGTAACTTCTTTCCTAATTGAGATACAGCCAAAATTCCATTATTTTCGAGGACTTTCTTTTAGTCGTCCAGGTCGCCAGACTTGTCACTAAGTCGCCAAAACGGTTGCCAAGTCTATTGCCAGGATCAAGAGGTCACATATTCATTTCGCCTGTACAATTCGCTTTCCAGCAACACACATTAATGCGGGAAAACAACATTACTGTTTATTGACAGTAAGCTGCCAACATGTTTTAGAACAAAAGAGAAAGTAAAGTAAGGTGATGAACTCGGTATTTCGCCGACGCAGTCACAAATCAACTCCTGTCGAGGCAATTCCTCACCCTTGGGGTTATAAAGCCTAATTATTGGGTTATAAAGATCGTTTTGTGAGCAGTGGCGACTCAAATGTGTTTCTGTAATCCATATTCGTACATTTTAGACTTCAAAGCTGAGTACCTGCTTGCGGGAAAATTATGCATTCTCATCCATAAACTAATTTCAAAATATAACTCCTATGGTAAGCAAGGAAACAACAAAGTGCGAATCATATACACCCTCTCAAAAAAGCATTCGAGTAAAAGTCAAACTTGGTACGTTGGGTTCGTATATTAAAAATTATTTATTCTAAAATATGAATACGATTGCATAATTACTGTTTTTCATATGTTTGGCGAGCAGTGTGTTTTTCAAAAACTAATTAAACAACCGCAAAGCCAAAATAGGAAATTTCGCTGACACCCGAATACTTCTTTGAGAGGTTGCACGAACCTTGGGTGCATGATCAATGATCCGGTTGGGATCACAATGAAGCTAAAAAGATACACTGAAAATGCGATTTTTGTTTTATTACTTATGCTTTTCCGTAAATTTCGTATCTAATTTTTTTTTTTCATTATAGGTCATATGTCATTATTTTTTTAGTGTTTGAACTGTTGATGGCTGGAAGCAGATTACCTGGCATGACGAGTCTTTATTTCAATTACATATATAAGGGTGGATGGAATTGTATTGGTATGGACCCAACCTCATGAATCCATGAACCTAAGGAGAGTGCCGCGGCGGTAGCTGAGGTTTTCGAAC